>OY751431.1:1200000-1797919 GCA_963565745.1 Phengaris arion
GACTACGGCGAAGCCAAAAGGAAAGGTAATGATTTTGGCAGTGAATGTATGTATGTTGGTTCCACCGTAACGCCTAAACTACTGGTCCTATTTTAATCAATTACATGTTAGTAGATTCGTAATAATTACCCGTGTAACATAGGCTATATAATTTACGTAGTCGGGTATATAGTTTTTATAAAAATTATATTTGTTCCGGTTAAAAAGTAGCTTATTTGATAATTCAGAGCTCTAACTACTACCGTACAAAATTTATCATAATCCGTTACCTTTTGCGCGAAAGAGTCACAAACATCCATCCATACATGCTTCCATCCTCACAAACCTTCACATTTATAACGGTAGTAGGATTCCAATGCTGCCCCCATTGTTTACAAATAACTGCCACTTAAAATGTTTTCTATTGTATAGCAGGAACATTTGACTGCGGCCTAAACGTAACGTTATCCAATGAGAATTGTATGAAAATCTGTCAA
Organism: Phengaris arion; assembly: GCA_963565745.1. Classification (NCBI taxonomy): domain Eukaryota; kingdom Metazoa; phylum Arthropoda; class Insecta; order Lepidoptera; family Lycaenidae; genus Phengaris; species Phengaris arion. Next base: position 1,200,477 of record OY751431.1, read on the forward strand.
ATTCATGACAACGCCCATACAAATTTCATTGGATAACGTTACTTTTACGCCGCTGTCCCTGCTAGGCCCTAGACGCTTATGTTCGTATATGCCGCGTACATTGGACATCGTCGTCGCGGCTCCAGTGGCGCAATTGGTTAGCGCACGGTACTTATAAGACAGTGTTCGTGAGCAATGCCGGGGTTGTGAGTTCGAGCCTCACCTGGAGCATATTTTTATGTGACTTAATAGTGTACAAAAAACAGTTGGGACATAAAGAAACAAGAGGAAATGACGTCAATTAATATTGATTCAATTCTATTCATATTACAATATCTCTATATATATCTACAATACGGTATTTTCGTCTAATTTTTTACTACAAAAATAACTCTGAAAAATAAGAAATTTTACAAAACGAGTTGTATCTATACAGATAAATAAAATTGAAGTGTCTGTTTGTAATTTCACATGAACAGCTTTTTACTTAATGCATATGAATGTATATACGGTATTTTTAATTTTTTTAATACAAAAACTTTTTAAAGTGTTTGCCTGTCTGTCCTTCTGTCTGTCTGTCTGTTTGTTCCGGCTAATCTCTGGAACGGCTGGACCTATTTCCACGGGACTTTCACTGGCAGATAGCTGACGTTATAAGGCGTAACTCAGGATACATTTTATCCTCATCATCATCATCAAAAAATGTTTAACGCCCAACGAAGTGGGCGCTGGTCAGCTAGTACTAAATAAAAATCAATATTCTCAAAGAAACTGCGGATTGTTTGAATCACTTTTCTGAGCCTTGTGAAAACGCCCCATACAAAAGTCGTACACGCTTGTAGGTTGATACGAAATGTAGGGTCATATGCACAAAATTTCTGGTATCTTCGAAGCTGGCGTTTTTTAAACATAGAACATAGTAAATCTGTTTGTATTTGTAAAAAAAAATACTCCTACTTTTTACACATACAACCTGATTACATACAACATGATTCTTTTTACTTTGATCAAGATGTAACACCTAATTATTTCTGTATGTTTAAAACAAAACGAATTTTTTCAGGCTTTCGAATTGCACATCCAATAATCGCCTCCATATTTTGCAGTGAAATAATCGTCGTCGGAGTATAAACTCCTATCTAATCTATTGACTCGAAGCGAGGCCTCGACGGGATCTGCCAAATTACCAGTACAATGTACATTATACAAGCTACAATGTACATTGTATAGTCGCCGACAAACCCGGTGTACCACTTTTGAATTTTCATGTGATAAGGTCGAAAGTGGTACGTCGTCGTACGTTGCAGCGCGGCGTAAGAAACTCGCATGGGGCTATCGTTTAACAAAAATATGAAAAATAGTTGTTTGAAAATGAAAAAGGTATATTTATTTATTTATTCTTTATGTACACAAATTTTACAATTAAACTTACACAGTGATGAATGTACATTGGTGTGTTTATCTCTATAAAAGATCTCTGCCAGCAGACCTACGACAGGACATTATAATAGATATAAACGGACACAGATAGTACACAAGAGAATAAAGGAAACATCGAAGAATAATACATCGAATAGTTATATAAGTAATAATAATAATTAATGATAATACATAATAACTTATATTTTACAATAAATAAACATAAAAATATAAATACATACCTAAACATACATACATAAACCTACATATACTAATTATATATTAATATTCATAGATATGACAATATATAGTGTCTCTTCAGCCTTGTTTTGAACGTGCCCACTGTTGGGCTCTGCTTCACGTCTTCAGGCAGAGCATTCCACAGCTGGGCAGCTCTAACGGTGTAAGAGTTACCGTAAAAAATGGTGTTATACCACGGAGTATCTAGCACCTTCCTTGGATTGCATGTGCGAGTAGGCCTTTCACTCGGAGCCGTATAAGTAAAACGGTCAGATAAATAAGGAGAAGAAGAGAATTTTAGTATTTTAAACAGTGAAGTTAAAACGTGCATATTCCGACGATGGCGGATAGGAAGCCATTGTAATTTGTAACGGGCCATATATTCATTTGTAATGAATATATGGTCGAATTTGCGTAATGAATATATAAAACGAATGCACGAATTTTGTAGACCTTCTAGTTTGTTCAATAGCTCTTCCGTTACATCCAAATAACAGGCATCAGCATAATCTAAAAGTGTTAATAGTAAAGATTGTGTCAAAAGGACTTTCGCAGGAATAGGAAGAAAATTTTGCAACCTCTTCAGGGCATGCAATGAGTGATAAAGTTTTTTGCTCACTTCATTAATATGTGCAGACCAAGAAAGGTGACAGTCAAAAGTTAAACCTAGGTTTTTGGCGCTGTCTCTAAACTCTATCACATTGCCGTTATAGATTATCTTACCTAGAGACTTGAAATCAATCCTGGAACGTAGCTGCCTGCTGCCAATCAAAAGTGCTTGCGACTTTTTTGGGTTAACAAGGAGCCCAAAAGTGTTAGCCCAATTATTTATATTTATAAGATCACTGTTGATCGAATTAATCGCGAACTCGATGTCATCAACACTAGAGTGCCTGTAAATTTGCAGGTCGTCCGCATAAAGGTGGTAGGCAGAGGATATGGACTTTGTTATCTCGTTTATAAAAATTGCGAAAAGTAACGGAGACAAAACCCCTCCCTGAGGGACCCCAACGCATGTATTACTCCATTCAGAGCAACCGTCTGAAATGAATATTCGTTGTTTTCGTCCTCTCAGGTAAGAGTCAAACCATTTGAGTGCAGTTGGAGAAACACCTATGGATTTAATGATGGCTAACAAAATGAAGTCTACCGAATTGAAGGCGCAGCTGAAATCTAGTAAGATCAAAACAGTGAGCATTCTGTTATCCATTGCAAGCCGTATATCATCCGTAACTTTCAGCAAAGCGGTGGTAGTACTATGACCTAGTCGAAATCCTGATTGATATGGACTTAATATCTGGTTGTTGTTTAAAAAGTCCGATAATTGCTTAGATACCGCTTGCTCAAGAACTTTGGATAAGATAGGTAAGATAGAGATCGGCCAGTAATCGGAATTTGAAGTAGGATTGGAAACTTTAGGAAGCGGTATTATGTGACCATATTTCCACGTCGACGGAAAGGTAGAAGAGGTAATAGAAAAATTAAGAACATGGGCTATGACAGGGGACAATAGATCAGCGATCGGCAATAACATGTCCTTACTACGGCCATCGCAGCCAAAAACTTTAGAAGAGATAGAGAGAAGGCTTGTAAGCACCTGGTGTTCAGAGATGTTATTAAGAGTAAAGGAATCATGTGAAGTAGGTATCTTATTAGAGAGAAAGTTCAAGCAAGCTGATTTGTTGGCGTCAGATAAAAGAAGAGGTGGTTCAGCAAAGTGTTTATTAAGTTCATCCATATTTACTGAAATAGCAGGAGCCATGACTGATTTACCCACCCCAATGCGTCCAAGAAATTTCCACAATTGTGCTTGAGATAAGTTCTCTGCCGATGTAAAAATATAGCGACGTTTAGCATCCCTACACAGCCTGTTGCACTTATTGAAAAGTTTTTTGTAGGCTATTACATTCGGTTCTGTAGGGAAATGTTTGCACCTTGTCTTGGCTTTATTACGCTTGGACATGAAATTCTTTATTTCTGTGGTCAGCCAGGGCGCTGGTAATCGCTTAAGACGAACAGGTTTAAGGGGGGCTATGTATGTCATAAATGTTTGTTACAACTGAGTTAAAAATGTCTACTTTAGTGTCGATGGTTGATGCCTCAAAGAGAGGATTCCAGTTGACTGAACTGAAGTCTTGTCTCAGGACGTTGAGATCAATGCTAGAAAGACTACGCTGCGTGATTGTTTTGGCTCTTAGTTTTGGGTTACGCAGTTTAAATGACAAGTAAAGAAGATCATGATAGGAGAAAGGAGCAGTTAATTGTAAATATTTAATGTTGTGACTAAAACTACATAAGAAGAGTACAATAGTAGGTATATAGAAGTAGCCTTAGAGGAGGTCGTCTCACTCCCCAGGGTGTGTTATCCGTATATTCCTGAAATCCATAAATTTTTAGGCTTTATTTAGCACAAGACCAGTTTTTTTTAAAATTTATTGATTCTAAAATTTTTAACGAGTTTTGGGCTTATTGTACTTATTGCTTTAAATTTTATTGTGTGGGCGTATACATTGGCCTTTAAAGAAAGCATTTTAGAGTAACATAATGTTACTCTCTAAAAGCTCTAGCGTCTCGCGAATCGCATCTAGCGTTCAAAATCGCGTCGACCCAGACTCCTCATAGCATACGTACTTTGACACTCGTACACAATTAACTCCCGGAGATGGAATAACCGATCAGAAAAAAATATTTCCTAATAGGTTATTATATAATTCTCGCGAGATTTTCCCTACGTGATACCTCCCACCGGCTCGGGAAGTATCCCGGCGAGAAGAACCGGCGCGGGCGTAAGAAACTAGTATAACGCATAATAACGGAACGAAGGCCCATTGATAGGGCGGCAAATAAAAGATGTAATTCCCCATTTGTGGTATGGTTATTGGTATGTATACTTTGATATCTTCTGTATAAATTTGTTTCGGAAAAAATAGCAGAATACGTCTATACAATTATCCAAATGTTGTGATAATTTCCGACAAATTGTAACGCATTACATGAGGTACGAAATGCTTCATTCCTATTCATAAAGTCAATAAGGCCTAAGATACTTTAACCGTTTATTGGGCTCAAAAAACAATTTATAGCCAACAGCCCACCGAGCAGTAAAGATAAAAAGATATTACGAAATTACTATTCAATAAAATATTACCGTTTCATCTTCGCCGCTCGACCGGACTCGAACGACCTTCAAAATGTTATTTCTAGAATTTCGACAATTTATATAAAAACTTAAACAGTGTCATCAGGCGTTTATTGGCGAGACAAAAATGATACGATAACGGGAGACAGTTTTTTTTTAATATCGCACGCGGACCAACAAGTGACAGAATAGCGAATCGATACAGGGAAGTAAGGGCTTGTACACAAAACTGCGATTCGACGCGATACGACGTCGCATCGCAGAAAACTACGACGCGACGTCGTATCGCGCCTTTTGGATAACTTTTTTTTTTGAACATATTGAAGGTGTTATGTAAACTAAATGGTAATGTAGATCGCAGGGCAAATGTTGCGCATCAATAAGAAAATATAATACAATTAAGCATAGAAGATTTTAGAATCGCAGCTACTCGTAGCGGATTTTTTACCCAACTACGACGAAGCCTAAAGGAAGGGCAATGATTTAGGATGTCTAATGTATTTGTTTGTATGTTTGTTTCACCGTAGCTCCTAAACTACCGATCCGATTTTAATGAATCATGTCAATAGATTCGTAATAATGAATGGTAATAATTAGGGTTATAGTTTACATTTGCGTTGCACTACTCTCGTCCTTATATAACGTTACGAAGGTCGGGGGTTGAACACGGAATAATAATAATAAAACAAAAATTATAAAATAACAGACTTGGCCATAAAAATGGTTAGACCTAAGCATGGGCGAAGGCCGTGTTGTGTACGGGCCCTAAGAGCAGGAGCAGAGAGGGCAGGGGCAGTAGGGGGCAACAGTTGGCGCCGTGCCAACGCCTGCGGCATTGAACTGCCCACGGCCGAAATCTACAATCCGCCCCTGGATACAGCGAGTCGGGTGAAGTTCATTTGCAATATTAGTGGGACCTTGACGGTTATCGCATTTGTTCCGTTACATACAAATGGAACAATTGGGGATGTGCTATAGGACAAATAAATAACAATTTTTTTTGTAAAAACAAACTATAACCCTACTAGCTGTCGTCCACATATTACGTCACGCAAAATTTCCACTTTTTGAACCACCTATGTCACGCTTTTTAGTGTACTTGTACTTAACATGTACTGTCGCGCTTAGTATGACCCCTCCCCCTTGCGCCTGTGTGGATACAACACACAATATTGTGTGGATTATGTGGACCCCTACGTAAATTATATAGCCTATGTTACCCGGGCTATTATTACGAATCTATTGACACCTCATTTATTAAATGGGACCAGTAGTTTAGGCGCTACGGTGGAAGTCATACAATATACGTACCATAGCCTGTCCTAATCATTACTCTTCTTTTTGGCTTCGCCGTAGTCGGGTAAAAATACCACCTTAATCCTGAAGTTACTAAGCTGGATAGACGATTCATTTACGGTAACCTAAGGAATCCTTCGCTCAAGCAACCAAGGTAGCCAAAGTGGCGTTCTAAGCCGACCCATTTTGTGTCATTCGGTCGTGTTATAGCCGTCTCAGTTAGCAAAAACGTGAAAGACTATTATCACTTAGAATACTCTGCGTAGCTTGCGCCCTCAGTTCGGACTATAACAACATAACGATCGCATAAAGTTTATTGATTGTGAGGATTACGACCCGCAGTATACTAAATATACCACCAGTTATAGAACAAACGCTCCCATAACTCACAGTAAGGGCTAGATTTTATTATTTAGAGGACAATTAATAGCAGAAGAAAGTCGAAAAAAGCGCGGAGCGTTTAAAATAAGACTAGCCAAAGCGCGCAAATTTGCGCCTCTGATTCACCACCAACGCTTCTTTTTATTAACCGACTTCCAAAACATAGGATGTGTATGTTTTCTCAGACTGTTGACGACCTCTGGTGGTCGTCGGAAAGCCGGAGGTCGCTGGTTCGAATCCCGACAAAGGAACAAAAAAGTTTATATAGCATGCGTTTACCCTTAGCTGTTAGCGGGCTATCTCAAGGCTCCAGCGAATTAAGGATTAATACACCCTTTGAGTTTGATTTCACTAAGGACGAATTAAATCGATGATGATGAATATGACTAACGAAGTATTATCACCTCGTCCATAATTTAAAATTCTATTCCTACTATGTGCTATTATAAATTGGATGGATGTATCCTACTTAGTATTATAAATTTGGAAGTTTGTGAGGATGGATGGATGTATGAATGTTTGTTACTCTTTCAAGCAAAAATTACTGAACGGATTTCGATGAAATTTGGTATGGTAGTAATTTAAGCTCTGGATTAAAAAGTAAAAGTACCTACAGTATTCCCGTGGGATACCTGATACTATATTTACGCGAACGGAGCCGCGGAAAAAAGCTACTGAATATACTATATGACTGGATGGATGGATTGTTGTAACTTTTTCACGCAAACACTATAGAAACGATTTTGATAAAATTTTATATACTAGTGGTTTAAGCTTTGGAATAACACATAGGCTACTTTTCATCCCGAAAAAGTATAGTGTTCCATTGGGATACTGTGATTTCGCGGGCGGAGTCGCGGGCAAAAGCTAGCGCGTAAAAATGTACAATGTGAAAAAATTACGTTGTCTAATGCCATAAAGTCGTCATTATTCCGTTATACACAACGAACCCTTGTAGTTTCGCTCTGTCCGTCCGTCCGTCCGGCCGTCTGTCTGTCTGTCCGCGCTTTTAGCTTCTGTTATTATAAATATATGTTTATTTTTTTCGAGTAATCGACCTCCAAAGTTGTTTATAAGTTGCCCCCCCTTTGAGTTTTTAAACTATAGGAGATAGAAACTTGTAAGTTTCCATGCTGATAGATCATGCTAAAAACTCTTTAGGGAAATTATTTTGAACGAAATCGGACAGTAACTTTTGAAGTAATTCAAAGAAAACCTATTGCGCGTTGATAGTTACGGAACCCTCCTTAGACATGTCCTGACATGCTCTTGTTTACCTAAGCAAGATCATAAGGGATTAACCTTATTCGCTTATGATCAGAAAATAGAAATATGACTAATTTCAAAAGTAAGTTAATGTTAATATTCAATTTCCTTAGCTTAACCGACTTAGTCCGAGATTCGATAGTAAAAGTAAAATTGGCAAGAGGGCCTAGTAGGAACATTTGACAACGGCGTAAACGTAACGTTATCGAATGAAACTTGAATGGGCGCTGTCATAATCCTGACAGATTTTCATTATAATCTCATTCGATAACGTTACTTTTACGCCGCTGTCAAATATTCTTGTTAGGTCAGGTTAGGTTAGGTTAGGTTAGGTTAGGTTAGGTTAGGTTAGGTTAGGTTAGGTTAGGTTGGATGCGCCGCAAGAGGAAACCCCTCACCTTCCGCCTTACACAGGTGCTCACCGGGCATGGATGCTTCGGTGCGTACCTGTGTAAGGTCGCCAGGAGAGAGCCTACGCCAGCCTGCCACGAGTGTGGCGCTGCGGAGGACACGGCCCAGCACACCCTCGAGGTGTGCGACCGATGGGCCGTGCAGCGCCACGATCTCGTGGCAGTGATTGGGCGGGACCTCTCGCTTTCGAGTGTGGTTCGCTGCATGCTCGAGAGCGATGAGGCCTGGCAGGCGGCGGTCTCTTTCTGCGAATCCGTAATTTCGCAGAAAGAGACCGCGGAGCGGGACAGAGAGATAGATCCATCCTCTGTTCCGCTCCGCCGGCGTAGGACGGGAGTGCGGAGGCGTCGCTTTGCGAACCTCCAATCTTCCGTCTAACGGGGCTCCGGGAGAGGATGGGAACCTCCCCGGCTTAGCTAGTCCCGGCGCCGAGGGGGACGCTTCAGGTTGTCGGAGCGGCCCCTAATAGTGGTGGAAGTCCGGTCCCTATAGAGGTAGACCGGCCGGTCGCGGGGGGTGTCCTGTGCTAGACAGATCCGGGACACTCCCCTTATAGCGGCTGATGGCAATCCGCAGGTTAGTTTTAGTGGGTAAACCGGCGAGTCGCGCCGGGAGTCCCACATACCCCCGGGTCCCCCAACCCGGGAAGGGCGTAATGACCTTTCCCCTGCGAGATCAAAAAAAAAAAAAAAAAAAAAAAAAAAAAAAAAAAGGTTAGGTTAGGTTAGGTGTATTTTTCCTGGGAAGCGACTTCACTAACCAAATATTTATTTTAGGCCCACCATACACGAGGCATTACACAATATTGAGGCATTGCGACTTAGTAAATGTAATATTTTATGTATATTTTAGTAATTAGATACATCTAAAAAGTACAAACAAGTTTAATTTTTTTTTTGCTAAATTAGTAAACAAAACCTGCATTATTAGTTTACTTACATCATATACAAAAACAGTCATTATGGTAAGTATGAACTTAAACGCACAAATATCGGAGATATTTACAAATATGTTCCTGCGGCCGTATACTTCATGAATACACTTTATCCTAGGCGTGACGTCACAGCTAGGTACCACTTTAGTATGGGGTGTTTTCACGAGACTTGCTAAATTTAGTATATATATCGCTGTACCTTTGAAAATACTGACTTTTGATATACTTTTTCATCTGAGAAGTTACTCATAATTAAGAGTACTATTCATTTAAGCAATTAAACCCTATTCTCGTAATTAACTTACACTTTCATTTTACTCTCATTGAATTATAAATGAATTGTTTTGATATCATAAGCTGAATTGTTTTGACGTTTATGAGAATACCATTTCGCAGTTTTAACATATCGGGGCTGGACTGTTATTGCAAGATTTAATTAGCGGAATCGACCTTCTCACTAAACTACTGTTTTCTACGGTAACTGCTGGCTCACTTTTAGTTCTTTTGCCAAGTTCTACGCTTAATAAAACATAAAACTAAAATCCTCCAAACGCGAAACTTTGTATTATTACTTCAAGCCATTTTCCACACGTTGTTGCCGGTTTCTTAAAAGGGTTCGAACTTGTGTTGCGTCTATAAGGAAGTAGAAGGTATTGTGATGTAACATCCATTTTCTCTGGAGGTGACCTAATTTCACTAAATCCTCGTATTTTTTCGATGGAATCGAGAGCAAAGGGCATTAGCCGTAGGGAGTTGATACACCACAGACTTCGTTTCATTATGATTTATACAAGCTACAGTATAAGATAATTTTACATAATTGTTTTGTTCATGTAAATTCACAACTGACATACACACTGACATAGATATGCCCTAAATATAAGGTTGTTCATAATCTATGACGGATGTTTTGGGCATATGATCTACTGCTGGGAAAAAAAAAATAGTAAAAAAAAATATTGAACTAAATTAATTTACATTTCGCTCTCTAAGTCGCTAAGATCATTATCCTCACAAAAACACGCGATTTAAAGAGGAGAGCAGAACATCATTACACATAGCTGTATGATGTCAATGACCTTGATAGCGCCGCGCCGTAAAGAGCGTATTGTAATTTTATTTTATATATTTTTTTTCGAAACTTTTAATTACTTTTCAGCTTAAAAGTCTTGACATAAGCAGTAGGTCATTTGCCCAAAATATCTGTAATTAATGTTGAACAAACTTACTATAGAATCATACTTGTGATGATGGACGCTAGAAAATTTCAGTGCTGCAATAGCAATTTAAACAAGAAAATTATTCGATAATTTGAAACAATGTGTGTGATATTTCACTACATAATTCACAATTTACATCTGTTAAATTTAACATGAGAGATACCGGACTCACATTGTTATTACAATTAAGTATTTACTAACACCACGATTTGAATTTTGCAGACCGTAATGTTGCTATGATCACAGCGGATAAACTTTTAATAAAACATAATGCGGGATTTTAACACTACGGATACCTACCGTCTAAATGGCAATCTAATCACTTGCGGCCTTGCCGAATTGCCATTTCGACGGTCGATTTTCGGCAAAAGCCGGCTTTAGTCACCCGTGTAAATCCCGCATAATATCTCAGATTGTAGGAAATAAACCGTTTGATTTTGAATCCGTTCAGTCCGAACTGAAGGTAGACTGGACCGTATGTGACGACCTTAATGTTACATGCCACTAAAAAACAAAAAAAAATTAAGTAACCCCCGAATTGTCAGGCAGTGAGCGAGCTGATGATGATAAATTATAGCTAAAACCACTCTCGATTATGTCTGCTTTCAAAGAAAACTAGACCAACATCGTTTCATCCGATTGGGAGCTACGATCCCACAGACAAACACACACAAATAGACACGTCAAATTTATAACACCCCCTTTTGTCGGGGGTTAAAAATACACAAAACGTGCGATAAGCATGGAGGAATGTATACTAAAAGCATTGTAGTAATTTAAAAATGTGGGTCGAGTGCGCGCCGCTGTCCAGATTATCGTAATAAAAGGTAGTCCTATCTGTGGCTAAATGTATTGAAATTTATTCGTAAGTACGTACGCGATGATGTTTATTAAACACTTTGTTTTTAAGAGTTAACGTGCGACTCTAATATTATGTGCCATTTCAGTCCAAAACTGTTATTTTTTTAACAAAAAGAGGGGTTACTTACAATTTTTGATTTTTAGCGCGAGGAAGTATCTTAGTGTCAGGATTTCTGAGTGTGAACTTTTGTAAGCAGTAAGGGGCAGTATCACTAATAATAATAAAAGGCCCGTCGTATATAATTCTGGCCACAAATACTGTCTAAAATCTAAATCAACCTAAATAAAAACAAACTCAGATCCTTTAGCCAAGTTGACATCGCTAATTACGACGACGAAAACGTATAGGATTTGACATAAGCATCGCTATGTCATTTAGCGATGCTTATGTCAAATCTCAAACATTTTTATTCTCGCACTTCGTCGTAGTAATTAGCGATGGCAACTTGGCTAAGGGCTCAATTTATTTATTGACACCTAATTATTCTTAGAACATCAAATGCATACAAAAAAAGTCAGATTTGTTTTAAGGTACATAATCCATTTACCTGTACCTAACTCAAGACGCCTAAAGGACATGAATGAAATACCACACAAACAAAAGTCGTAACACAAGAGCAGCTTTAGTTTAAGACTAGATGTCGTCCAAAGTAGCCTATGTAATGCCCCGTGGATCGTGGTCAATGTTTCGAAGCCTATTCAGAGCAAACAAAGAAACAAATGTTTCCTTTCTTAAATGTTAGTATTTACTATTCAGTATAGATAAATACTGTTTACCGCACGAATGGAAGTCGTTTGACTTGTGGGCTGATAGCAACACTCTAAAATTCACTATCCAACCTAATAGTGCAAGATCCGGTATAAGACAAATATACCCACATCTGTTATTTATTAGTGATAAGAAATAAATGATAGATAATATTCACATTGACACATTGCAAGTAGGTTGCCTAGTTCAATTGCTCCCTAAGGGCCGATTCACACCAAAATGTAAGCGGAGCGGCGAGCGGCATAACTGTCATATTCATAATTTAAAAAATTATCTTCATCACAATAAAACACAGTTTAGCTTGAGACAACCGCCGCCGCTCACACCGCTCACCGCCGCCGATGGCCGCTACGGTCGCTAGCGGCTATCGGCGGCCATCGGCGGCCATCAGCAGCCGTCGGCGGCCGTCATTTATATATCACTAATAAATAAAAATGAGGGTATATATTCCTTATACCGGATCTTAGACCATAATATATCTTCTCAAAGCAGATTGAAACGTACGTACCTACAGCAGTAACAAATTCATCGAGACAGGCGACGCCACGTCACGTCGCCACGTCACGTCGGCACGTCGCAGGGACGCGCGATGAATTATGCAGGTATGCACTAAAAAAACTTACAAAGTGACAATACAAAAACTCAATTTAACTGTACAATTATTTTTAAGATGCTTTTGAAATGTTATTTTTTGTTCCAATTTCACCAACGTTATAGTGTTAATCTTATCTTTCGCCTTCGCTTTCATTAATACGAAGCGAAGAAAGCGAGAGATAACAAAAGCGCACACTCTTAAAAACGGAAAACCTAGTCCGAGGTCCACTTTTCCTCTAATAGATAGCATTAGTAATTTTCGTAGGTCCTATTCAGCAAAAGAAGTGAAAACTAAAAAGCATTAACGTGTTCTGCGAACCTAGTATTATGCAGGGCTGGTATATCTGAAAACGTTGTATTTCCGCGAGCCTGTTATTTCGATACAGTCTCCCTTACCCTGCAAACTGCACGTCAGCCATCGCGGTGCTAATGAAATACAAATAGTGATTTATTACTGCACAGCGCTCAGCGCCGGTTAAATCAGACAGCGGACCGAATGGAGCTTACAATTAACTGTAGCATTCCGATTTTAGCGACCGCGACGCGAGATCGCAACGCGCGACCGCGAACAGCGAATCAGGTTATTTGGCATTCGTTTAGTTCTCTATATAAATTCATACTAGGCAGTGGGTCGCGCGACCCGGTCTCATTCGCGGGTCCTTAAGTATGAGAGTTTACATAAAAGTGTTACTCCACTGATTTTGACGATCAAGTCTAGAATAATTATAATAGTGTACAGACAAATTCTTTCCATATCATGGTAACATAACAATTGCGAACGTTTTGGTTTCGTTTCGTTTGCGAACGTTTACAAGTTTCAGGCAAAGCGGATTGAATTGGCAATACCCACACACATTGTTTCTACTTTTTAACCTCAAAAACTGTTTTTTTTTAACCTCAAATTTTTTTATAATACACTTTCAAATAAAACTAAGTCCCTTCATTACTCCTTAATCACGGCTTTACTCGTCGTTACATAAGTGTCTGACAGAAATAAACTACAGAGTCGCAGTCCAACATCAGAGCCGCTACTGCACGAGATTTAATAACCCCAGGTATTACCGAGCTCCGAGCAATCAAACCTGGCCAGCACTCATAGCTGCCTCTGGAATTGAGACGTGCATAATTTCCAGCTAACCCCACGTTGCGATCTTTTAAAGTATTACGTGAAAAAGTGAAATCAGGAATCATGTTTGGGAAATATGGGAGATTACTTAAATAAACATTATGAGTAGCTTTCTTACCTCTTTGTTTGTTTCTTACCTATTTAATGATGCACCAATGAATTCGGGCAAAAATATGAAGATTAAACAGGGTATACATAGCACACAGAAACAGAAAGCGAAGTGTAGCCATACACCATACCGCCTATCGTCCAATCGGAATGACGTTACCGATTGGATCAGTTAGAACTTAGAACAGCACTCAGCAGGTCTAAAATGGCCACATTATGTGAATTGTAATATGAAACATCAACTATTGTTTTTCAATAGATGATGTTTCATAATACGATTTACTTAATGTGGCCATTTTAAACCTGCTGACCGTGTATGGGCGTGGATTGGCATGTCAGTTTATACTGTTTACGTCAATATTGAACTGATCCAATCGGTAGCGTCATGCCGATTGGATGATAGGCGGTATAGTCAGTTGGCTAGTGGCTACTGTTGAAAAGTTTTGCAGCTGTAGCTCATCAGGTGTGTCATTATCTCCTTGCGGTTCTCACGGCCGCACTCAGAGACATTTAATGCTTACTTGACAACTGTAATTCAGAACTAGACCAGATTTGATTGTCACGAATAAATAGATAATATAACTATTGCTGCACGCGTAACACGTGAAGATTGTGTAGACAAAATGACATATTTCCTTTCACAATCTGTCATTTTGTCTATTCTTCCGTGGAAAAGAACCATTTCTATGGTGGTCGTACAACGCGTGCCGGTTTCGAATAGATTTACCCAGTACTCGTCGTTACACCAACGTTTAACATCCTCTTTACAATCGCGAAAACCAACGGCATTTTGTATTATTGTGAGTCCAGTGTCCATAACTATTTCAAAACATCAGTGCCCAATCAACGAGAAATTCACAATGAATTAATTTAGCAGTGCAATCAATTAGCACAACAAAATGGCGGAAAACTGTGCACAGCAGTCGGTGCGGAAACTGAGCTCAGCAGCGCCGGGCACAAAGCCGAGCTGTTACATTAGTTGTTACTAGCTTTTGCCCGGGGCTCGCGTCAATACAGTATTACATATAGTTTACAGAGAACACAACACTTTTTCGGGATAAAAAATAGTATATGTGTTAATCCACAGCTTAAACTACCACCAAACCGAATTTCATCAAATATCGTTCTGTAGTTTTTGCGTGAAAGAGTAACAACAAATATATCTGTCCATGCATCCGTCCATCCTCACAAACTTTAACATATTTTATAGTAGTAGGATTGCAAAGACAATAATTGGCAAATGTTAACAATTTGTTACACATAAATTATTATATATTATGTAAACTTAATCTTTATATAACAAAATTTAAGAGTATATGAGTACATATCTTAATCCCTAGGTGTGGGAATCCTACTAATATTATAAATATGAAAGTTTGTGAGGATGGATGGATGTTTGTTACTCATCACGCCAAAACTACTGAACGGATTTCGATGAAATTTGGGGTGGTAGTAGTTTAAGCTTCGCATTAAAACGTCGGCTACTTTTTATACCGAAAAAGTGAAGTGTTCCTTTGGAATATTGTATTTACGCGGGCGGAGCAGCGGACATCAGCTAGTCGTTAATTAAATCATTTACCTTTATAGGTAATAACTAATAAGCACACAGCTCACAACCTTTATTTGACATCTTTTTAATGTATTATTTAGAAAGGTTTTCACCGTCTTCTGGGATACTAACGACTATACTGGCATATACATACATATATGGCATCTAAAAGGTTTACTTAGGTACTTTGTTAAGTCTAATCACACCGGGACATTGTTACATAAGGATTATCACTTAACCTATATATTGTTATCGATAACAATAGGACGGTATGTAGTAATTTAACTGTGTAATGAATATAAAATAGCCGACATACGGTTTTTAGGGTTCCGTACCCAAAGGGTAAAAACGATATTACTGAGACTTCGCTGTCTGTCTGCCCATCTGTCCATCAGTCCGTCTGTTCGTCCGTCTGTCTGTCACCAGGCTGTATCATCTTAACCGTAATAGCTACACAGTTAAAATTTTCATAGAAGAGGGCTCATATACAACAAACGTGTTTTTTTGCCTTTTTATACAGAACATTTCTTGTGCGAGTCCGACTCGCACTTGGCCGGTTTTTGTATCGAGTTTAATTTCCGGCTTGAACTGATTACGAAAATACGTTGTATTATGTAGGTATGCGAGCAGAATATTTTTAACTAAAATAATAATAGTGTAATGTTTGTCGTATAAGGCATAATAAAAAGCTACAATCTCCGCAAATATTTACACCATATAAAGTAATGCGGAAGATGACCGCCCAGAAAACCGACGTGAAATAACGCTCGCCGAGGGTACCGGAGGGTTAAGGGGTTGAGCTTTGAAAATACCAACAATTTACACGGATCGATTGTCGCCGTGCGGCTAGTCGCTTCACAAATCGCCTCACCATTTATTGAGGCCAAATGGCAGAGGGGCCCGAAGCACGCCTCTCCCATCACTCGCCAGTGGCATGCAGTTGCCTAATGTAGTTATGGTGTTGTAATATATAGTAAACCGCTGGGGTGAAGTGTTTTGGCTCTGTAATTGAAATATTTAGATACGGTATCTTATCGCACTGTTTGCCGACATTAATAACGAATTACCCCACTTACTACATACACAGAAGACGTGGGCGGCGTTTGTCATTACTCTTTCACCGTTCTAGAATTTGTATCATGTTAGCGATACTAGCTTATAGTGTAATAATATTATGACTAAATACGTTAATCACATTAAGCATTATACTATAGGGAAGTTCCAGAAATAAAAGTCTCCTTTCACTATATTTCCCAATATATTTCAGTATAACACAATTATTTTTAAATTATTGAAATTATTACAGCATTACCAAAATTTGGGTCTACTGCCTTGGGTTGCTTCCAACAGAATCGCTGTCGAACTCCACTCCAGCCCTCCCTGGCTTGACTTCCCCACTATTCCTACCAAAGGGGCGTACATCCGGTTTATAAAATAAAAATTAATAAGACGGATGTTTGGTCATGAGTACGGTGATCTTTTCGTGCTCATGACCATAAAATTCAATAAATTAAATAATTGTAATAATTCATTATAAACGAATAATTAAGGTTTCTCTTTCAACATAAATTTAATCTAATATTTTACAGACATTATAAGTATTTTATAAAATTGCTTACAGCTCGGCCATCCTGTTCGAAGCGAGACCCCTCGGCTTCAATTACAAAGAAATAACAATAATACAATACTTATTGTTCGTGGATATTTGTATAATATAATAGAAGATCAGTACAATATATACTAAATAATTAATTTTAAAGTTTATAATCAAATATAAAAATCAAATAAAAAAGGATTTTAATTTTAGTTACATTCTATGTAACTAAAATTTAAATTTGATTAAATTTAACTAATATTTAAATAGAGTTATAGTGTAAATAATGTAAATATGTAATACTACCTATAAACTACTTTTTTTTACATAAGTCTTGATCATGTTCACTACAAATACTCTCGTTATCAGAAGAATCTAGGTTTCTATCAAAATTAAGCCAAGGCTGTAATTTATCTATAGCTACTACATTCTCATATCGGCAACCTTGCTTACGAGTTAAAGGAGTATCCTCAATGAGGAATCTGTCATTTGGGAGTACTTTCATTATACGATAAGGGCCCTGATATTTATTAACGAGTTTCTGGGATTTACCGTCGTGGGGTACCTGCCTTTCAACTCTAACCAAATCACCTACATTGTAAGTTTTACTGGGTTTCCTATTTTTATTATATTTTGCAATATCCTTTGCTTGTTGTTCTTTTATGTTATCACTAGCTTCGTTCCGAACTTCTACCAGATTCTCTGGTTCTAGCGAATTAATTGTATCGTTAATAATAGAATGAAGAATACCTTGCGACCGAGTTGTAACGTTAAAGCCAAAAACTAATTCGGATGGGCTTTTCTTAGGTAGTTTTATGTATCGTCGTATTAAGTCCTACTTGGATATCAGGAATATGATTATCCCAATTTTTTTCATCATCACCGTGAGCAGAAGTGGAAAGTGCGTCAAGGATTGTTCTATTAAATCTTTCCACCTGGCCGTTAGCTCGAGGTGTAGCAACAGCGTTTTGCACATGCTTAATTCCATAAGCTGTTATAAACTCCTTAAAAGTTTTACTAGTGAAGCTAGAGCCCTTATCCGAGATAAGCCTCGTAGGGACGCCAAAGTAACTTATGTGGTCTTTTAAGACCTTAATAGTTGTTACCGACTTTGTATTTTTGACGGGAGTTAGAATTATAAACTTGGTAAAACCATCAACCAAAACCAAAAGATAACAATTCCCTTTTTTGCTTTTAACAAAAGGACCAAGGTGATCCGCATGAAGCGTATGGAACGGAACATTTATTTTCTCTATCGGGTGGAGCTCACCTTCCCGTTTTCCGCCAGGGGCTTTATGATGCACGCACTCTAAGCATGAAGACACATACTTTTTTATAAAACGACGCATCTTCGAAAACCAGTAAAGTTTTTGTATACGCTGAAGAGTTTTCTCAAAACCGCAATGGCCTACGTCGTCGTGATTTCGTTTTACCACCTGCCAACGGACACCTTTTGGGACCAGCCATTTAAGATTCTCACCAACGATACGATACACTCTTCCATTTTTGAGCTTATAATTTTTACAAACTTCGACTGTTTGTTCAGAATCTGGATTATTTAAAGTATCCTTGATTTTTCGAACTTCTTCATCCGCACATTGCACGGTGGTGATCCAGTCATCTTCCATATTATCTTTTCGTATTGGTAATACGTCTAAAATACGATGTGATTCAGGCTCCGGATTATCGACCGGGTTTCGACTTAAAGCATCGACGTGAGCCATTTTCGATCCCGGGCGATACTCTATGGAACAATCGT
Source organism: Phengaris arion (assembly GCA_963565745.1). Lineage (NCBI taxonomy): Eukaryota > Metazoa > Arthropoda > Insecta > Lepidoptera > Lycaenidae > Phengaris > Phengaris arion. The sequence goes on from OY751431.1 coordinate 1,219,122, forward strand.
ATTCTTGTAGTTGGACCCACCAACGTGCAATACGCGGAATAACATCGCGCTTTGTTAGTGTAAATCTTAAGGCGTTACAGTCGGTGAGAACCCTAAATTATATCCCAATCAAGTAAACCCGAAAACGGTTTAGTGAGGCTACAACGGCAAGCGTTTCAAGCTCGTAAGAGTGTAACTTACGTTCGTCAGGAGTTGTTTTACGACTAAAATATGATACTGGCTGAAAAACATCATTGAGATTGCTTTGAAGAAGAATACCGGCCAGACCTTCCTTGCTAGCGTCAGTATGCACTTGGGTTTCAGCAAGAGGGTTATATAGAGCTAATACAGGGCGTTCAATCAATAAACTCTTTGACATCATTAAACGCTTTTTCTTGACTTTTACCCCAAACCCAGTGAACATCCTTTTTCAACAGATCGGTCAGGGGAGAAACGATTATCGCGTAACTTTTTATAAATCGACGGAAAAACCCCGAGAGTCCAAGAAATTGCCTAAGTTCGTGTTGGTTTCTTGGTGTCGAAAATTTTGAAACAGCATCAGTTTTCCTAGAACCTAGGCGAATACCTTGAGCGCTTACTTCGAAACCAAGGAAATCGATGTTTTGTTTAAAAAAGTTACATTTACCAAGATTGAGAGTAAGACCACCCTTTTTCAGCAACTGGAGGACCTCTTCTAGCCTCGTTAACCCCTCACTGACATTTTTGGATGGTATCAAGATGTCGTCCATATATACGATAGCATATTTAATTTTGGCTTCTAATAAAATTTTGTTTATAGTCCTCTGAAAAACCGAAGGTGCATTACAAAAGGCATGCGGTTATACTCAAACTGTCCGTCAGGGGTTACAAAGGCCGTTTTATGTCGCGATTCCTCCTGAATAGGGATTTGGTAGTAGCCTGATGCTAAATCGAGAGATGTAAATAACGAATTGCCAGCTATTTAACCTAATTGATCTTCAACTCTAGGAAGAGGGTAGTGATCTTTTTTTGTTTTACGATTTAATGCTCGGTAGTCTACGCATAATCTTTTCTCGCCGGTCTTTTTCTTTACAAGAACTATAGGACTAGCGTAAGGCGACGACGATTCTCTTACAATTCTGCTGTCAAGCATCTCCTGTACCATATTTCTAACAAGTGTTCTTTCCGCGATAGACATACGGTAAGGTCTATAAACTATGGGTTGGGAATCCTCGAGCTCAATAACCATTTCGGTTGCGTTAGTAAAGCCTAGATCACTAAGGTCAGTTGAAAAGCTATCAGCGTATTTTTCAAGCAGCTGATGTAGTAGTGAACGTTCATTATCATCAAGCCCGTCGCCGCAGTTCAAAGTGATAGGTTGTTTTGTCTCGCTTAAGGCGACACTGCATGTATTTAAAATTTGTACAGACTCTAGGTTTTTATAATGAGCTCGAGTCAAAAGAAAACCTTCATTTAGTGTAATTGTATCAGATGAAATATTATAAATAAGAAGTGCAGTTCTACCATCGGTGATTTCGTATTGACCAGGGAAGAGATAGTATTCCTTCCCATCAGGTCCCCTCAAAGTACCATTAACTAAAACAAAGCCTACTAAAGCTAATTTCGATCTGACAATAAAAGGTTTTATAGAATTACTTGGTATACTTATTCGTTCGCTAACAGACAAACAAATTTTATCGGAAATAATTTTTTTGAAAATCAATTCAGTAGGTGTTTTAGTAATAATAATGTTAGGCTTTTCTGTAAATGAGTGGCCGAGTAGCACCGGTTGCTGAATAACATAATCATCTACTATATACAAACTAATGGTTTCTTTAATACCCTGTACTTCCAAAGTACATACCGCACAGCCTAAGGGAGTTATTAGGTTAGCCCCGATGCCCCTCAGGACGGGTAATTCATCAGAAACAGTATATTCTAGGTCGAGTTCTTTAGCCACACTTTGCTTAATTAACGTACATTGGCTGCCTAGATCCACATGACACTTAAATATAGAATTATTTAGCTTGATATCTATTATATACTTACTGTTAGCATTATCAACACTAAGTTTAGCTACTTGTTTTTCATTCCTATCCTTGACTTGCGCTTGTCCTTTTTCATATTCCTTAGTGGACCTTTTTTTAAAGCAGTAGTCTACACGATGCCCTAACCTCTCACAATAATCACATTTTACGGGAGATTTATCACACTTCGAACTACGATGTCCTAGCTCACTACAATTGTAACACCTTACACTTGCATTATCTCTTGAGCCAGTAAGCTTATTTGATGGATATCTACGTTCGTTTCGAAACTTTTGTGTATCCTTAAATTCTATTCTATCTCTATTCTGTCCTACTTTTACAGTCCTAAAATATTTTAAAACTTGTTCAGGTTCCGTAAGCTGAGCCGCTTGGGCACCTACTTTAACGGCACGGTCTTCAACCCCATATAGAATACAGTCAACAGCTTGTTTACCGTAAATTTTGCATCTATTTAATAAATTTACCTTCGTATAATAATAGTGCTCCAATGACTCTCCATATTTTACTTTCTTACTTAACATTTCTGTCAAAAGCTCAGCATAATCTTCACGACAAGGAAAGGACTCTATCAGTTTCTTTTTCCATTCAGACCAAGTAAATAACAAAGATGGTAAGCCCTGATACCACGATTTTGCTACCCCTGATAATTTAGGCAAAGCATAATGAATCGTTTCCTTGTCGTCCCAGCCATAAATTTCTGCGCATTCCTCTACCTTAGTTAACCAAGTCAAAACGGTCTGTTCTTTCGACATTGGATCAAATTCTGGAATGACGTTAACGTTAAACGAGAGCCTAGGTTTATCTGTGCTTCTGACCTTATTTAGTATACTAAGAAACTTATCTAAAATATTACTATCATGATCTCTATTTTGGTAACTCGAATATCGAGTACGTTTAAGAGGAGTATGATGTCGCGTACCTGAATCGGACGATGAATAACTTCGGTGTCTACGGTGGCTATTTCGTGAATTATAATTCCTCTCGGGTTCTCGACTAACACGAGAAACAGATGGTTCAGTATGATGGCTAGATAAATCTAATAATTCATTATGACCCTGACCCTGCCTGGGTGCTCCTGGGCTATGAACATTTTCACCAAAACCCTGACCCTGTGACCCCGGTACTCCTGGGTTATTTGAACTTCCTTGGACTCGACCCTGACCCTCACTCCGGGGTTCTCCTGGGTCTCGTATTATTGATTCAACATCAGACATTAGTCTCTTTGCCAGTGAACGGTCTATGTTCATAGCTGAAACTTGAAATTAATAATATTAGAACTAGTATACAGAAATTTAATTGTGTTATTCCTTGATTCATTAATCATTCCATTTCAGTTTAATTCATTTAATAAGACAATGAAACATAAATCTACAACATACAGAACTTTGGACAAAATCTTGTAAATTATTGAGGCATTGCGTGCCTCAATAATTACAATTCAAAAATAGTTTATTTTTATAAATCGCATTGTTATTGTATAATTCAGTTTGTAAAATATAATAAAATATTATTGTAAAAATAAAAATAAAGTTTTATGAAGCTAGCAATGTCAATCCAAAACTCCTCATGACGTTATAGACGTTAATTTTTTTATTTTTTTTAACTACCTTCACTAATTATATTACTTAAACTATGTTTGAAGTTAGTTGTCAATATGATATGTACTATAATTATTATTAAACAAATTAATATAAAGAAATATTATACTTTATAGTGAAAATAAGTATTGTGAAATATTGTGTGGTTCAAAGTGGGTAATTATGAACGTCCGTCAACAAAAACTAACAGATTTTAAATTAATTCCATGTAAAAAAAATATTATTAAGTCATAATTTAGCGACCATTGCAAAGCAGAGAAAAGTTTAACATAGCAACGATAATAATCAAATACGGTAAGCAATCATATCTTTCAAAGAAATGTTATAATACTAAGGCGGGTCAATAAGTCCGTGACTTTTTGAATTTCTAACCTCCTTACTGAAAAAGCAACACTACTCCTGTCAACAGGCATCTGTCAGTTGACTCCTATCAAAATTTGAACTTGCTGCGTCAGTTAGTTTGTGTTTTACAGCTATCTTTATCAGACTATCCAGTAACTTAAGGAAACAATGGAAAAAAGTGAATTTCGTGTGCTTATTAAGCATTATTTTTTGCGAAAAAAAACCATTACCGAGACCAAGGCTAAGCTTGATAAATACTATGGGGACTCTGCACCATCGATTTCAATGGTAAAAAAGTGGTTTACTGAATTTCGTTGTGGCCGTACAAGCACTGAAGATGCCGAACGTCCTGGACGCCCAGTTGAGGTCTCTACACCCGAAACAATCGAAAAAATTCACGATATGGTGTTGGCCGACCGAAGATTGAAAGTGCAAGAGATTGTGGAAGCCATAGGCATCTCGCATGGCTCAGTGGTTTCAATTTTGAATGATCACTTGGGCATGAGAAAGCTTTCCGCAAGATGGGTGCCGCGTTTGCTCACAGTCGACCACAAACGCAATCGTGTAACAACTTCACAGGAAGATTTAGAGTTGTTTAATCACAATATGGAGGAGTTTTTTAACCGTGGACGAAACATGGATCCATCACAATACACCAGAGACCAAACAACAGTCAAAACAGTGTGTTTCTAAGGGTGAATCGGCGCCAAAGAAGGCCAAGGTGGGTTTGTCAGCCAATAAAGTTATGGCGACTGTTTTTTGGGATGCACGTGGGATAATCCACATTGACTATCTTCAAAAGGGAAGAACAATTAATGGGGAATATTATGCCAACTTATTGGACCGCTTCAATGAGGATTTGAAGAAAAACCGACCTCATTTGGCCAAGAAAAAAGTTCTTTTTCACCAAGACAATGCAAGGGTGCACACATGTGCAGTTGCCATGGCAAAAATCCATGAATTGGGCTATGAATTGCTCCCACATCCACCCTATTCTCCAGATTTGGCTCCGAGTGACTACTTCTTGTTCCCAAACCTGAAAAAATGGCTCGGTGGAAAAAGATTTGACTCCAATGATGAAGTCATCTCGCAAACAAAGGCCTATTTTGAGGACCTCGACAAATCATATTTTTTGGAAGGGATAAAAAAATTGGAGAAGCGTTGGACAAAGTGTATAGAGTTCAAAGGGGACTACGTTGAAAAATAAAATGATTTATTTATCAAAAAATCTGTGTTTTATTCCAAAAGTCACGGACTTATTGACCCGCCCTCGTATTTCACCGGCGAAGTGACAAAAAAAGACATTATTCCTCCATGATTACAATAATCAGTCCAATAATTGATTGATATTTTATGATTTAATGATTCTATATGACCCTTTTTATTTTAACTTGTGATTTATTAAAGTTTTATTTAATGTCAATATTTGTTCTTACGTACTTTCAATGGATTTATTTTTAAATTAATTTATGATTTAATTTTGTATGTAATGGAATAAATTAATTTTATATTTGCTTATATTATTAATACCTAAGGCACCTGCTAAGGTAAATGCATCGGGTGCAGTTTGCAATTAATGTGATTTTTATGTACATACCGTTTGGTATTCTTTTATTAAATAAATTAAAATCATAAATGTATAATGCACTTAATATTGTCCAAACTCTAAATAGCACTGGGTAGCTGTAATGGACAATTTCATATTATTTAGTTAACTAGATCTTAACATTTCACTAGCTCTTGCACCCCAGAGTGTAGCCCTGGCAGGTGCAAAGCAAGTATTGTATATTGTTTCCACACTCCCATAGTGGCCCTGGCGAAGTGCAAAAACAAAAATACAGAAAAGAAAAAAAAGAACAGTACAAGAAATTATAATAGTAGAATAAAATAAAAGCAATAACCATTTAACTTACGTTTTGTAGGCGTGGCGATCCCTATTCTAGGGTCTCGTTGATCCAACTTCTGAAACTATAGGGAAGTTCCAGAAATAAAAGTCTCCTTTCACTATATTTCCCAATATACAATTACTTTTAAATTATTGAAATTATTACAGCATTACCACAATTTGGGTCTACTGCCTTGGGTTGCCTCCAACAGAATCGCTGTCGAGCTCCACTCCAGCCCTCCCTGGCTTGACTTCCCCACTATTCCTACCAAAGGGGCGTACATCCGGTTTATAAAATAAAAATTAATAAGCCGGATGTTTGGTCATGAGTACGGTGATCTTTTCGTGCTCACGACCATAAAATTCAATAAATTAAATAATTGTAATAATTCATTATAAACGAATAATTAAGGTTTCTCTTTCAACATAAATTTAATCTAATATTTTACAGACATTATAAGTATTTTATAAAATTGCTTACAATACTTTATATCTTAGGAGGAGTCGCAAAATTAAAAAGAACGCACGAAAAAATTAATTCTCTCGCGGGTACTTTTGATGACGACGACACACAACGGTACGGTACACACCGGTAAGGGCACATCAGAATTACGAATAGGTTACCTATAAGTTATTTAGTTCGTGTATAACCAAATTTCACGCGAGAGAAGCTGCGGGCAAAAGCTAGTGTTTTTATAAATCAACGTGATAAAATATTGAATACATTCAGCTATCCGTCGGATTCTTCTTGTAGCTTTCGACGTAGCCTATCAGTACACTTAACTTCGTTACTGGTTGTTTCAAAACTTTTTAATTATAAAACTTAATAAAACTATTTTATAGGCCCCAAAGTTTTTCAAAATTATTTTGAACAAAAAATCAACAAATAGAATTGTAATATTTTGAATTAATATAAAAATGCCGTCTTACAGTACAAAAATAGGCCACGTCGTCCACAAACATGCGGCGACCAACGTAACTAAACAATTTTAATAAGGTGAACGACCCTTCGCCCACAAAGCCGGTTACGATATTTTAGTCACAACAATTTCAATATACAAGCATATAAACTTTCAACAGGCATGACCACGGATATATCGCGAAAATTCTCGTCAAAAACGCCACATAAATGGGGATGTATTCTCAAAGAAATGTACACGACGCAATTTGTCATTTTAATATGTGAAAAAAAAAGTTAGAAAAATGATTGTTCCACAAAATCTATTTATATTAATCTATTACATTTGTTTGAAAATTGATCACTTACTAGTTGGTGCCCGCAACTTCCGTTTGCGTGGAACTAACGGAAACGGAATCCCACGAAACCCGAAGATTGTAAAATTCTCTATCTGCCAGTGAAACTCCGGTCCAAATTGGTCCAGTCGTTTCAAAGATTGGATCGAAACAGAGAGACAGACAAAAACATTAATGATTTTTGGTGATTATACTATCATATGCAAAGCAGTTAATTTATAATTACAAAGAGACATTTCAATTTAATTTATTTGTATACATATGCCTGGCTTCATCCACCAGGCCTCCGGCGGTGCGAGGGGGTGGTTGTCAGGCACTTTGTCGTCCCTACACCTGACACTCGCTTATAACTTTTTGCATAAACATCAGCGTCCACATGTTACCTAAATGGCGTATATTTTGTTTATTCGACAACAGTTTTTATATTTCTGTTTACGTATCACAATGTATATACTGTCAGTGTTGCCTTTTTTACTTACTCGTAGATAATAACATTTTAGCGTTAAAATATTTAGTAGCTCGTAGCAGCGTGGACGCTCTACAGACATCGTAGTATTTTTCGAACATTTTATATTTTTGCGTTTGCTTCACATAAATTTTATTTACGAATATTTGACGTTTACATATTACTTTTCGTAACTTTACGGAGTTCGTAGTTTTCAGTAGGTATGCATTTTGTCATACATATTTCTACGTTTTTTACCATTATTTATATAGCTAACCCACACAGATTTCGGTGACGGTGGCAGGTGTCATCGAAACCAGGCCAGTAACGCAGGTGTTATTTTATAGTGTCCAAGTGTGTAGCAGTACACAAGAGCACTCTCTCTTCCTTTATTCTCATGACTCACGACCTCCGAGTCGAGAGCCAAGCTCTAAACCACTGGACCACGGAAGCTGTAATATTATGACGTACCTACGCGTCGTGTACACAGCCTGTTGATGATGATGGCTAGTAAATCCAACTAGCGAGGTCGCTGTCAGTTGCAGAACAAAGGCCTGCCTCATACGTCGCATCCACTGCTCATTGTTATACAAGTTATAAACTCCGTAACAGTTTTTGTATTAGACTACAGTCTAATAATACACACATCAAAAACTATTCAATCAATCAATCAAATCATTTATTCACTGAATGTAGTAAGTACATAGTATTACATATGCAGATGGTAAGTTTAAAAAAAAACATACATTCTACCATGATAGCATGGTGTGTGAAATTAAAATATACAATCTCCAGAGTCTACTTATAAAATATAGTTTTAAATATAAAGTAAAAGCAATTGGTCGATCTATAGATTATACAATAAATAATTGGTTTTGACCATTATGTTAACAGAAAGTTTATTACATATATATTAAAATAATAAAGTTAAAAATCATATAAATAGTTAAAATGTTAATTTGAGAATGCATTAGGTCACAAAATATTTTAGGTCACAAGATAAATAATTAAATAAGTTCATTGTCAAATGTATTATAATTTAAAAATCACTTCAAAGCCATATAAATAAATGTCAACTTCATTTTTATTTATCAATAATATTACTTGCACTATAGTAATTTAATGAATTTAAGATTTTTGATAATGTTGACTAATTGATAAAGGTCATTTTTTGTTCTGTAGTATAAATTCATTTATGTCATAGAAACTATTTTCTATAAGCCAAGATGTCAGATTTCTTTTAAATTTATGAATTGTAGGCAATTCCTTGAATTGATTAGGCAAATTATTAAATATGTGTATAGCTTGTATGTATGCATTATCTCTGTATAAATTCAAGTTACACCAAGGGCGGTACAGTTTAAATTTATATCTTTCATTTTTTCTACCCTCCTCTGAGTTCTGTTTAAAGTATTCTGGATGTAGCCTAACAAAGATACAGAGATCTCGAATATACATACAGGCTAGTGGTAACAAACGTAATTTTTTAAACAATGGTCTGCAGCTATCCAAATACCAGGCACCACAAATAGCTCTCACACATTTTTTTTGGATACGTAATGCTTTTTCGATTTCTACCGAATTACCCCACAACAGCAGACCGTAAGAGAGGACCGATGATACATAGCCGTGATACGCGGTTAGTGCCGCCTCAGCACCTACCGTCTGACGTAATCTTTAATCTTTAATATTTAATCTTGATATAAACATTCTACATTCGAACTAATGGCCGATTTCTTCATGAGAGAGATAAACTAGAGTTTGTTATTCCAGGGTTAAAATTTCGATGGTTGTCTTCAACAGACCGACGGGTTAGCTATGCTATGGTCATGTGTGTGTGACTGTGAGCTATATACAGCTACTCTAGGGGTCCTCTAGACCCAAATTTAATGTATGTACTAAAAAAATATGTACTACCTACTACTCCGTTCTAATAAAAGTTTGTTACTTATTATTTGTTTACGCTAAATTAACAAAAGTTTTTTTCAAATTTATTTTTTTCATTTTTTTTGAATAATTTTTTTAAATTTTTTTTGAATATATTTTATATTTTTAAAAATAATGAATTATTTTTATATTTTATATTTCCCGACATATTTTCATGGGAGATCGAAAAAAAAATCGTCTGTTTTTTTGGGCCACCCTAATATATATATTCACCTCTATTTGTATAAAACAATCAAAATTTTCACAAGTGGTAAGGAAATATTATACATTTTATATTTGACAGTCGAAGAATCGTTGTACAAGCATGTACAGTGCCATGTTGTGTGTGATGAGTTTTTACGCACACGCTTACAATCAGTAAGTTAACTGCCAGTTATAAAGTCAGCCCAATATTTATCCTTAGGACAAAAATAATCGGGGGTTTTTTCTTAAACTGGTGTAAAGAAAACGAAATCTCCAGTTAACTCACGTTAACTAACGGATAACTCTAATCGTAGGATTACTACGAGTGAAGAAATCGGCCATAAGTATATTACAGTTAAGAATAATGCATTTGACGTTTGTCAAACGGCTTAAACGTCATTTCTAAACTTTGACGTTTGCACTTGATGTCTCATTGCAACCTTGACGCGAATCCTACTGCTATTATAAAATATGTGAAAGTATGTGAGGATGGACGGATGAAGGATGTTTGTTTTTCACGCAAAAAATAAACGTACTTTAATGACATTTGGTATGGTAGTAGTTTTTGCTCGGGATCAGTCAGTCAGTCCGCACATAGGCTATTTTTTAGTGTTCCCTTGAGAAACTGTATTTACACGGGCGGAGCCGCGGGCAAAAGCCGGTATAGTATTATGTTATCATCACTACACGACATCAAGAAATGTGTCATCTCCATTACTTTTAAACTTAGGGCGTATACATGATCATGATCGTCTAATCTACTTACTTCTACAGTCACTTGACAGTCAATACATTATTTATCTATCTAGCTTGAACTCTATTTTTGATCACCTATTTTATTCCCTTTGCCTACCGGAGTGATCCCAAAAGTACCAGGCGCGTATGAGCACGTAGGATATTTCGCGTGTCAATTACCCTTGACAAGTCGCTGAAGTTTTTATCTAAATTTATTTAAATCATCATCATCATCACTATCACCATCATAAACATTTAAATTAAAAATTATACACCTAGCGCCATCTGTGTATTGAGCCGTACATTAAAAAGTTAAGTTGTTATGTAAGAAGAATAAGTAGCTTCTGACAGATAGTGTTATATTCAAAATCGTGTCGTGATGTGACGCGACCATTAAATTTCACTCTCAATGCCGCTAAAGCAATTTTCTCTTCTTTACTCCTTTTAAATCGAAAAATAATTAGTTTTCCTCCAACATCTAGCAAAATTTTCGACAGTGTAGTCTGTACAAATTACATATCGGTATTTACTGGCGTCTGCCGGGTCTATATTTCAATTGCGGCGGAATTTACGGCGCTGTCGGTGAGGCCGCGGCCATCTATTGCACTGTTTTGATTTATCGCGGTCAAATTGTTGGATTCTACAGTTTCTGATGGAATTGCATCGTGATAGATTTATGCGTGTTACGCATAAATCTATGAAAACTAAAGTTTATTTTAAACTAGATAAAATCACGCCGGAGCCGTACATTTTGCGGCGATAAAAATGACATATCCTTCCCCGCGGTCCACTTTACATCTGTGCCAAATTTATCGAATTGGTCCAGTAGTTTTGGAGATTATTTAATGCAAACAAACAATCAAATCTTTCCTCATTATTATAATATCTATTAGTTAAGACAAAAAGGCTTGTTATAATTTGATAACTATGTTGTTAATATAAAAATAATCAGTTTTTACTGATAGTGGGTCCATGCGTAATATTTGTACTAAAATATCACATTTACAACGTGAAAGTGACGCGTCATAAAATACAATAAATTGCATATCAATTTTTTTCAATATCGGCGAACACAAGGACATACAATGTCTAGATAAACTTTATAATACAAGCAAGATACTGTTAAAATGTTATGAACCAGATACAGCATTATTCGAGAATTATATCCAGTATCTACGAGTATAAAGCTGCTATAATAATGATCTATAAAGTACATGTAAAAGGAGATGTCTCCACTGACTGACTGACATGTAGAGTCTATACTATGTCTATACATGTCAGTCAGTCTATCTACGTAGTATCGCGTAGCCTTAGAAACGTGTCATTTGGACATTTGTTTTATTTTATAAGTTGTCATCTTGACATTGTGACATTCGCTTTACGCAGCATCAGTCCCGCCCGCTATTCACCCCGCTAGCCCACCGCGTATTGTGTATCTATTTACCTATCATCCCTGCGCGGCCGTATTCGCGGCCATTGACGTTTACGGCGCTCTCTCGAACGCCATAAAGATATCGGCCGTAATAAAATGTGTGTACGGTCGCCGACACACCCGGTGTATCGCTTTTGGACCTTATCGCCGTGGTAGTAAGATTGAGATGTGATTCGCCAGGTATGTCGTCGAGTTTACGGAGCGCGGCGCCACCGCTGACGACTATCTATTGAGCTGTCTTTTTATGACCTCCTCCTCTTTCACCATGTAACCCCCGCGTGCTCCACCACGTGCTCCCCTCTCTCCTCTTTCGAGATGGAACCCCCCCAGGTCCACCACAACCACCGAGGATGTGTTGTGTACTAGCAACGTCGTTTACAACTGTCGAAGTGTACGAATTTTGTGTTGCAGGATTCAATTCAATGTTTCAGCGTTAGTTTTGATATGTGAAATATCTGACCCGTCTGGCGACGTGATGGCAATGTAACGGCGTCACCAGGCTCCGAATGATTCCGATACTCTACATCGGTCAGGCGTCCCGCGACGGCTCATCACGTCCGTAATATTATTAAAAGCTTCATTAAGGAATACACATTACACAATTATACACCTACAATTATTATTTTTAAGAAGAAGTATCAATTTAATAAGCCCATTTCCTTTTCCAAAACTTCCTACTCTACTATAACGATCGTTGTTCAGTGGGCCTAGCAGGAACATTTGACAGCGGCGTAAATGTGACGTTATCGAATAAAAATTGTATGGCCAATGTGAAAATTCTCATTCGTTACGTTTACGCCGCAGTCAAATGCTCCTGCTAAGCCCACTGAACAACGATCGTTCTAGTAGAGTAGGAAGTTTTGTTTGGCATTACATCTGCGCCATTGTCAGCACGTGTACAGACGCAGCATAAACCTGGACACTGCATTACACAAATAGTATTCACCTTTGGGTCAATTGATACTAGTAGCATAGAATCGAAACGGAGCGAAGCGAAACTCTTGAAGTCAAGATAGAAAATTCACTCTTATGACCTCAACCTGTTCTTAATGATGTCCAAGAAGTACAGGACCAACCCTTCTTGTGTTATCTCAGAAGGAATATTTATTATTCCATTACATTGTGGACATAAAAGTGAATTTGTTATATTATGAACTAGCTTTTGCCTACGGCCCCGCATGCTTAAATACAGTAACCCACGGGAATACCGTCCTTTCGGGATAAAAAGTACCCGTACCCTGACGTAAAAGTACCCTTTTGTTAATCCAGAGCCTGAACTACCACATCAAAATCCGTTTTCAATAGTTTTTGCGTGAAAGAGTAACAAACATCCACCCATCTATCCTCACACTTTCACATTTATAATAGTAGTACAGGATTTCGTTTTGAGAATTTCGTTTCGCTGCATGTTGAGTATAGATTGACCCTTACTGAGACAATCATGTAATCCATGTGGTGCTATTGACCTTCATAGTTCAGACGAGCTGGCACCGCGCCAGGTGAAAAACACCATGAGCCAGGACCATAACACCCGTCCCTGAAATTGAACCTTACTCCTTTGTCTTAAGCACGAGAATAGTTAGGGCTAGTGACCTCTGAACTGCTACCGGAAATTGAACTCTACTTCATTATCCTAAAGTTGAGAATTGTGTACACGACGGTTCACGAAATCGATATCCTTAGTAAACACTCGTGTTTGTTAGACCTGATCCAGGGTTAATTTTTATTCGAAGTAAGTTTTGTAGCAAGGCCACATGCAAGTTTCTGTAAGTCACGTGTTTCGCTTACATAATACTAGCCAACCTTTGTGGTCTATGAAATATTCTGTAATAGGGAATCTTTACTATCTTCGAGAATACAGATTAAACCATTAAATGATTAAATAATTAGCACTGAAAGGACACTGTGCAGCACTGTGTGTGTTGTATGGAACAATTTACTGCGGCGACCAATGACAAAATTAGGCTAGATGTAAGCGTAATTACACCTGGGTTACGCCCTGGACGCCACAGGCCGCATATCTGTAGGGCGTGGGGTAAGTTCTCATATATTTTAACTCATTTCGACGAATATATTCATATAAATATGATTAACAATATATTGGTTATCTTCACTTCTCCATGGATCTAAATTAAAATAATTACCGTGAAATGAAACGTGAATGAAAATTGTACAATCTAATAGTAACTTGGCTTGTGGTCGACACTTATTTAAACAGCGGGTCATAAACGACCAATGTATTTTAGCACGCAGCTCGTGCACAATTCCTCGTTACCTTACCATTACACTATGCTAGTAGGAGTTATTACCTACTTTCCCAGGGGAATTCCTAGTTTTCCTGCTACACCCTGGAAAAACCAGGAAATCAGTTCACACCTTTCGGTTTTCCCAGGATTAATATTGACTGGTGACACTTCTCATGTCACGAACAAAGTAATTCATTTTGCCAAAATTCAAAGACATCTTTTATGCCCGCTACACACCACAACGGTAAAACTGTACAGTTGGGACACAGTAGACGTGTACAGTACTACATCTTCGTACTAGACCGCCCGAATCGGCGCACGCACACATACTAATGCCCGCTACACACCACAGCGATAAAACTACACAGTTGGGACACAGTAGACGTATACAGTACTACATCTTCGTACTAGACCGCCCGAATCGGCGCACGCACACATACTAATGCCCGCTACACACCACAGCGATAAAACTACACAGTTGAGACACAGTAGACGTATACAGTACTACATCTTCGTACTAGACCGCCCGAATCGGCGCACGCACACATACTAATGCCCGCTACACACCACAGCGATAAAACTGCACAGTTGGGACACAGTAGACGTATACAGTACTACATCTTCGTACTAGACCGCCCGAATCGGCGCACGCACACATACTAATGCCCGCTACACACCACAGCGATAAAACTGCACAGTTGGGACACAGTAGACGTGTACAGTACTACATCTTCGTACTAGACCGCCCGAATCGGCGCACGCACACATACTAATGCCCGCTACACACCACAGCGATAAAACTGCACAGTTGGGTCACAGTAGACGTATACAGTACTACATCTTCGTACTAGACCGCCCGAATCGGCGCACGCACACATACTAATGCCCGCTACACACCACAGCGATAAAACTACACAGTTGAGACACAGTAGACGTATACAGTACTACATCTTCGTACAAGACCGCCCGAATCGGCGCACGCACACATACTAATGCCCGCTACACACCACAGCGATAAAACTGCACAGTTGGGACACAGTAGACGTATACAGTACTACATCTTCGTACTAGACCGCCCGAATCGGCGCACGCACACATACTAATGCCCGCTACACACCCCAGCGATAAAACTGCACAGTTGGGACACAGTAGACGTATACAGTACTACATCTTCGTACTAGACCGCCCGAATCGGCGCACGCACACATACTAATGCCCGCTACACATGTACTAAATATGTCTACGGTGGCCGAACTGTGCAGTTTTATCGTTGTGGTCTGCAGCGGGCAGCATTAGATGTAGATGGGGCAAGAGGTCCATAGTTTATTTTTCTTTCCGGGTTAAGAAAAACATTGTCTTGTATCAAAGTCAATCTTTAATCTTTGCCCATATATCCTCTTGCCCCAACTAAGAATATATACAAATAAATAATTTTAAATTCACAGCTTTTCACTTAATGCATCTGAAAATATATAATATGGTATTTACCATTAAAAAAAAAACAATTTTTGTCTTTTCGTCTGTCCGTCTGTCTGTCTGTTTGTTCCGAATAATCTCTGAAACGACTGGATCAATTTTCACGTAGCTTAAACTGGCAGATAGCTGATGTTACAAGGTGTTAACATAGGCTACTTTATCTTAGGGTTCCGTCTCCGTCAGTTCCAACTTCTATGCACACGAAGTCGCGGGCGGGCACCGGCCACTCAATAACATGAACGACGCACGTACATCCTACTATCCTACAAATATTATAAATGTGAAAGTTTGTAAGGATGGATGGATGTTTGTTACTCTTTCACGCAAAAACTACTGAACGGATTTTGATGAAATTTGGTATGGTAGTAGTATAGGCTCTGGATTAAAACATATGCTACATTTTATCCCGGAAAAGTACAGTATTCCCGCGGAATACCCGATTCTATATTTACGCGGGCGGAGCCGCGGGCACCAGCTGTAATACATAAATTTCCTAAATGGTTCTGCTATTTTCCTAACAAACTTTAAGTATAATATACCTAAGTTTGTGCCCGAATTAAGATAACTTACCAAAAATAACGTTTTGGTTCGTGACTAACGTAGTGGAATTGTTCGACTTACCTGAAACAAAATAACACTTGACTTAATATTTATTGTACAATATAAACTGTTTATATTATTTAGTACACTTTTATGCCCAGCGATTGTACAATCAGGTAATTAAGTTTATAGCAGGTTCACCGGAGTCTTAATTCGTTCGTTCGACAATTGTATTGTGATTTGTAAAAGCATGCCTGCCGCCAGTATAATACAAATTAATTATGAGACCACTTTACCTGCTTATGAATTAAGATTCCCTGATAGTACAATGGCGGACTTAACGACCTTGTTGGCATTCTCTACCCAACATTTGTGTGATTGAAGAGACAACACAAATAATACATACAATTAAATTAAGTGCATTTGTTGAGAGATATATTCGTAAATGTATGTGTATTAAAATATTCACCGCCTTATACATAAACGCCCGGTTTCTGAAAGGCTAATCAACGCCAAAATCAACTAATCAGCGGTCAAATCTCCTGTCAAGTGTAAATTGAGTTGCAAAAAGCTTGAACAGTCGTTTGATTTGATCAACGTGTTAGTTAACAAAACTAATGTCAAACCCATGGTCAAACAACATGTCAAGCTCTGTTTTCGGTTTCTGGAGAGCTATATGAGAGTCATGTCAATTTGATCTACGATTAGTAAATTTTTCACTAATCAGCGTTTCAGAAACGGAAATTTATTTAACAAGCCTGTTATCTCAACAACATGTTAGTTCATCAACTATTTGATTAGCCTTTCAGAAACCGGGTGTATATATTTAAACGACGATTGATTTGTTAATCAGTGTCTACGTCAGCTTCTGTCAAGTGAAATTTCAAAAGCATCTGCAGCAGCAAGATTGAGGAGGAAAATATTCATTTCCTTAATGTTTGTACTACAGCAAGTACATCCATTGTTTTGTGTCGCGGGATCGAAACTTATCGCTTATTTTCCCTTTGTCCAGGTCCAGAAAGCCCACAAAACAGGAAACAATGCCTTTGTTTCATATAATACAAATACTATTCTCATACAAAATCTATTTATGAGCTACGCTATTTATACAATGAGCGCCATGCCAAATGTTACTTACACGGGGTGAAGTTCTCAAGTTTTAGAGACGAAATTAGAAATAACAAATAGCGAAGAATGCCGAAAGAAGTTGCGAGATCGATTTTGGTAAAAAACTTAAACTAGTAAAAGTAACTCTCGTCTGTTTGATTTAGCCTGGACCTTCGATCCAATTTTCATGAACAGTACAGATATGGACTGGACCACGGGGAAGCACATGGACTATATTTAACCCAAAAAAAAGACGCTTGTCTGTAGAGTTGGTTTACTGACGATAGTTGAACGTGACAACGTCATGTTTATAGTGCGCGCGGAACTGATTGGCCGGGCCTTAGGTAGGCGTGTTGCCGCCGCGAAGTCCGGCGCCGAACTGAGTAATAACATCAAGCGCCCCCGCCTCTCCGTCCCATCGCTCACATACCTAAGGCGCGGCTAGCTGAGGTAACGGCAATGCGTCATATTTAGCGAGGTAACGCTGGCAACAGGTAACGCATGAGTCACGTTTTTTCGTGCGTGGCTCCATCAAATTATAAGACGTTATCACGTCAAAAAATGTACATTTACGACCTATTTAATTTAATCAACTAATTCGCGGGTAACACCGAGTATAACATAACCTACAGGATGGATGGGTGGATGTATTGATGGATGGATGTTTGTCTCTTTCACGCAAAAACTACTGAATGGATTTCGATTAAATTTGGTATGGTAGTGGTTTAGGCTCTGGATTAAAACATAGGCTACTTTTTATGCCGAAAAACCTGTTCCTTTGGGATACTGTATTTACGCAGGCGGAGCCGCGGGCAACAGCTATATTATAAACCGCGCCCTAACACAGTAATATCCGTAGACATGTAAACCATGGGTAAAGAAATAAAAACTTTGTGGGAACATCTCTTTTCATGTTTTCATTTTTATCAACTTGACTCTTTTACGTTTATATGGGCCAGTGATAAATCTCATGTTTATATTATATGGCTTATAAAACTAGGCCCATAACAATGAGAAATGTCGAAGTGGTGTCGATTTGGACGTCAGAGTAGCCTGGACTACGGCGACAACACGACGGCACGTGAACAGTACCGCCAATTACCGCCAATACCTGAACCCCAATTCTTGTAATTAACTAACACTTTCATGTTCATTTTTTTTAATTATAAAAATATCAAAAACTGATTTTTGGAGTTTGGACCAATCAAAACGAGTTTGACGTTTATGAGAATACCATTTTGCATATTTTTAACATATCGGGATTCAGGACTAGTATCGTAACTGTATTATTGCAGTATTTAATTGGCAGCATCGACCTATAGATTTGATCCGCTTTTTGTAGCCACTTTAACGCGTTACAAAATGGCATTTTTACTGCGGATTATTACATACGTTGGTCGTTCGAGCGCTTGTGCACTACAAGGAATTTTACAGTCCGGTAGTATGATTTTTTACTTGCCCATAAGGCCCATCTTATAACACTCTAACGACCACTTGCACAGATCAAGTTTGAAGTTAACCCTGGGTTAAAATTCCATACAATTACTTTCATAAATATGAATAACGAGAGAGATAACATGATATTTAACCCGGAGTTAATTTTAACACAGATCTGCGCAAGTGGGCCTTATAATAACGGGGTTACAATGTAATTTAGTACTGCCGGGTGATAAATTTCCTTGTAGTGTACAAACGCCCTTGGTGTCACCCAAGCTGATACTAAAATTAGCTAGATGGCAAAACTCCGAGCAAATGGTGAAAAAAAAAACTATCTGTCAATAACATTATTTTCCCGCCAAGTCCATAGAATGATACAAATACACGCGAAAACATATTATAATGGATGCAGAAACATATACGGCTATATGTGATATGTAAATAAGCTGGATGTACACAGTAGGTACTTGTACTAATCCATTTACACACGAATACATTTAACAAGCCCGGCGAAATAGAATTCACTCATCTTGTTTTCAATATTACATATTACATATTATACATTATACACTGTGCCTACCGTTGTTTATAATTTGAGATTGATGGTAAACAAAGTAGTTTGACAATATAACAGTATTTTAATAGTGTATTTCGTATTAAGGTATTATAAGGTATTAAATACAGTGATCTAATGGGCTGTGACGTAACATTTGTCAGAAAATATTGATTATGCTGCGGAAAGCATATGTCAAAATAACAAGATGACAAATGTCAAACCTCGACTGCCCCAAACAGCCCCAAAAGCAGTTTAAGCGTGGACACTTTTTGCCTCGTCTCGAAGTTATTGTCCAATTTCGCTCAAAATAATTTGGCGAGTATTTATCAAGATCTATCAGCATGGAAAGTTAATGTTTCTAATTCTTACAGTTTAGGAATGCCGGGCCTGGCATTTCCTTTTACTTTTCATAAACCACTTCGGAGGCCGATTATTCAAAAATGTTTCATTTTATACAAAAGTCGTGTATGAAACCGAGCCTTTATTTAAAAAATACCTATTCGTAGGCAAACACGTTGGGGTAGAATGAGAAAGAAAATTTGTCGTCATTTTTCGTAAGTACGAATTATTTATTTTTTGCTGTCAATAGTTAAGTCTATACGCAATCTATAAGTGTACATTTAACCAATTTACATTCATAATAACAGAAATGTGCAGGGGCGGGTGGACAGACAGAAAAACAGACAGACCAACGGACAGAGCTAAACTATAAGAGTTCCTTGTAGAAATACGAGACCCTCAAATAAAAGTTTTTCAAACCCGCAACTTGCTGGACTCTCCAAAACCTAAAGACCTAAATAATTTACTTTACATCACAAATTGGAAAGATAAAAGAATACACCTATTATGAGAAAGTAAAAAAAAAGTTCCAGCGCTCATAAAATGTCACAGGCAACAATACAGATTATAAATAGAAGATCAATGGGCCTAGCAGGAACATGTCGGTTACGTTTACGCCGCTGTCAAATGTTCCTGCTAGGCCCACTGAATACCAAAAATAGATATGTTGATGGTGACCTTCGCGAAAAGCCAAAAAGTCTAGTTTTAGCCAGATCGATAACCACGTGTGGGATTAGCACGTCGCTCTCGAGGCAGATACGAGCCGCGATCTATTACTGGCACACTAATCTATGTGCTATGGTTGTAGCTGTTAGGGCTTCCAAAAAATAATTTGCCGTTGAACGAAAATCCATCCCGTGTGTTTTGCCGTTGCGCTAAATTTCAATAAAAATAGATAAGTGTTAGGGCTATTTTGAGCGGGCACAAACACACGGGAAACAAACATCATTATTTGGGCTGTAGTGCTGTACCTATTGTGAAATTATTTATTTTTCGAACTTTTGCTGTGTACATAGGCCCCAAATAAGATTTTAACCAGCCGTTTGGAAGATACGTGGAAATAAATTTGTAAAAGTGTGTGTGGAAAGGAATTTACAAACGAACATACAATATACCCGCGAATAACATAACCCTTCTTGCCAGTCGGGTAAAAAGACGACAAGAAATATTTTAATACAACACAAAGATGGTGCCTTAAGTGACAACCCTAGTCCTGACAAAAGAGAAGCATCACATTCATACATAACTATTTCCCGGTAACGTCGTGTTAGCTCCGTGCTTTACGAGCTCATGCTTGTACATAATCTTAGAAGACAACCGAAATAACTTCACTTATTGCGAAGACTGATATTACGGTACCTTCAATCTAAAAAATGGACATGTGGTTTTCCACTTGTGTAGTAAGACAAAAAGCCATCCAAGGACACCAGACAGATGTCAAACAGCATAAGCTAAAATGAAAGTAGCAAGCGTCAGCCGTCATGGAATTCGAGCCAGATTTTCACCAACTGGGCACACTTACTGAGTTTGCCCAGTTGGTGAAAATCTGACTTAAATAAACCGATTTAACTGACAAGACCAACAAAACGAAGTCGAAGGACACCGAGGAAGCTTGGTCGATACGCCAAGGTCGAGCCCGTATGGGAGAGAGTGATCGTGACATTGTCGCTGGCGTCGCGCCAGCCGGGGAAGCTCCTACGGGGACCCCCGTCTCATTCAGTTATTGTGTTATTGTTACATGGGAATTGTAAATTAGGTAACTGTGTTAAGTACACGTTCACGTCACACGAATCGCCGGGTGATAAATGGTAATTGGCAGGTAATCACCGCCGCCCATGGATACCCGCGTTACCGCTCCCTAAAACACCTAAACACCTTGGCCAAAATAGAATAATCCATGAAGATTATAAACAATCCTACTACTATTATAAATGTGAAAGTTTGTGAGGATGGATGGATGGATGTTTGTTACTCACTACTTTGTACAAAAACCACAGAACGGATTTCGATGAAATTTGGTATGGTAGTAGTTTAGGCACTGGATTAAAATATATGTTACTATTTTTCCCGAAAAAGCATAGTGTTCCGATGGGATACTGTACTTATGTAGACGGAGCCGCGGGAAAATGCTAGTTAAAATTATTTTGTGAATAGTTCAGTACCGGTTCTAAATAATACAATCATAGGCTGTTACTGTCACTGCTTGACAGACTGACAGACAGACTGACATCATGTAACTTAAGAGCCCCGTAACTTAAAGAAGCGTTTAGAGTTTGGGCGTAAATATAGCAAATTACGATCTTCAAAACGGAATAAGACCTACCAAAATATTCACGATTAAAGAGAGAAAATCAGGTCGAAAAAACTTTATTCTAGTCCTTGACATATTATTATTAGAGTCTCCATACGTGGGCCATACTTCAACAAACACCTGAGCCCGATCGAAGGATATACATTATTTAAGAAGTTGAATAAATCAAAGCGAGTAATATAATTCAAACAGGCAGTATATATCGTAACAGTAAAACATTAACTTCACGTAGAGCTTATGTAAAATGTATCTACTTAAAGGCGTAACCCAATTGTTTTGATGGAGATCTGTTCCAAAAAACTATTATTTAAAAGCATTTACAATCAAATAAATATATACTATGCATTCTGTCAAAAAATTTGGGAACATGTAATTATTATTTTCAAAATTACGTAACCATAAAACACCGTTAACAAAAATGAAAACTACATAACTTTATATACACGTTTATTTTCTTCATAAACAGCATACGCGCTAGCAAAAGCTAACAAAAACGTAAAATAACAAAGAAACTTATTAAAACCCAACGGGCGTTACGAACACTTTATTACCTAATATAATATATTATTCTGTGTAATGAAATGTAAAACAAACATAATATTATGTAAACAACAAACCCAGCTACATTAAAGTTAAGAGAAATTAAACACATATCACGTTTGACTACTTTTACATTTATTTAATTAAAACATTTATAATTAAAACTCTTTTAAAAGTAAATCTCTAAAAAATTCACGTATCTTAAAAAAATTATCGTCTGTTAAGTCGGTTTACGGACGATAATTTTACGTGATAACGTCAATGTCACAAGCCCAACCCGTAGTTAGACCGATCGTGCCTCTCTTGTTGTTTTTTCTGCGCTCGCGCTTGCACGCTCGGCTCAGGCGGAACGTGACAATACAATAAAACAATGAATAGTGCTCTGAAAAATAAGACAATTTACAAAAGGAATAGTATACTAAAAATCAAAATTTTCAAAGATATTGCGGATTGTTTGAAGCACTTTTGTGAGTCTCGCGAAAACGTCCCATATACAAGTCGTACTAGTAGGTGACGTCACACGCTAGGAATTTTGCTACGAAATGTATAGCCATATGCGCAAAATTTCTGATATTTCGTAATTTTGCGCGTTTATGTTGATACATACCACAGTAAATCTTTTTGTATTTGATATAAGTAAACTAATTATGTAGGTTTTATACACTAATGTTATCAAATTATTTTTTTAACTTTTTTTTTGACTTCGAAATGCATATAATTACAAAACTACACATAAAATCCTAATTCTTTTTACTTTTATCAAGTTGTAATACCTAATTACTTCTTAATTTATTTAAAAAAAGAAAAAAACATTTTTTACACGTAGGTAAATACACAGTTTTTCGTGCGTGCGTGTTTCCCGCGCTCGTCGATTTATAACTCGTCACAAGACTTAATTGAGATTTATGACAAAGCTGGCCAAAACATAAATAGTATTTATTTGATGGACAAAGACGAGAAAATAGACTACGCCAACTATCGTCTTGGATGAACTTTACAGCTACCAAAAAAGTTATAATAGATGTTAACCACCTGCTCATAATGATAATTGACCGCATACTAACATTTGTCTGAAAATATTAATATTCTTTCTTAAGAAGTATTTAAGTCAGCGACCTCCAAAAAGCCGTCCTTGGCTTAATGAGCGGCCGAATTAACGTGCCTAGATGATGATAATGACTGGATTGAGACGCGGAAGTGGTTTAAGGTCAATTTGGGTCGATGGAAAGAAAATGAGTACGCCTGAAAAACAAGTATATTTAGGTCGAAGAGCTTGGTATAAAACAACCTTTTGAATTAAGACCTAAACGAAAAGCATGACGTTTCTACCTTCGCAACTATTTAACAAAGGACGAGATCATGTCGAGATCAGTCGGGGTCGATACCCGAAAGACAACTGTAGTAGCCGCCTAGGGACTCGCAACGAAATCAATCAGAAGAAAGTGGTAACACATATTTCCTGTACTAACCTTCGTGCCCGAGCCAACTCAAACTACATACTTCTAAAAGGGACTTAAATTTAGTCATAGAATCTGACCTTCACTTAAAAAAACTGTAATTTGAATATCAACGAACATCACTCCCCGAAACTCCGTCCCATGAATATTTTATCTGCGCCATTAGCCATCGGAAATCACCCGGACTGCACGAAATAAAAGAGTTCAACTCTTTGAGCCGAGTGATTAAAACGTACGTAGGGAAAATGCAATTTAAACCGTGCTTGAAATGGCTGACGTTTCCTTAATCAATATCCAGGTAGCTTACGTTTATTTTCTATTTCGACCTACAATTCTTTTAAGTAATGGGATTATATCTGCACTCTGGAGGACGTTGTAAGAGCTTATGTCTTAATACTCGTACACTGGGATAATTATACGTGGCCGAAATTCAGCGTGATGACCCTAGCAGTAGCAACACATAACGGCGAACTTACTTCGCTTAAGTTTGATAGTATACTCTATATACCGAACAAATCACAAGCAGCTAAAGTCTGGTTCCATTCAAATACATCAAATTGATCAATCGATTGATACAAAGGATTCCAACTAGGACTATAAAGCCAAATTAAGTCTAAGATATCCCCGGGGACGATACACTTCGTTATCTGTCCCTGGACCGACGCTAACGGTCAAGTATGAGTCGTTAATAGAAATAACTGCGACACCTGATTATCCTTAAGAACTTAGCTAAAAGTAAATAGGAGCCTAAAAACATTGTAAGAAGCTTGATAATAATGTAGTCTTGATATATTAGTCAGCCAGTTGTCGTAGAGAAGGAAAGAAACGCGATATATATACTATACGACATATATTTATGTCGCCCACCGTCGAAAGGCGAAAGGCCTCGACGGCGATTTTCTATAAGGATATAAACTGATTTTGTTTGATATATTATGTAACAATCAGCACATAGCACTGAATCTACCAACGTAAAAATTGAAAACATGGTGTTTAGTTTAGAGCGTGGTTTAGTTTTCAAAATCATATTTTATATTTGTATCATATATTAATCTGGGGTTATGATAAATGGGCAAATTCTGTTATCAGTGTCAACAAACAGCGGTAATTGGACACGCGCTGAATATATTCTACCTACATTTACCATCGCACCTAATTCCAATTTAAAACTGGAAAAACTGGAAAAAACTGCGTTTGAATCGTTTTAATTTAATATTTATATCCAACGGAACAGCGGTGCTTGTGACTGCAAATTAGTTTTACCACAATATCTGTAAGCGTTTTCAGTTAGATCTCTTGACCCAGTAACGTCTAGGCCGTTACGTCTTTGGACCGTAATTCAGGGCTTCACTTGAAAAATCTTTTTGTTTCCACTCGCTTTATAAATTTTAAAAACCTTTTCAATGTATATTACTTTTTTATCCGACGAAAAAACCGGAGGATTTTTTTTTGTGTATGACGCATACATTTTTCAGTGAAGTCCTGAATTACGGTCCAAAGACGTAACGGCCTAGACGTTACTGAGTCAAGAGATCTAACTGAAAACGCTTACAAATATTGTGGTAAAACTAATTTGCAGTCACAAGCACCGCTGCTCCGTTGGATATAAATATTAAATTAAATTTAATATTTATATCCAACGGATATAAATATTAAACTCCCCAAATGGTAGACCTGGCGATGGATTCCATGAGGTAACTCCTTGAAATTTATTTGGCGATTTCGAATTTTTTTGAAGTAACCCAGCCATAGGCTACCAAAAATTAAGATTTTGTGCTAAGGTACACCTTGGATCCAAAACCACTGAACAGAACTCTTGAGTCTTTAAAGATACATGTTTGGTGATTTCAGCGTTCTTTAAAGAACAGCAAGCATTTGCTACTATGCTAATTACAGTAATCATCATCATCATCATCACCACCACCATCATCACACCATACATCTTCATGTGATGATATAATATGTACTTCTCATAGTCTTTTACACTGATATCGATGTCTTTGAAGATTTGCTATTCCCAAATTTATATCATCAACATCATCATTCGCTTACAGATTTTAAAGCCGATTTGTTTATTACAACCACATAAAATTGTTACAAAAAACCTCTCGATTAATGAGCATAAGCATGTAGTTAATAGTGATTAGTAGAATCTAGCCACAAAAAATTATAAAATAATAAGTTTTTAACCACCGAAAAAACTGAAAAGCAAAAAGTAACAAACCTTTTTTATTTAACCATAATTGCGCGTTGATAGTTACGGAACCCTCCTTAGACATGTCCTATGTCCTGACATGCTCTTGGTTAGGTTATTATTTAACCATTTTAACTAAGTTCTTAAACTAATGTAAGTATTTAGTATACTTAAGTAAATTCAGTCGGCGCCAAACAAGCAAAATAACAACGTAACGAAAGTAAAGTACGTTTGTGTAGTAAAAAATAGTAAAGTACGTTTGGCGCCGACTCACAATTACTTTAGTATACTTACCTTAGTTTAAGAACTTAGTTATTATGGTTAAATAATAACCTAACCAAGAGCATGCCGGGACATGGCTAAGTGGGGTTGCGAAACTATCACCGCGCAATACGTTTTCTTTAAATTACTTCAAAAGTTATTGTCCGATTTCGCTCAAAATAAATTTTTCTAAAGAGTTTTAGCATGATCTATCAGCATGGAAACTTACAAGTTTCTATCTCCAAAAGTTTAGAAATTCCAAGGCCCCAGAACAACTTGTAAACCATTTTGGAGGCCGATTACTCGAAAATAGGCAACTTTGTAAAAAAGTCATGTATGAAACCTTGCTTTTATTTTAAAAGACCTATTCAACGATACCCCACACGATGGGGTAAAATGAAAATGATGTTTTATGATATTTTATGATGCTAAAACCGAGATCTACACACAATCTATAACTATACCAAATTTCATCCATTTATATTCATAATTACAGAAGCTAGAAGCGCGGATAGACTGACAGACAGACAGACAGGTGGACAGAGCGAAACTATAAGGGTTCCTTATGTATTACGGAACCCTAAAAAAGGTTTGTTATTTTTGCTCTTCAGTTTTTTTGGTGGTTTAATTTTTTGTTAAAAAAATCAATTACAATTTCATCATGAACAAACGTTCTCGTCAAATTATCTGCAGTTTTTCTTGTGCTCAGGACCTAACAGTTTTCATCTAAATATTATTGGAAGTTTTGTTTCAACAAATCCATCAATTTAACTACTTTTAATATAATTGAACGCACGACAAAAAGGTTTTCCCGCACAAAACCACTCCCTTGTTAATGGGTATAAAACTATGAATAACAAAAGCACCAACAGACAAACTTATTAATTACATAAAGCCGTCCAATTGAATTACCCACATTACGTAGTAGTAAATTCGGATGGGGCGCTTGCAAATATCTGTATATTATGCCGGCGCGACAATACGAGTTGATTTAATAACGCCAGACGCACTGCCCGATTTCTCATTTATATCACCATAATATTAGGTCTTTACCTATGAAATTGCCATTTTGTATGAAAAAATTTAAACGAATTTTTTTCATGTATTTTTTATTTGTATTAATCGAAGTGATCACCCATGCTATCATTTCATCTTTGCCAACGCAGTGGCAGTTTATTGATGCCCTTCTTAAAGAAATCAGCTGGATGGGAGGCAACAAATTCTTCAAAGGCATTTTGTACTGCCTCTCGGGTATTGAATTTTTTTCCCGCCAAGAAGTTATCCAAATTCTGGAAAAAGTAGTAGTCTGTAGGCGCAAGGTCTGGTAAGTAGGGCGGATGACGGAGAGCTTCCAACCCCCGTTCTTGCAACTTGGAGACCGTCTGCTATGCAGTATGAGGTCGCGCGTTGTCGTGCAGGAGCAGCGGAGACGAGCGATTGACCAATGCTGGTTGGAGATGTGCCAGCTTCTCTATCATTGTGTTCAGTTCTTCACAGTACACATCTGCAGTAATGCTCACCCCGTTTGGTAAGAAGCTGTGATGAATCACACCGGCGCTAGACCACCAAACAGTGACCATCACTTTACTAGGGGTAAGTTTTCGTTTAGGGCATTGTTTAGGTGCTGAACCAGGATCCAATCAACTTACTGAGCGCTTGCGGTTATCAAACAGAATCCATTTTTCATAGCAGGTAACAATGCGGTTCAAAATTCCTTCATTTGTGTGTCTGTTGAGCAGTGCAAGACACGTCTCGACGCGCACTTCGCGCTGGCGATCATTGAGTTCGTGGGGCACCCATTTGTCAAGCTTTTTTACCTTGCCAACTTGACGGAAATGGACCAATATTGTTTTCACTCTAACGTCGAAAGCTGCTGCTAATTCAGCCGTAGATTGTGTATCATCAGCTTCCACAATCGCCTTTAATTCGTCATTGTTGACCAAAGTCTTCGGACGACCGCGAGGTTCATTTTTCAGGTCGAAATTTCCAGAATGGAAGCGAGCAAACCAATAACACGTGGTGCGTTGGTTTGTAGTGTTAGCTCCGTAAACGTCGTTGATGTTGCGTGCCGCTTGTGCCGCGTTGCTGCCACGACGGTACTCATATTCCATAATTACTCGAATTTTTAACGTATCCATGATGACGAAAAAGATTGAAATGCGATGAAAATGTAACACTAATCAATAAACAAATTACTACTTTTGGAAAAATAATTCCATGTTTTTAAAATAAAAATAATTTTAAATCAGAATTCTTAGCCAAACAAAAATTATTTTGATTTGAAATGGCCAGTAATGCAGAACGGCAATTTCATAGGTAAAGACCTATTATTACAATATGAATACATAATATTATTCGTTAGGCGTTCGTGGCATAGTCGCACTCTTTGTAAAATATTGAAAAACTTTTTAAAGGAAGAAAACTACTACCATTCATTGTTTCTTTTGGATACGCTATCGTTCATCCGATGTCGACAAACAACGTCAGCCTAATGTTAAGTTTGCGGTAAGCAAGTAGATATGTAACAGAAAAACGTATGAAAATCATAAAGTAGACAGAGATGACAGCTCTCCGTAGAGAGCCGATAAACAATAAAGAACTATTTAGTTGATTTTGGCGGATTGGAGACGGTTGACTTCATCCAAAAGGGCTAGTTTATATGATCCCGTAACATTTTCGGTGGTCTAGCTGTACATAACAGCTGCGCATAGGGATTTTGCCTAGTGTGGAATATCACATTTTTATAAATTACGTCACAGGCCGATATATCGCTCTCTTTCATATTGTAAACTTAAATTGTTTGTATCTTCGTTATTTTTTAAGTTAAACGAAAATGAGTTCTAGATTGTTTATTAACATGTTGTCTAGCATCGAATAGACGAAAAAATATTTTTAGGCAACATGCCTATTATACATAACAGAGTGGGCGCAGTACACCGTAATCCTGTACAACGTACAGAACGAGGCATCTGACCCACGCCGTACGCCGAATACTTGGGCACAGGTGTCGCTTTGACAAACGAGACTCAAGGTAAAATGCAGCTATTCACGAGGAAAATTATGTAAGATATTAAAACTTGGATTCCAAATCAATTCTACTTCAAATGTAAATCGCATTTCAAATTCAACAAGGGAACAATATTTTACGTAAGATGTAAGAAGTTACGTAAGAAGAAGAAGATGATGGATATGCCGCCAGTGCAATCCTGTAGAGTGTAGAGTGTAGACATTCTATAAGAAACCTAAAATATAGAGTCTACTAAGTCGACGTAATAAAATCTAAATATTAAATTATTCTATGAAATATAATATAATAATGATAACAAACAATAATAAAAATTAAAGGCTATTAAAGAGTAATAAATAATAATAGATTTTGTTCCATCTAATTAATTGTGTATAAAGTAGTATAAATTATGCTACATCATGTAAATTATTTGCTTTTTTATGTTAGTTAGACATTTTTAGGTTGTAATAAAAATTATTTTATGTAACTTTGACTTAAGTATTAAATAACATAATGTACTTAGTATGTAATAATTATAAATAATTCTTAATTAATGTTTACATTTATATAATATGTAAGACATTTGCATGTCGGCAAAAGTGCCGATTCTATTGTGGGTCCTACTGTAATTATTCTTTAAACGAGACAATCGTGTATATATATAATCGATATCTAGAAAACGTCTGCAAGAATTACCATGAAATGTAAGTAGTATGCGGTATAACACATTTTTATAAAATAAATTTTAAAATTGTTTATTAAAGATACATCAACCTAATAGAAATAGGTATTTAGATCGACGCGATTAAAAATTATAAGCAAATAAAAAATATTGTCTATCTCTTTCTCGCAAAACGATTTGTTACGTCACAAGCTGCTACCGCCATCCATTTTGTAATGGCAAATGTATGGAGGGTGCAACTCGTGACGTCACAGGCCGATATATCGCTCTCTTTTATACTGTAAATTTAAATTGTATCTTCGTTATTTTTTAAATTAATCGAAAATGGGTTCTAGATTGTTTAGTACATAGAACCTTATCACAGAATTAGTTACTAACGATGTGATTAAAAAAATAATGTAGTCGATCATAATATTTTTCTATAAACTAGTAATCATTACTGATAGATAGTAAGTACTCTACTTTCCTCTATATTTTTATCTTCATGAAAAGTTACGTTCCATAAGCACAAGCAAGCAAAAGAAATTTTCCGAATACGGCTTTATGGCGCAAAGAATATCCTTTGAAACGAAAACAAACATTATTAGTGGCCCCTAGTTGATTTACGTTAAATCAAGTTAAATATTATCCTCATTCGTCCTCAGGACAACCATGTTTTGATATACTCTACAAGTCTACATCCATTTTCCATACCAATTTGCTACGATGTATGCAACATGCACAAAAAATAACTGAACAGTGAATAGCGCTAATTACTCTGCAGATTCTCAAATGCATTACGCGGGCAAAAGAATTTTCACAGATTAAAAATAAACAAAACTTTCCCCTTCACACGAAAACCTTCGCGCGAGGCCTCCGCCGCAGTTGCGTGCAGACCGCGGCAGACAGCGCACGTCGCGGAGTGGTGACCCAGCGGAAAAAGTTTGTGTACGGTGTTTGTGTAGCTGTGCATGTGGACGAGGATGTGAGTGGTGTCTGAGGTAAATACCGGTGATACAAGGTGTGTTGGTAAACGAGCCTCGATACCATACCACGTATAGGTAAATTTTGCATATTAACTTGCTAGTTAATATGCAAAATTTCTAAAAGTAGAGAAAAGTAAAAAAAACAAAAATCATTTGTAATAATATTTCTTTACAATAATAAAACAAGGATCGGAAACACGGTTACACGCGACGCTCAATTGTTTGCATATCGCGCTCCGCCTAGACATGGAAATTTAAAAAGCCCTTAGTGTCGGCAATAAAAGTTCCCGGCGTCCTTACGTAAGCGCGCCTGCCGCCTGCCCGCCCCCACTTATGTAACCGCTCCTTGTACCTCTCGATTCAATTATACTTTTTTTATTTGATAAGTCGTTTGGAGACATAGTTGTACCTGCGACACACCATGGGCGCGAAAACATAACAGCCCATAAATCATCATCAGCGATCATGCTATCTAAGCTGAGAACATTTCGATAGTCGAAGGTATTCAATGACTCTAAAATATAAATATATTGACGGTAAACTTTTCCTTTCCAAATACATATCTCATAAAAATATAAAAACAGAACTCATTAGCCTTAAATTATTTAAATCCAGCAAATAGTGAAATGTAATTTAGAATGTTAGAATGTTAGAATGAATAGTGTATTGAATTCACAATCGAAGCCTTGAGAGCGAGAGAGATATATTGTTCCGAACAAATGGAACAAAAAAAAATTAATTACCGGCGACTAATTAACCCTGCCGATAGCCTCGTGGGAACAACCCACCACAATGATCAGATCCATATCATCATGGGGTTAACATATTCAAGTTCAGCTGGATTATATTACGTTCATCCTAGTTGATAGTTGGGGACTTCTCATATATTCAATTTAATTCAGCCTTGATATTAAAAAAGTTATGTCAGTATTTTCGGACCAGAATAGAGTGGATGAGGGAGGCATATATTTGCACAACAAAGACATTTATCGAATCAGGCCTTCATTGTCACTTCTTATATAAATAGCATTGTGATTTATCAATAAAGTAATTTTAACTTTATTTAGTGTATTTATTAAGAAAGCGTTAAACAATTAGAATTTGAAATTGTATTCAGAGATCTGCGTTTACACCATTAAAGCCATCGCAAGATAGAAGGAATCATCACTGACTTATCTATCTCCAATAGATACAACTTGCTGCTACCGTCTGTTACAAAGTGACAAATACACCAAAATTCACCTACCGCACCTCTTAACTCAAAAACGGCACTACTACACCGACATTCAGGCACAAAGCACACACATGATTTGAAGCCGAAAGGCAATAAAGTATGCCGGCGTAACCTTGTCGCTGAATATTGTAGGGCGGCATCGACCCGCCTACCGAGCCGGATGGCCGGCGCGAGTGCAGCCAACTCCACTGCAACTGTTGCATTATGATTTGAGGCCAAAACTGCACGAGACCATATATAATAAAACGTTTCTATTTTGGGGTTAAGATGTTACTTTTTGCTTGATTTGCAGTTGGTAGCACAGACGCATTAAGCCTTCCTACAAAATGAACCTAAAAAGCAAAACGTATTTAATATTTTCATCATTAATAATATATTACTTAAAATGGGAGCTTCGTATATGGCGAAACTTACAGTCTGGTGAATATCGGGCAAAGCCCTGATGAAATTCCTCCCACAATTGTTCCATCGTATTAATGTATCCAGAAAACGAATAATGTTTACATTTAATTATGCAGGATACTCGTATAATTTTAGGGAAAAACAAATAAAGTAATCAAATACATGTTTATGTGTAAACAAAAACAGCTCGCGCAACTGATGGTGTAAACAATGTTTCCACGCAACATCGTCACTATCATGACCAAACCTGCTTTAGAACCCTCAGAAAAAACTCAACCCTATGGAGGATAGCAAAAGTTTTCCAAAGTAAATTAAGTCTTTAAACACACATTATACGAAAGTTAACAATGAAAGATGAATAAGATGGCTTGATCATATTGGACCCCTCATTTTGGTTGTCTGTAGCATATTAATCATAACATGAAACCACGTCGAAATTATAATAATATGTTACATATAACAATTGAAGGCCACTACCGCCGCGCCGTTTCTCTGGGGAGGCAGTATGCAATCACATTTCTCCTATATCGTGATCTATACTTAACAAATTGGTTCGTTCTATCCAAGGATTTTACTGACATTATTGATTATCGTAACATTTTATAGTTACTTCAATGGATAAGATACGATACCACGTTACTTTCAATTAGAATACTAAGAATTTAAACCGTTTAAAGTGTATTCGTGTGTCTTCAATGAAAATATTATTTTTATTAATGAATGAATTTTCAACGAATCTACGAAGATCAGTGACATTAGACTTATCTAGGATATATTTTCTTTTATGAAAATAGCATGTAAAACTTGGAAGTTAAAATTTTTGTGTTATTTAAAATTGAAATTAGCGTGCAAGGTCGAAGGCATTGTAATGTTGCCTTAACACGCAGTTCATCTGTCGAAAATAGAGTCGAGTCAATATTTACATAAATTCGTTGTCAACATCACCAACAACCAGTGTGCTATGTGTGATTTTTTGTCACTACTCGCCGTGAACAAGTTAACTACACTTTGTATGGCAATTTTCTAAAACACCTCTAGTGACAAACAATGGTAACTAATTCGATGCCATACAAATTGTAGTTAACTTCCGAACTTCTTCATGGCAAAGAGTGACAAAAAGTCGCACACAGCACACAGTTTACAACACGTGACGTGTTGATAAATCGGCAAATACGAAACAAAAACACATATTTGATTTAGATCCACACTATCCTACCAGCATGTTGAGTACTAGTACCGAATTGATTTTGTTTATCTAATGACATCTACAGCATCATACTTTGCGGGCTGCAGCTATCAAATAGATCAATTAATTCTATTGGATTTGTAGAGTGACCTTTGCAAAGTTACAACCCTTCTTGACCTCCGACTAACACCCCTCGATGTTATAAGTTCGACGCATCTCTATGTGTGTCTGTCCGTGGCATCGTAGGTCCCAAATGGATTAACCAATTTTGATCTAGTTTTAAAAGCTGACATAATCGAGGGTGTTCTTAGCTATATAATTCATCATTATCAGCTCGCTCACTGCTGGACAATTATATATATAAATATGTATGTATATAGGAAGGAGTTTAGTTACTGATGTAACGGTACAATCCACTGCAATACTCTATATCTACTTGAGATTGTGGACACTATTCCAAATTCGTTCCTTTTCGAAATGCTTCAGCTGCTAAGCATCAAATATTCATTTACCTAATATCCTAATTACTCTAACTTACGAATCAACAATTGTAAATTAAATGTTAGTGAATAAAATGAGGAACTTAAAATTGTAGTATTCAAATCAAACATTTAGGTTAAGCATTTCCATGCCTAAACTCAATGTTTGTTCGCTTAATCTGTAAAACAAAATCGATCCAAGCCAATAGAAGTTTTTTAAAGTAATCCTGAAAACAGTTAACACTCCACACCAAGAGAAATTTCCCATAAGTGAGAACCCATCATACTCTACAGTCTACACGATCACAAACAGGATATCCCCTCGAGTGAAGTATTCTTCCCAATAAACTCCGTGAAAAGGGGCCAACTACCGCAAGGACAACCCTTTGAGCGTGTGATTTAGGAGTTAGGACTTGTATCTCACTAGCATTTCCAATATCATAATCCAGAATATATTGCTCGTAAAGACAATATCATGACCGTGAATAGTACGTTTTATAAATAATTATGAAGAAACCGGTCAACACTTTTTCTGCTATTTTTGTGAAATGTAAAAAAAAACTCTTTTACTTTTTTATGCTTCTGTAACTCCGTATGCGGTTGTAATTAAAAAAAAACCCGAAATCCACGTGTACGGTGTTAGTCCTATATGTAACGAGATTATTTATTCAGTGGTTCGGGACATTGTCGTTTAAATTACAAGGACTATTTAAATATTAATTCTGTACCCTGAATCCCGAATTACAGCCAATAAGTAACAAGCGAGCACAGACAACGTGAATGAGAGATCATATTATCTAGGCGCTAATAGCGTCTATATTTAGTTTCAAATTCTGTTACGGAATCGGACGGCACTTTCACTTGATATAACGTTATATGAATAAATGATTTAATAAAATATTTTAAAAAAACACTTTTGAACAAAATTTTGCATTACGCAGACATTATGCGGACAGAAGTCGATGATCGATTTTAAACTTTTCCGCTCAACAAAAACGACTAATCCAATAATAATGACATCGCAGCGAGTCGGATAAAGCTAACCGTATTAAAAAAGGTTTAATTCTAAGGGTCATCTATAATTCATCTTTCGATAATCCACTTGTCCGACCTCATCCAGTATTCAAACAAAGATACATTACGGGCTGTGTTACGGGTTACGGGTTACAGAAGGGTAAAAGTAAATAAAACTTGCCTAACGAGAAGAGCAATGTTTGTACAAAACTTTTAAACTTCGCAAGTATATAATTACTGCAATAATATTCAACTATTATGTAAACATGGAGTGTAAATATATGCTAAG
This sequence comes from Phengaris arion, assembly GCA_963565745.1. Classification (NCBI taxonomy): domain Eukaryota; kingdom Metazoa; phylum Arthropoda; class Insecta; order Lepidoptera; family Lycaenidae; genus Phengaris; species Phengaris arion. Next base: position 1,254,671 of record OY751431.1, read on the forward strand.
AAAGAGAGTAATAAATTATTGCGGGTTACGATTTTCGAATTTCACCAAATGAACACGCATCACTCACGGCCGAATGCTGAAACGGTAATTAAAAATAGGAGGGCCATTCACAAGCCTGTCGCTGTCTCTGCTAGCCGAAATGACAGGGACAGCATGTGACTTGAGCGTCACTTAATTTAACTATCGTTCCAGTATTCTGCCGTCTGGTTGGTGAACGACTTCTTTTAAAGTTAGGGTCGTTTCACAATCTACTGGTGACTATCAGAAAGCTTATTTGCATGTTTTGTCTCTGTTGCTCGATTTAAAACTTCTGAATAAGCTATCCGACACTTATCCCAGTGTGGTATTTTTGCTCATTTTGGACAATAATCCTAACGGTACTAGTAGGAGCATAATGAAAGCTGTATTTATAGTTTATAGCTATAACGTATTCAGCAACCACCACGCTCGTTCGCCTGATTATTTTTAGTTATTATAATTATTACACTTATAATTCACAGCGATCCACCGCAACAACTGAATATGCATTAATTTTAAAGAGAAAAGAATTCAAATGCGCAGTTTTTAATCATCCTTTCGTATGATAAGCATTTGATATAGATAAGAACAGAACCACCAACATTAGAACATACATACTTCAAAGTTAGTAGCGACTAGCGATGCTCTAAGCGTCAGTTTAAGGTAGCGATTGAAAATTAAACTTTAAACTCTACACAAAAAGATAAAGATTCATTGCTTGCAAAAAAGTACGTCTCGCAAAACGAACATTTTAAATTAAACAAAGGGAAATATTTTATGAAATTACTAAACCATTGGAGCAAATTACGCGACAAAGATTTGTGTCTCAGGAAATCACCAGCAGCAGTACGAGTGAATTAAAAACTCCCGTAAATCGGGATTGCCCCTCGCCCCTAAACCTCCCTTTGAATCCGCCACTGAATTTGTAATCCAAATGGCTCCGAGTTCTACGCAGTGACTTCTTCAAACCTTTGTTTAGTCCGCGTGGTTCCGATACATTGTTAATTGAAGTCACACCCGTCAACCGTACCAACCAGATCAATCACCTATGAAACTAATGGCTGTTTGAAGACTGACACTGAGCATTGTAACTAAACTATAAATTATAGTTTAGTTACAATCAATCAGCTTTGCCTTATATATATATATATATATATATATATATATATATATATATATATATATATATATATATATATATATATATATATATATATATATATATATATATATATATATATATATATATATATATATATATATATATATATATATATATATATATATATATATATATATATATATATATATATATATTGATATATTTTTGACTTCTTTCTGATTGACTGATGACTGATTTCTCATATGACGTAGGCATCCACTAATACTAGATTTTTCAAAATTCAACCCCTTAATAGGCGCATAGACCCCTTAAGGCCGTAAAATACCCCGATATAAATTTGTATGAAATTTTTATTTACGTACGGAAAAAATAATGAGTTGCGTATTTCAGTGTTTTCTAAAATTCAGCCCCTAGGTGGGTAAAATAGAGGATTAAAGTTTAAAACCTAATTTCACGCGGGCGAAGCTGCGAGCAATTAATCCTAGTTTAAGATAATCTTTCTTTGGAGAGGAAAGGACTGGTTATTATTATTATAGCAATTTTAAAGAGACGATTTTGTCTACAAGTCCATAGTAAGGTTTATCAAAATCTCGTGACAATATTTGAAAGCATTCATTACATTACTACTATTTTTCGTCAGAAAGCTGAATCATCGTTCATCAGTATCGTGAGAATCAAATAATTCGACATGACATAATTGGCCAATCGCTGGGCCAATTAAATACTACAGTGGAACCGCCGTGTCATGTTCATGACTGGTTACGTAACCACTAAAGTTAACAAACCATAGACTTCGGTCCAACCTTGGACTTGGTAATATATTTTAGATTATCAAAATAAATAGAAAAAGTGCGATTAATCTTTGACCTGCGGCTTGAAAGTTGCACGTATTAGTTTGTCTCATAACAATTATGTTAAAATAGGAAAATAAAACCTATGGCTTTGTTAGACGTAACAAATGTCGAAAATCGTTTTCAGTTCTAAAATATAATAAAAAGGCAAAATCGTAACATTTTAAAGGTCAAAAGGTACTAGACTACCTAACAAATGTCACACAAATATTCAAAGTTTATAAATAATTCCTTCACAAGCGCACAGGTAAATTGAAATAAAATATTTTTTGAATGTTAATATCGCTTTCACCGAAAACAAACTCTTTTAAATATGTCTGAATAAAAATTGAGTTTTTTTTAAATATTAAGAGTCCAGAGTGGAGATGTTTAGAATGTTGAAATCTAATAAACTTAGGCCTTTAAACAAAAGGGAAACAAATTATTAGCAGGTTGGACTTTTTGTACAATGATTTCGGAGTCCCACAAGGCAGTATACTAGGTCCATTACTATTTTTGCTTTATATAAACGACCTCACTAACGTGACGGATCAAAAAGGCATTTTATTTGCAGACACAACGGCTATAATTAAATGTGATAATGTAAATTCGTTCCAAAATTAGATTTCTATTACAATTAATAAAATTATGACATGGCTTAATTACAATAATTTAAAAATTAATCTAACTTAACTAAAACTAAAATAATTCAATTTAGAGATTATAGGACACGACCAATTGACTTAAATATTTACTAATACCGGAAAATTGACGGAAAATGGTAGAAGTGAATTCCGCAAAATTTTTAGGAATTATTGTTGATCGGCACTGTAACTGGAAGGATCACATAAGCCACGTGTGTGAGAAACTCGACAAGTTTGTATATGCAATTAAAGTGAAGTCTCGACCGAAACCGCACTATGCGCATACTACGGATATGTGGGCTATTGCTGTAGGGGAACTCTGTTGAAATTGATAAGGCATTTAAGGTTCAGAAGAAGTGTGTAAGAGCCATTTGCGGAGCATGGCCTTTGGATATTTGCAAATCGTTGTTTCCGCAATTGCGGATTCTACCTTTGATATGCTTATATATTAGAGATATTTGTGTTTTTGTAAGCAACATCCGTACTACTTTCCAAAAATGCTGATGTTAGTAATAGAAGTGCTAAACCAAGACATTTGTATAAATTGTATCTACCTCAGTGCCGCTTTGATGTCGATAAGAAAAATGTGTAAATCAACGCCATTATCATTTTTAATAAGTTACCCGACCATTTTAAGACTTTAAATGGAAATAATTTTAAAAGCAAAATAACATATTGACTCTTAAATAATTGCTTTTCACATTAAATGAATATATGACATTTAAATAATAATAATGACATTTAAATAATTAATTATAATGTATATGAATTTGATTTATATTAAATAATCTGACATGACATTACAACAATATACAAATACCAATTTAATAACACAAATTATTATGAAAAATTCTCTGACATTAATAACGTTGATACTCTTTTATAGTTTATTGTAAAAAAAAATTTAAAAAATCATAATTTCTTGAGTTTTAATTTAATTTTCAGTTTTATTTTATAGTAATATTGCACGCCATTGTGATGGCAGAATGTTAGAACAATAAGTAATTTTGTAAGACCACTGTACCTACACCATTCTTGAAATAAAACGATTTGATTTGATTTGATTAGGTCGCAAACTATTTTATACCAACGAGTGCCAATAACTTAGATGTCAGACCAACATTTGCTGGGTCAGCTAGTAAACAATGAAATTCTCCCTTTACATTATATTGTAACTATACCGCATTAAGTCATAACATAATTTCAAACTAAAACACTGCGTTGAAAGCTTTGCCATTTGAAAAAAAATTAAACCTTTTTCTGTAACATACTAATTAAAAAACATTATACTAAACTGCTTTTTTTACTGCAATGAAAGATATCGTTTTAACTATATTAACGAGAGAAGAGTTACGTTTTGAAGTATTAACTTAAGTGCGTTTAAGAATCTTCAGCGATTAGTTTCGTTGACTCGGTTAGCAAGTGACGATTAATGAACGTTTTTACGAGCATTACTAGAAACTATTATTCCGGTGTCTCGTCCTTATAACGATGTTACGTAGGCCGTGGGTGGGACCGTGGGACCGTGGGATAACTGGGTAGGGGGCAAATGTTCATTATTTTTTTAGTATTATGTACCGTTTTCGAGATAGAAGCAATTATACAAATTATTATATTTTTTTATAAAAAGTATAACCCGACTATGTAAATTATATACTTAGCCTATATTATGAATCTATTGACATCTCATTTATTAAGATCGGACCAGTAGTTTAGTCGCTAAGGTGGAACAAACCTACATACATACATAGACTGCCAAAAGCATTACCCTTCCTTTTGGCTTCGCCGTAGTCGAGTAAAAATACGCATTACGCAGTAACTTTTAAAGTGAACTTTAGCCGCGTTAGGAGTATTTTGCATTTAAAATGGTAAAGTTTCACTTCTGCCACGTGCATTCTGTAGGTACATGTCATGTTTTTTTTTAAGAAATATACAAAAGACGGTAAGTACGTCATTATCACGTAACTACTAGGTTTTCACTTTTCAGTGCTACGACAGTGTTCGTTAGCTGTTAACGTAAAATGCGTGCTGCTGCGTGCAGCTAAATATTGTTAATTTCGATTCCTGCAGAATAAGTTCATCTCAATAATATTCGCCTCACATACAACAACCCTGCACTTCAAATAAACTCAGAAACGCGGAACCCGACCAACCTTACATGAGGCCGAGTGATATCATTTCGAGATAATTTTTGCGGTAAATATAACAATTATTTATATATTTATTGAGGCTACAGAGAACATTTCGGCTGACAGAAAGTAAACCAAAAAAAATATTGCAAATCACGCAACATGCAACATTACTTTTTTACCGAGGTTTGGCGTGCTTCGGCATGAATATGCCGGTAAAATACCGAGTGATTTAGATTACCGAATGCCTCAGAACACACTAGTAACTCCTCTATTTGCATACCGCCTTAATGAGAATAACGAGAGGTTTTGCTATCGTTAAAATTTATTGCGACCGGAAAATCCCTGTAAGCCCCTAACCTTTGCCACTGTGTTAATGAGGATCATTCACTCATACACACCTATACGTATAGACAATATACACACATACATATACACAGGTACCTTCAACATGAGGTTTTAGTAGAGAGAACGACCGGATGGACAATAAGATCGTTCTCGAAGTAACATTTTTCAATTAAATTTCAACATAATTCGCATACAAATGTAACCCAAGTATCGGGAACCATTTCGACATCGATACGAAATCTGATAAATTAAGAAACGTGTAGCGATTAATATATCATTTTCCCTAATGTCAAGACACATCTAATTACTTTGGATGTGACTTGACACAGCTCACAGTAAATCTTTTCTACTATTGATATAATTTATACAGTCGTAAACGTCTTACTATTATTCAACTAGAAAGACATTGGGAGTTTTATACCCGATCTTTAAAATAGTCGCGACCACAAATCAGAATACTATTACATTGTACAATTCTCATTAAAATTTTATTTTCCTTAGAGATTTTGATTCAGATCCATGAAGAAGTTGAGCTACCAATAAATTGTGTAATCATATTTTATAAATATTCGATGAAGTGAAGTGAAACTATCACAGTATTTACTCCACGTCCTCCTGTGTCCTGTAAACATGGGACCTGTGCCGTTGTAATCCATGCGTAATTGCACTTGCATCTAACCTAGTTTAATCATGTGTCGCCGTGGATAATTGTTCCATAGGGAAATTCTCTAAATGTTCCAATGTCCTTTACTATTTCTAGTTTGCTGCGTAGTAACACCTGTCGCCTCAAATTATTTTCAGTTTGATCTCCATTTTGTGTGTTTTTGTGTCGCGTGGGCTCGGGCGGCGCCGGAGAGCGTTAGATCTTGCATATTAATGCCGTGCCACCTTGTCAACATTTATAAAGGGCATTTCGATCCCTTTGCGCTGTGATTAGAATATTGGGTCCTCATTTGTACCACAAGCCGGTGTACCACTTATCGACCTTATTGCTATGGTTATAAGGTTGACAAGTGCTACACCGGCTTGTCGGCAGCCACCACATACTTGACAGACTATAGAATAAAGAGGTCATTGCAATATGACATTTTAAATTGCACGGGCGTAGAATACAAACTATTGATCATTATCACTTTACACCTCATGGAAGATTAGATATTAGCTGACCAAATTAGTTATTACTGCTAATAGTGACCAAATCAAACATTACCTTAGAATTATTAATTTAACGAGACTATTGTTTGTTGTTTATGAAGCAGCAGAAAATGTAGAAGGTGTATGGAGGTGTATGTGTATGAAATTAACGCTTAAAGTTTTAAATATAAAAATTATAAAATTGAATGTAAGCTACTACATATAATATAGAACAATGACAAAGCAACGGAAATAAACATAATAATAATTTCGTTTACGATCCCACTGCGACAATTATCGACAGCAAATTATATGGACACAGCGTAATTTCATAGAACCGCGAGTTCTCACGCGAAACAGGTCACACAAATGAAATGATGTATTTCCCGCATGATGTACGAGAAGCCTACGTATATAGAATATAGTCCGGTGGTTCTTCTTCGTGGTGTATGGAGTATAGTCAGGCCGAGGGAGAATGTGAAGAGAATTCTAAAAATTCAAGCATTCACGCCCGCATATTGAATATTTGCTTGCTGTATTTTGATATCCAAATTACAAACGTAGACCAAACTATGTTCGTAGCTTCAAATATTCAGAGAACTAAGAAGCATTGCTATTTTTACTCAAATCGTAGTCTTTCATCGGTGGCTTTGAATAGGTAATTTCAAACAGTATTTGTGGTTTAGATCTAGTTGGATGAGGTAACCTTGATCCTTTTGTCAGCTACACCACTGGCTTCCGGTTTTTGTGTAGCGATCGATGAAACTAACGCTGAACGAGGCCGCTCGTGTCACTTTTAGATCTTTTAAAAGACCTGACTCAAATCTAACTCGGGTGGAGTAACTCGTAGTTTTGAGTCCCTTCCAGTTCCATATTAATTTTGACGTAAACATTAATCTGAACTTCAAAGCGGCGTTAAATGTTTTTACATCTCTCTTAAAGGAAAATTAAATAACATAATTGACTACATTGTAATTTATAGAAACAGCACCTTTTAAGTCTAATTAGCTTTTTAATCGTAATTACTCCGCCAAGGACAGAGAGCCATCAATTTCATTAATCATCATCAGCTGGGCTGTATCTTAACAAATTAGATTAATCTAGGTCGGGGCAATTCGTTACACGGATGGCCCTGGACGCTGAATTCCTTTGTTTCTACTTACTATTAATAGTTTTCATCTGTCCTTGTGGAGTGTAATGGATCATCTGCAATCTGCAAATTATCCCTAAGACCGAGAGAATTCCATATTTATTCCGTCAACCAAACTCGCTTAACGTCGAGTCGGTTACACATCACTCAACAGATTTACTTTTCCACACTTCGGCTATGCCACACAGTAATAATATATAAATCCTAGAGTTAGTTAGAACTACTACTTTCTATCTTGGTTCTGATCTGATGTAATTTGTTTCAGATGGTGTCAACAATCTAAAAGATGTGTATATTAATTGCACAAACAGTCAGTGCTAACAATGTGATAATGAAAGAGAGTTAAGTTCGACCACGACGTCGAACCAGACGGAGTGCCCGGCGCCTACGCCCAGCGATGGTATGGACTTTGTACTGGGTAACGGGAGCGAGGGGTGGAACGGGACCCTCGGGGAGGATGTTCTCCCGGAGAGGGACCTGTACAACTTTTGGGCGTGGAGCATCGTGGACGGCGCACTCATGCTGCTCATCGTGAGCGGCAACACGCTCACCGTGCTGGCCGTGACCACGAGCCGCCGCCTATCCTCGCTCGTTTCTAACCAGTTCGTGCTCAACTTGGCCATCTCCGACCTGATGGTGGGGCTGACGCTGCCCTACCACCTAGTGTTCTACCTGGACGACGACTTCGGCAAGATCAAGTGGTCCTGTCTCATGAGGTTCATCCTCATCATCCTCGCCTGCCTGGCCTCCATATACAACATTATAGCGATTGCCGTCGACAGGTACTGTTATTTTACATAAGCGAATAGACGAACGACTCATGAATTCTTCCATTGTCACCGAACAACAGTTTAAAAAATCAATTATTGTATTGTCGATCTGAATTTATACGCCAATAAATTTGTTTACGTTACTTTTTACCGTATACGATTACTTTCCAGATTATTTTAAAACCATAAAGATAAAGGTAACCTCCCAAAAATAACTCATGAACGGCAGCACGCGATCTATGGACAAATATCGTGGACGTGATATTTCGTGCAGATTTATTGTTAAATAATTGATTCATTGACAAAGTTACCTCTGCGGTAAAAAAATTATGCGGCATTTTATAAATCACATGAGGTAGCACAACCGGAATCAATAAACTTATTAAATTTCGCCATTTGCATGTCACATTTATTTCAATTATTATACCAAATATTGCATGTGCATGTTTATCAGAAACAATATAATTAGTGAGATATTTTTGGACTTAAAGGTCACTTTGTGAAAATGTTCTTAATAATTTATCAACACCAAATATTCCACCTGTCGTTCTATGCTGACTGCATAGTAATATGTCACTAAAATAATATATCTATGTTCAGTTTGCAGATATTATAATAATAACCACGTTGCTGGGGAATTATCTACTATTTTTAAACGTATTTTGCACTTAATTTTTAGAGAATACTTAAATTAAGATTTTTACTAGCGTCTCATCTCGATCGTTACGTTGTTACTAAATTTTAAGAAGCATTAACCCAAATCGCCAGTAAATTCGGCAGCTAATGGAAGCTCGTAAACCTAGCGACTAAACCAACGTGTATCCATTTCTTTATTGGACCATCAACATGATGCGAGTAGAAAGGGAAAAAACACAGAACCAAAAGACTAACTCGTGTTGGCAGAACGCCCTCTAGTTTGGGTCAATTTCTCAGAGAACCCATTCAGCCACTTATCTCGAAATTATATCATGTTTTAAAAATATATTATTAGCAAACCTCGTTTCTCCTTGTTTTCCAGAAATGACTAACTCATAGGCACTTATTAGTATGGGACTTTTGCTTACAACATACTAGTAAAACGACAAACGTAAAAAAGCGATCATTTCTGATAGTCTGCCCGTATACTCGGATGTTTAATTACTGAGCTTATGAGACGTTTAAATTACAATTACCGTAATAACTTTAGCATTTATTGGCTCCCTAAGGACTATAACGGATAGCGTTAGGAGTGCAAGTAAGACCGGCAACGCACTCGTGACTTCTCGAGTTGTGGGTAATTATAGTTAAAAATAAAGTGAATTTTAAATAAACTGTCTTGGTGTTTCAGATACATAGCCATAGTGCACCCGCTGCACTACAGCCGCTACATGACGAAGGTGATCACGCGGCTGCTGATGAGCACCACGTGGTCGGTGGCCGTCTGCATCAGCTGCATCCCGCTGTTCTGGAACGACTGGCACGACGGCGTCTCGTGCGAGATGAACATGGTGACGTGTCGAGGCTTAACATTTATCGTTGGGCTGGTTTAAGTCTGATCAGATATTTTTAGACCCCGACGAAAACAGAGGAGTGTTTGACGTGTCTGTCTGTGTGTATTGTCGTTCCGTGGCATCGTGGCTCCCAAACAGATAAACCTAGTTTTTTTGTTTGAAAGCTGGCATGATCGAGTATTTTTTATCTAAGCCATTGGAGCTTTAGCATTCCTAGGCCTACCAAAAATTGAAGCTATTAATGATCTCTTTATTTCCAATAGTGGGATATTTACAATTTCGGACTGATTACACCAGTTAATTTGTTTAGATATACTCAGCCTATGGTAATTCTTGAGAGCGGACCTTATCCCTATCATGATGAGATACGGATCAAGGACGGACGGACGTGACTTAAGAACTTTTAAAGTTTGTAGTTCGATTATTTAAAAGCATCCATCGAAATTGCACGCTTTCCTCCGATAAAATGCAAGAAAGCTTACGGTTTGTAAATCATAACATGACAACCGTTTACATATTTACAAACACTGTCTGTATTTATCGCACAACTAAATCCGTGAATACAGAATTGGCAAGTGCATGGATTCTTTGCGTTTTTTTTAATTTGGCCTATTATTTGGTTATTTACATGTAAATTATGGTTTTCCCAGTGTATGAGGCACGTCAATCTGACAGGTTATTAGATTCGCTATCGGTGGAGCGTCATAACAAGATAATTAATAAAAGATAGAGCAAAGATAAAAATATCGGAACCCGACGACGATCCAAGCGAGCGGTCGATTTATTTTGTTAAAGTATTGAAAGCTAAGGGAAATGCTAATGAGTGATTTAAGGAATAGTCCATTATAGTTTTAATTATATTCACCCCACCCCACAAGTCCCTAGGATAGACGTGAGCATAGCTTCAATAACATGTAATAAATAAGTTATATGAGCCTATTAATATTTATAGCTACATACATTCTAACAAGAATCGTTCTTGTTTGGAATCATAGTAACCACCCGAACCTTTATTTAATCAGACAAGGCGATAAACAGACATAGCGTATGACCTGAAAAACAAAATTGTTTTAGAGACATGTGAATTAAATCCCATGTTGTAATTGCAGGTGGTGCCGAAAACGTACACAACGAGCATCCTAGCGCCGATGTTCTCGCTCATCTGGATGGTCATGTTCGTGCTGTACTGGCGCATCTGGCGCGAGGCGACCTGCCACGCGCGCCGCCTGCGCGCCAACACCTGCTGCCCTTCTGGCGCGAATGATTGGAAGAGCATACAGGTATACTATTGTTGTGTACGAAACATGACAGCAAGTTCTACGAATAATCTGGTTCGAGACTATCCCAAGATTTAGATAGTATTAGACTAATGGCTTATTAGATCATTGAAATTCAGATAAGTAATAAATATGTATTTGTAATTGTACATAATATTATTATTATGGTTGCTATTGTAAAGACAGCTTTAGGTCCAAGCAAAATATGGACTCGACCAAAATTGTGTGATTTAAAAACTTATTTTATCGGCTTCATCTTAAACAATAATAATAAAGTACATACCTTAATCGATATCACAGGTCGTTTGTCCTAACCCCTAGCCCCTATTTTCACGTAATGCAAATAAAAGTTCCGTCCCAATTCTATGCGACCTTAATAAATCTGCTTTGAGCAATCCACTGATAGCTATCCCGGCCAAATGTAGGAATTCAACTCAATTGATAAACTTAATAATGTTATCACTTATGAGTCATATCGAGTTAAAGAATTTATTTAACTATGCGTTATTTAACCCAGGTTTAATTTTAAACTAACAGTCCATAGTCAACAAATTAAGTCTATATTGCATTCAATAAATAATTATTAGCAAGGGAGGACAGACGAACGGACAAAGCGAATCGAAAAGAAAAGCTATTTTGGTAGCTGTGTTGAAAGATAATGTGCCAGACAATAACGTAAAACAATTTGATTTCAGGTGGTGCTGCTCGTTTTGGGATCGTTCTCCATCTGCTGGATGCCATTCGTGGTGGTGGCGTGCGCGCAGACGCTGCCCGTGGTCACTCTACGCAGCCCCGTTGCCTACCGCCTCACGTCCTCCCTTGCCATGTCCAATTCCGGCATCAACCCACTGATCTACGCGTGGAAGAACGCCGGGTTCCGAGCCGCCTTCGCGAAGCTTCTGCGTTGCAAGCGCCCCGACACTTCAGAGTACCGAGGATCGCCTGCGCCCGAACGGAAGAGGGGATCTGTGGCGCTGCGGGAGGGGTCCATCTCGCGGACGACCCCCACCGGCTTAGCGGGCGGACGGCCGGCTCGCCTGATATATGTGGAGCGCGAGGACTCCTCCCGCTGCCGCATCATCGAGAACGCGGGCTATGTGGACTCCGAACGGGGGGACGCCAATCCCTCGTACGCCCCCGATGGCCCCACGCCCGTGCACCGGCCGCGCCCAGACATAGTGTAGTGTTACATAGACTCTCCGTGGGAAACACAAACGCTTCTAGGTATAATTGTTGACGAGTATAGGTCTCATCTCTGTTAGATTCTACGCTCAAGTTTGTAAAGCTTTACTGTTGACGTTTCATTGAGAGATTCTATTATGTTGTCCGCATTGTAAATTTTACTCTCTCTGTCATCGATTTGAGATATTCAAATTAAATTATAACTAGTGTTCAATGTATTATTAAAATGTATAATATGTAAAGCGATATTTTATTAAAAAATAATAAAAAATGTTCCACCCTAGCAGCCACAAACTTTGGTTGGTAAAATAGACTGAAGAAACTTTTTAACAGTTCACTAAAAATCTAATTCTGTACAATACAAGCAGTGCCCTCTCTGTTTCATTTCCCCGAATCCTCACGTAAACTTCACGTTCACTTATAGCGTTCGTGATATTCCATTACTAACACAGATGGCGCTTCTCTAACTTGGTTACAAATTAAAGTTAGAACCCCAATTCATATTCTAAAGTGGAGTAATTTTAATAGGTAACATTTGACAATTCATCAAAATTCAACAACGTAACCTTGTAACGGCGAGCGTAAAATAATATATTTTTTCGTTTTGCTTGCTGAACTGCACAATTACTTGACTTTTTTCAATTACGATTATATATTTATTGTAATAATGACCGATACGAGTAATTTTACGATTTGCCTTCAGTAAACCATTCTAAACATAATAAACAATTTCTGATAAACAATATATATATATATATATATATATATATATATATATATATATATATATATATATATATATATATATATATATATATATATATATATATATATATATATGTAAAAAGAAATGTAAAAAGAAAACTCTAAAGAATAAGAAAGTCAAATATTAAATTTGTTGGAAGATAATAACAATTATATTAAATAATTCCACATAGCGAATTCATTGCTTTCCATTAAGATGATACATCCTATACCTTTTTTAGTTTATGGTGTTGCATCTGGACTTTACACAATGATTTGCACGACATTAGAATGATTCTTATTTTCGTTAAGTTATTAAATAACAATGATATAAGACGGGTTTTCTGTGTTTAAAATGACATTGTTGTAAAATGACATAATATTTTATCACTTTCTCTCTCTTTCATTATAATATTTTGTCAGTTTAGTAAACACAAGAGATATTAATTCGGCTGCCATTTTACTGGCTGAGATAATCATCAGATTATAATAAAAAACACTTACCTCTACACCGGTGACACCCAGCGCCGTCACGAGGTTCGGCGTCATTCGGAACGGCACCTTCTCCGGCACCCGTAGCGTCTTGCCCTTCTCGAAGCAAACGTTATAGTCTATATGCACCACTTCACCAGAAGTCAAGTCCACTAGCACGTTGTCCAAGTGTCTGTCGCCCAAGCCGATGATGTAGCCGATCATGCTCATGACTGCCACCGAGTAGCTGTACCGGCGCGTCATCTGCCACCACTGTTCGGGACTCACGCTACTGCACCATAATTCACGCCATAGAAGGTCCTTCGGCGTCTCAGCCGACAGTTCCTCTAAAACTTGCTTCAGAATGGACACTGGCCACTCTTTACGGTTATCGGTCGAAATACCGGACTCTTTCAGCAACGGATTCAGCTTGTTGTAGAACAGTTCGGAGGGTCGCAGAACGTTGACGGTTTTGTTGGTTTTGGTGGACTGTATGGCCGCCTCGCGATTCTGCCAGCGCTTGTAAAGAGCGAAAAGGGGCGTGACGTTGTCTACCCAGCTGATGAGACCGGAGCGGGGACCGAGAGGTATGACGGAGTAGTGGCGGGCTCGGTATGTCTGGTTGTCGTTGTTCTCCGAGTCTCGCGCCAGCATTGTGTTCGTGATTGACAGAAGTTGCATAATTCTCTCGTCTAGATGTAGATCCTCGAGACCCTGAGATAAATAAATTAAACAATATTTTTTTTAACATAAAATTTTGTTAAATTAAATTATTACAACTAAGTCAAACTTACCTTGAATAAGTATGTGTAAGTTTTTCCATCTGATCCATTAAACACCAACTTCTTTGGTCTGGTCTTTGTTGGCAATATTGTCACGTTATTCTCGATAGACTTAATCCTCACACTAACTTTTCTCTGGTTTGTGTGCAGTCCGGGCATTGTTATTACTGTGTCTTTTAGTTCAGAGAGCACAGGGCTAATATCTGACATTTTAAGTATATAAGAGGTTCTTTTATTTACTTTTTGTTGCAATTTAATTTGCAATTGCTTCAAGGGTGCCCACGACTCTTGGGGTTTCTCTGGGTTTGCCGGGTTTTTTATCTTGTCGATCACTTCTGCGATGGCATCTTTGAATCTGGCTTGAAAAGCAGTTTCGTGGGGCGTCTCTGGCTTGGCAGAAGTGATCTGATTGAGTTGCTCCAGCACGAACACGATCGGTTCAAATATTATACGATGTTTTTCTTGGATAAGCTTTTCTTTCTCCTCCGCAGACAAATTCGTGTTATTTTTTACTTTTATAACTTCGGCTTCGAGTTGGGTAAGCCTTTTACTGAAATCAGAGTGATGCTGGACGAGCGTACCTAAGCACAATTCGTCCCACAGTAAATTAATTCTTTGGAGCTCCTTGACTAATAACTTTACTTGCTGTATTGTTCTCGGTGCTTGCTTTGACAAAGTTTCTACCATATCTAAGAAACAAGAGTTAAGTTCATTGTTAACGACCTTTTCGGAATCTGAATCGTCAACATCGATTGTGTCGTCTTCGCTGTCTTCATTATCATTTGACAGGAAGGGCCTGGCTATGTTCAATTCTGGGAAACTATTTTGTTCGTTTTCAACAGCACCGACAACTGCTGGGAATGTTATAAGGTGAGGAGTGTCTTCCGCCAGTCTACATAGTAAATCTGATACACATTTTCTTACATAAGTCTCGGGATGATTGAGTCTTGAGAACAATTGGGGAATTATAACTTTCCATGGTTGAGTAGGTGTATTTGCCAAGCCAGATTCTAAAACACTCTGCAGCTCCATAGCGTGTTTTACGATTAAACGCAAAAGTCGTAATGTAGCATTAACTACAGCATTTTCCCCGCTATGGTTTATATAATCTGAAGCACATATCAGTTGCAAAAATTTAAAGTAAGCATCTGCTGACAATTCAAAGTAAGAAAACACTCGCTTCTGAGCTTGACGCCATATGTTTACAAGAAGTGCGAGATGCTCAGGATAGGCATTATTGAGTGAAGGAACGGTTCGCAATTGACTTTCTATCATCTCTGATGTATTTATTTCATTCCAATCGATATCTTCTTCGTCACATGTCGACTTCGTTTTCGATAATATTTCACAAACAGCTTCGAAGTCTTGTTGAGAGCACCCAATCATCACGCTTTCTATATGAAGCTTATCATTGTCAGTCAGTTGCTCTCGGGTTTTAGAACTGAATTCTACCATTTTGCGTCCCCATCTGAAACACCACGCAGCAAAATTCGCCCACGCTTTAGCCAATCCTGGACATTGGTTTACACTGAATTGTAGAAGTTTACCAACAGCTGAATCCGACACAGGTATCACATTTTCGGAAACATTATTATCCACTAATCCAATCTCGGGCAGAGCATATACCAACTTTAATAATGAGGAGTCACTCTCTAATATATCTTCATTTTCATTTTGGACCCATTTTGAAAGGGTTAATATCATCCTGGTTCCTTTCTCGCGTAATTCATAACTTTGTTCTCCCATGGCAAGCCTTTGTGAAAATCCGAGCGAAATACTGGCGCACAGATTTATAGCTCGTTTTCTTAAATTTTCTTTAGTATATGTAACTTTGCATAGCTCTGTTAATGCAGTTGCGTTATTCAATGTCCATATGTCCATATCGTAAGTATTGGGAGACGCAATCAAAATTTCACTTAACTCGTCTAAGTTGTCGAAACTTAAACACATTTGTAAAGGTTGATTCTGTTTAAAATGTTTTAATAATTCTCTTTCCGCCATTCTTATATTTACGTTCTTGCGTGCACTCCTTATTGTGTCTAACCTAAGACACTCGTCGTAAAACATGTTTTCTTCCGTCATATGCATTTTTGAAAAGTACTGGTGCCACCACATTACTCTACTTAAATTTCTCATATCAGTGCCATAATTATTTTCTTTTATAGCGGGCTTAAAAGGATTTATAATTTCTTTTCCATTATTAATAACATTCATTAAACCATGAGTAGCTAACTGAAGAACGGCAATTTCTTTGAGAAAAGATATTGCATTAGTTCTTGAAAATTCTTCTGTGCTTTGATTTAAAATATATTCACAACTGTTTAGGACATCTATATACTTCTGGTCGCAATCGTTATGAAAAATATTGAGCGCAGCACTTTTAAGTGTTATTTCTATTTTATTCAGTATTTCTTCATAAGAACTATTATTTTTATGTATTTCCTTTGCTTCGACATTGAGCACATCCCAGTTACTGAGTTCAGGGACTTTCATACCTTCTTCGAATAATTTTAGTGCATGCTCCAATGATACTACAGAGGCCACTGTTTCATTTGCTTTTTCTTTCCAATTTTGGATCTCCTCCCAACTCTGAATACTTTTGTAACATTCCACAAGTTGTTCACCAACAAATTTAGTAACTTTGGCATCATTTTTAACATTATTCACATTGTCTTTGTCTTCGTCATAATTTTTACTTTCATCATGATGTTGGTACAAATCAATAGCGGCCTCAAATCTTGATTTTGCTTGTTCGGCGGAAGCCTTTAGCCAAGGAAGTTTGACATTGAACTTCTGTTTTATCCAAGTATAGAGCCCACTTATAACTTCAGGTTCCTGCATTTTGATTAAAGCCCTTGCAACACTCATTGCTATTATTTCTATATCAATGTTTGTTTTCGCATTCAAAGCATTTTGTAGTATAAATGAACCATGACACATTGCAGCACCATATTCTCCAGAATAAATACTCACAACCAGGGCCGCTGGTCGAATTCTATTCTGCCATTCGCGACATGTTGGCCAGTTCGTATGAAAAAAAGTCTTTACTGGTTTGGAAACTACTGGAAGAACTGTAGCTGTTCCATCTGCCGCATTGTATGTGTACTTCTCCAGAAACATCATGAACTCAATGAGCCACCTAGCCCTCATCTGCTCTGTGGTTATAACTTCATAAATGTTCTTTTGGTCTCTACTGACATAAGACGATTCAACTGATGATATTTCTCTAGCAATTCCTTTTAAAGTTCCCTCTATTTTAGTGAATGTCTCCTGTGGTTTGCCTAGAGCTGTTCTAAGTTTTAATGATATACAAGTGTGAGCTAATTCTGATAGAGCCCAGCTAATAGTCATTGAAGTAAAGCTTGTGACACATTGTCGGAAAAATAATATATTAAAATCATCACCCTCTTGGCCTTGTAATGGCCATGATGACATAAATATATCAAGTAAAAAGCTCTTATCATCATAAGTTACTTTCATTAGACTGTTCATTATAACCTTAAACTGATGTGTTGGTAAAACTTGAAATGATCCTTTAGTCAAATAATCCTTAAATGAATTTAATTTTGTGTCCCAAGTTATATTGCATGGAGTGGTCTTACGGTGAGCAAATACTTTCACAACTTGCTTGTCCAGTTCTTGCTGAACCACATCCCACGGAAGTTTAAAAGCAACTTGTTTACTCAACTTGGCCACAGACTTATTTCCACTGTCAATATGAAGCATGCACAAAATTGCCAAAGTCTTGTATAATATAGCATTACAAACCAAGCTGTTATTGTTCAAAAGGAAATCAAAGTTCTTTAACACAAGTAAAACTATGTCGTCATCAAAGCTGTAAGCCAGTTTCAGCATGTTCGTTATCAGTACAAGAATTGATACACTCACTATTGGAAAATATTTGTTGAGCTCGTTGAATATGTCAAAGGTCCAATTCAATATCAATAATGTTGTCTCTTTAGATACTTGGTCATCTAATATCATACCCAGTGTATTAAAAATGACTGCAAGATGACCTGAAGTAGGGCTTTTGCTGGAAACTTCACCCAAATTTAAATTAGTAAGGCCAAAAAACTCACTAGCTCTTTTTTGTACGCTCGACACTAAATCGCTTGAAGCTATAAAATGGTTATTCTTCTTGCAATGAGAGAATAGAAGATAGAGTATAGCATAATGCAGTGCCGGTCTGTCTCTCATCAAAGTTTTATCATGTGGACACATTTTTATGGCTAATAATTCTAGAATACTAGGTTTCAGGGCCCACATTCCAATTATAGAGTTACTGGCATTAGCTAGTACTGATAAGCATTGCAAATAGAAAATTATGTTTTTCTCTGCCTCATCCTTACTCACAACTTCTGAATACTCGACCTGAGTGATGTGTATGTTGGGTACAATAACAGCAAATGAATTTTGAAGGTCTGACAGCACATATTTATATGTCTCCTGTAACAGTGGTATGTTCTTTAAGTTCAACAAGTTACTGTAAACAGCCATGACTGCTCTCTGGATCTGCAAATTATTTGTATATCTTACTTGTCTCAACACAGACTCCGGGCCAATGATTTGAGTGATAAATTCTATAGGTAAATTGGATGCAATTTTCTTGATTGTACATGAAATTAAATGTATGATGCTCAGACACACCATGTCATCAACTTGCAAATATTTCTCCATCTCTACTCCTATAAGTTCAAACAGCAATGCAGAGCAGGAGGACGACTTAGACTGTAAATATTTGAGCATCAATATTATGCATTCATTACCTGCCAGTATTAAATCAGTTTCAGCATCATCTTTCAAAGTATCTATAATGACTTGCAGTATCTTTGTCAGAGACTCCATTAGATAGCTCCATGTAACAGTTTGTGAAACATTGGGATTCAAAAGGTTGCCCAAACTTTTGACCACTGTATTAAAAACATTTAGAAAAGAAGAGATCTTTTGCATACAATCCTCTTGAGACCCATCATCGGAGTCCTTGTTGTCTTTATTTTCTAGATCATTGCTGTAGGCTATCATATCTTCAATAAACTGTTTGAGCAAATTGATGGAGAACACAACATCTGCTTGCCAGTGCCGACTCAGTTTAAATAGTGACTGAAGAGCAAAATCCTTGATATTTTTCGGCTGAGCGTTATCTACGTGCCAGCCAACTAGTATGTCAACAGTGTCCACAAAGTGATTCGCAAAATGCTCCGGGTGGGAGTTTGATAACAGAATCATAGCATTGATGGCAGCCATGAACACTTCAGCAGAATCTGTACCTTCAATTATGACTTGCAACTTCTCCAGTGTTATCTCAGCAAAGTCCGACAAATGTGGGGTCTCATAATCGAGCTGAAATGTTTCAGTAAATGACAGTGTCAGCAGATGTTTGATGGATGTGTTGTGTACAGCATACATAGATACAATCCATTCGAGATGTTTGCGAAAATCGGGTCCCATTACGTAGCCGATTCTTCCCAGCACCACAGCAGCACTCTCTTTAGTCTCCAAGCTGGGTGCATCATACAAAACATCCAACAATGAGTCAACAAGTATGTCATAAGCCCTTCTTATGTATCTGGCATTTTCGGGCATCATCACCGCATCCTGTAGTTTACTGCAGATCAGTAGAGACTTTTCCACATCGACTTCAGCGCACAGACGACGCAAAAGTTTAGATATGCGCGGGTCTTCCGGAAGATTGACGACTAAATCCGATCTTTCGTAGAATTTGTTACTGTTTCCCTGCGACCAAGAGTCATTGTTGGCTAGCGGTTCGTGGTATTTGTAGGAATTGTCATCGCGATCTCCGCGTGGCGGGAAACCACCTCTACCTCTCGACCCACCCCTCCCGCCGCCTCGGGAGTGCCGAAACTCCGTGACGCGCCCCCGAGACCGGAATCGTGAGTCCCTCGGCCCACCGAAAGACGACGGACCATCGTAGGAACCGATATAACCTCTGACCTTATCATCCGTTGTGTTTTCATGTCCGATTTCTTCCCTGTCTGAAGTATCATCCGTTAGTTTGGGATTTTTCACTTTAGTATTTGCAGTGGTGGATAGCATTACTAAAACTTCTAATCAATTTAATGTTAATAACATACATTGCCAAAGAATTACACCTAAATTATTTCCAAAATCGAGGTTCACAATTTCTGTACCAAAGTACTTTCGCCAACAGACACTAAAGACAACAAATGTCATTATTTTTTAAAAAAAAAATATATACATATGGCATCGGCTTATAACCATTTGCCAGTGTCAAGTTAAAAAGGCGGGAAATAGAACTTTCGTTTCAATTTTCAACACCATATTCCTAAATCGTCAAGTCTAAAGTCTAGTCAAAATCCAAATAAATAGTCAGTACTTCTTAATTATGAATTGTAGTCATGTTTCCTCACTAGACCTACAATAGAGCAGAGTTTAAACATATTAGATAATATGTTATTGATTGTACTGTAGGTTCTTGGTGGAAATTCAAGTTTCACAGTAATAACACATAGGACTTCTTGCACTATTTCCACTTTAAAAAGTATTTTACATTAATTTTAATATATTACACGACCACGACCAGATGATGACTTTGTCGAAACTGGTCGTGTAATATATTAAAATTAATGTAAAATACTTATTAAAGTGGAAATAGTGCAAGAAGTCCTGTGTGTTATTACTGTTAAACATATTAAGCAATCTGACATTGGCAACTCACAAATGGGCGACAATACAGAAAAAAAGAAGAAGGAGTTTTGCCGGGGAATTTAATGGGTAACGTTGTGGATTTTGTATTTTTTTACTTTGTGCTATTTCGGTTCATAATGTGTAATATTGGTATAATATTAACCATTAAAAATTTAAAAATTTAAAAAATTATTCATTAACGTGCGCAAGTGTGGGCAAGTAGTACAACTTCTAAAAACGTGCTATTTTGAGTTTCCCTCCAAAACTTCGTAGGAACTTTCAGTGAAGCTTCTACCACTTTACTGAATCGACTGACATGACTCATGGATTGCACTGACTACTTATTTTGACTTTGACTAGACTTTAGACTTGACGATTTAGGAATACGGTGTTGAAAATTGAAACGAAAGTTATATATATATATTTTTAAAAAGGCTAATAAACATTGGCTTTGTATATTATTCTGTTTTTATACAAGTAATTATAACTTGTATCTGCATGAGGTACCCATGAAGTCATTGCATGAGTCATTCCCTGCACTGTACGCCATCAGCTTTTCACTGAACATCTGCTCCATCACTCTGACGTTGGCAACTCCTATTACAGGGGAGGACATGCCAAAAGAAGAAAAAGAAGAATAAGTTCTATTTCCCGCCTTTTTAACTTGACACTGGCAAATGGTTTTATGGCGATAATATAATATCTATAATAATAATATAATATCTATGGACGCTTCACACCACGTCAATCTGGCCCCGTGCTAAGTATCCGAAGAACTTGTGTTACGGGTACCAGAAAACGGGAAGTATATTTAATACTTTTATACTATACATATATATAAGATTTTTATTATATTATACACATATTTAATACACATCCATGACCCAGGCACACAGAAAAACTTTTAGTTCCTTCGGCGGGATTCGAACCCGCGACCCCCGGCTTGAGCACCAACGTGCTGATCCACTGAGCCACAGAGGTCGTCATGTCACGTCGGCGATGCCATATATAAATAAATAAAAAAAAGTAGAAGAAGATAGGTTTTAGTTTGTTTTCAGTAGTAATACATATCATCTGTGGTTTGTTGTGTGTAAATAAACTAACCTAAACGTTCACGTGTTTTAGATTTTGGATTTAAAATTGCAATTTTCATTTCCAGTAGTACAATAATTGAATATTGTTTTGTTTCTCAACAATCCATTCATGCACCAGCTGAAAAATGAAGTCCACAAAACTAGCAAAGGCACATAATTTGAAAGGTAATATTAAGATAAAGTTTATCAAAACTTTCTTTCTTTGTCTTATTAATCTAAATTTCTATTATTAACGCCAAATATTATTTGCAGCACTCGAGTTAAAACTCGACGAATCTTCTAAAAATCCACATACAATATATTTTAAAGAACATACTGTAAGAGAACAGAGTAACGATAAACCTCCCGGAAGAACTTTATTCCTGATAAATATACCACCTTATGCCGATGAAAGAGGATTAGCAAACGCTTTTGGTGACGCTAGCGGCGTAGAATCTGTCATATTTGCATGTAAACCGGCCCCTAGTGAAGCAAAAGCTCACAAATTTATCAAGGAACACTTGCAACCCTCTTTCAGGGTTTGTTACATGGTGTTTCAAAAAGTAGCACATTTACTCAAAGCATTAACACTAACAAAATTACGTCCAATGAATTCTGATGGTCATCAAATTATTGTTGGTATGAAAAGGTGGGCAGATGAGTACAACTCATCTGTAGTCCCACCAAAGGCATTGAAGGAGAGTATAGAAACCTTCATGAAAATACACGACAAACACATGAAAGAAATAGAAAAGAGTAGCAAGAAATTAGAGGAGAAAGATGATGATGGATGGATAACTGTAACTAAAAAAGGCAAAGTCCAAAGTTTTGCTCGCTCAGAAAAAGTTGAAAATAAAATCATGGCTAAAGAGGAGACTAATAAAAAACGAAAGGAACTGAAAAACTTTTACACCTTCCAAATAAGAGAGACAAAAATGAAGCACATTGTAGCGTTAAGGCAAAAGTTTGAGGAAGATAAAAAGAAGATAGCCCAAATAAAACAAAGTCGTAGGTTTAAACCATTTTAATAAAATATTATATTATGTACAGTAAAAATGTGTTTATTGAATCCTCTATTTTGATGCTTAAAACTTAATTTATCATAATTTACTTTTTATTTACAATTTCAGAACTATAAGGAACACATGTGATTATTAAAAATTTTTAAATACTTGAATTACAATGCTCAGATTTTGCATCATGCACTATTTTCTCAATCTCTGCAGTATCAGTTTTGAACACTTCAGCTGTCTGTTTGTTGAGGCTTCCTAAGGAAATATCTATAAAGTGACATTATTACAAAGACAATCTATCCATTGCACAGGCAAGTCCCACTTTACATCCACTCGAGGTTGTCTTAGTTATCACAGATACATTATACCTCTATTAAACATCAAAGGCTCTGCTGATGTTTCTTTATAATAATCTTTAGCAGTCTGTTCTCTGGTAATGTATCTAAGGTGGTGAGGAGGTTACTAATGTTGCCATATACGCAACCAGCTGCGAGTGCCACTTGTACAGCCTGTCCCACTCTATCTAGACAATCCTGAAATTATTTAAAGTTTTAATACAGCAATATTATGAGAAATAGCCATTTTACCATTTCACGATTTTTGTATGGAAAAAAATATATGAAACATCTAAAGACTTTTTTACTTTTAGACCCCTAGGTTTCGAGTGAGGCCACATTTACTGACCTGTAATTTTAGTATTTATCAGGAGTTACGAACAGAAGGCTGATTTGGGATTGATAAATAATTTCTTCTGTATTTCTATGTTTAATGGTGACACCATGCGAGTGGTGTAATAGTTGATAAGAAATGAAATATTCCTTCCCCTCTCTACCCGCACGAGGAATGTTTTCCGTCGTCGTGTATTGTTTCGAAACAAGGAGGGAATGTTGAGACCCGGTATTTTATTTTGATGGCCCGGTACCAGGTCGCGACCCGACAATTGGGAAACACTGGTTTAGATATATATTTTATTTTTTACTAGCTGCCCCAACACACATTATGTTTTAACTATGAACTAGAAAAAATAATAAACCTATCAGGTTGACTATTTTTTCCTGTACCTGTTTTAGTACCTGCCTACACCTATAAATATTTGACAGTCAAGTAACAAATTGAACACAGTGAACAGTTGGTATGGGATTCAATTGTCTCATAAGCTTTACTCCATGAATTAAGTAGTATAGTAGTAAAAGAACTGTTGTTTATAATAATTAGTAGATTCTACATGGCAATTCTACTACATACCTGTAGCCTTGGATGTATGGTCAAATCTACCCCTGTAGCATGCAATCGATGGGCATGTGCCTGCAGTTTAGGCGCGAGAGCTGCGAGGCGCGCGGCCGCTAGTGCCGTCGGCGGCCCGTGCGGTCTCCACCCCACACGCAAACTGTTCAACACGCCCAAGTGTAGCTGCCAGTACAGCGCCCGGGTACTCTCCGTTGACTTCACCACTGGCTTCTTTATATCTTCTAATTTTAACCGTTTGATTGGTATTTCATGGTCATCATCTGTGTAATGTAAGATTATTTTAAGTCATTTTGTATTCAAAACTATGTTGTATCTAAAACACTGAATTAGTTATTTTGCATGGTAGCTTTACTGTAATTATATGTAAATATAAAGAGAATAATACTAAAACCTACCATCTTCCACATATAGTGGTGCCAGTGCACACCAGTGTATGAGTCCAGCTAGAGGAGTTACCGCTGCCATGGGTATAGCCCCACTTGGCAGGGCAGCTGGGTTCAATTGTGCAGACATACACAATGTTGGGTTTGAACACACCTGAAATATAAAATTTAACCATAAAAATTACTATTTGTTGAAGTAAAACTTCTTTACACGCGCTTGACTTGTGAGTAAGCTGGCAAATGCGTGACGAAGTGTGATTAGGTAAGGCAAACGGAGGTTAAGAAGGAGATATAAATTAGTACAGATAGAAAGAGTGAGAGAGTTACGTTTCGTATATTACTGTAGGGGCAAGAGAGAGGTGTGAGCACACATTTTATTTCTCTCATAGCCAGTTACATTTCGTATATTAAGACACTTAAATATATGTAGAAAAGAACTTTTATTTCAGTTGTGTGGTCTAAGGCGCACTCGTTTTTTTTTCTTCAGAATATTAATTTCTTATTTACATCCTGTAAAAATAAAATGAAAATTGAAAAATTAGGTGCTAATACTGTCAGAATTGTCCTGCTTGATGAGCTACCTGCAGTTCATAACATTTTGAAACTTAGACCTGTCAAACCAAAATATACAAGGTTTTTTCGAAAAATTTTCAAAATCAATCATGGTGCATTATTAAATATAATATGAAAAAAAATTATGTAATAGAGCATAAATTATAGTCTCACCCAGGAAGTAATAACTTCAAGCAAATTTCTAGGTGGTAGTTTCTTCTCTGTAAGTCCATCATGCATGTACAGCTCTGTAACTGCTGTTATGAAATTGGACACAAACTGAGGAGCAGTGATCGCTAAGGACTTCAATGCAACCTGGTTAGTGGTGTTGAGGTAGAAATGATCACGGATAACATTCTCAACCAACTGCAAAGACTGCAGGGAAGAACTGCCCATTTGCTGCAACCACACACCAACTGCAAGGAGCACCTGAATAACAACAAATAAAATGGTAAACAAATATGTAATAATAATATGCACAACAACAAATATAAGGGTAGTAATAGGCCTAGCTGCCTAGTGGGCGCTCAGCCATAGACTTATAAAACGAAAACATTTAAACTTACAGGTGTACTAGAGGCTGACACTGCCATACTGGCTAAAATACTCAAAATCTTCAATTTTCTTTGACTCTCCATACCACCAAACAGTGACAGAAATATTGTGTTCTTGGTAGTCTCATTTGTACATGACGATATGTAGTCACATATTATGTCTATCAGCTGTAACTCCTGCAAGGAGTTTAGACCACGACGACCACGTCTATCGGCCTCGCAGAACACGAACTCCGAAATAATATCCATTGCAATATCAAGTTGTTTACTTGAAGGCGCTGAGCGACCAACCAAAAGTTGTTCTAAAATTAAGTAATTTAGATATTAACTGTAGTTCTCTTCCAAATAGTAATGGATATTAAACATAAATATGAAACCAACCTATCATTGTAAGGGCTTCTTTAGCACAAGTTGGAAATTCATGTTTTCTTAAGATATGTTTTATATCTGATATCGACATTTTCGTTTGTATTTATGAGCCGGTTTTTATTCACAATACTTTCTAGTTTCAATATTATCCTAAATCAAGATTGATTAATATTATGGATGAAAAAAACCTTTAAAAACACAAAATTGTTTTTGAGATTACTAAAATGTGAAACTATTGTTTTTTTTAAATTTATGAATATTTTTTTATTTTTTTTTGGGATTTTATGACCCGATGTTTACAACCTTTAGAACAAACAAATTTATTAAATTTAAATAAAGTTCTTCTTCCTTTTTGCATAGCCTTCCTTGTAATAGGAGGAGGTTTAAATAAAGTTAAGGCGTCGGCTTATAACCATTTGCCAGTACAAGAACTACCCATAGATGATAAGTAATAGGTACTACTGAAAACTGGAACTACCCGGCAAAACTCCCGACAGCGTCAATTTACTGTCGCTTTGTTTCGGCGTGGATTGTCATATTGACAAAAACAATTTTAACTGGCAAATGGATACCTAATTAAAAACCGATGCCATAAAATAATTTAAAAAAAAAACAATTTTGTTTGTCACTTAATGTCAAATTTTGTGTGGTTGGTTTTGCTTGCGGTTTGTTTTGTTGCTGGGTTAGAATATTATTGTTCAAATAGTAAAGAGATTAGCTAAAATGGAAGTAATAGTGGCTAACGTGGATCATATAAAATTTGATATAGACTTTGCTCTCGAGCAACAGTATGGAGCGCTACCACTACCGTTCCCAGGAATGGACAGTAAGTTCCTGTTAAATTTGCTTTTGGTGGACGTAATTATTTACATTTGGCGTAGCAATTTATTCTGTTATTTGTTCATTTACAATTCTTACATTTCAGAATCCACGGCTGCAGTGTGTGAGTTTTTCGGTACGCCTGTGGGTTGTAACAATGGTCCACAGTGCCCATACAGGCATGTGCGTGGCGACCGAACAGTCGTATGCAAGCATTGGCTCAGAGGATTGTGTAAAAAGGGAGACCAGTGCGAGTTCCTGCATGAGTATGACATGTCCAAAATGCCTGAGTGCTACTTCTATGCTAGATTCAATGCTTGTCACAACAAAGAATGTCCCTTCCTCCATATAGACCCTGAGAGCAAAATCAAGGATTGTCCATGGTAAATGTCAATATTGATTAATCTAGTGCAGTATATGCCATTCACTTTTTAACCCTAAAAGTAATACTACTTTCATTGATAATTAGTTATGTAAGACCCTAATAAAAAAAAAATGTTCTCAGGTATGACCGAGGTTTCTGCAGACACGGCCCTCACTGCAGACATCGTCATGTAAGAAGAGTATTGTGTATAAACTATTTGGCTGGATTCTGCCCTGATGGCTCAAGTTGTAAATACATGCACCCGAGATTTGAATTACCTGCACCTCCTGAACAAACCAAGGATGCTAAACGTCTACCAGTATGTCATTATTGTTCAGAAGTCGGACATAAAGCTTCACATTGTCATAAGATGCCGCCAGAGGTAAGATTTTCTATTTGAACTATTTTATGATTTAAATAGCAGTTGCTTTGTTTAACAATATGTATATTGTGATCTTCCCTAGCTTTTCTCTATCTTAATCATCTTCTATCTTAACTTTATAGAAGTTATTGTTATTTCACAGCAAAAGGAGCAGGCTCAGAAGCAGGAAGAAGCAAGATACCGAGCTCTGGGATATGTTAAGCCTGCCAATGAAAATGATGACCCACAACGTCTACAGCGGCTTATGCACAAACCCCTAGAAGAAGTAACATGTTTCAAGTGTGGAACCAAAGGGCATTATGCTAATAAATGCCCTAAGGGTCATTTGGCCTTCCTTTCAAACCAGCAAAACCAAAATGTGGGTGGGTTTAAAAAACCTAACTAGTATAAATATGTGAAGCCAAACTAAACGGCTTCAGAAGACAAAAGTGATTGTGAAAAGTGATTTAAGAATAGGTAATAGGTATTCAATTTGGGCTTCTGTTTGACTAACATTGTGCATAAATAATAATAGAAGTAACATAGACAATATTTAATTAAATGCAACAATTCATACAAAATTTAAGGCTGTATTTAACAAATTTTATTTACAAATCATTTTCCCATATTTGCCCTATCAGTTTAGAGTGACTGTTTAAATTTAAGAAATAAAATTATATAACAAAAAAGTTGGTAACTACAGTATTTTCAGAGTTATTTTACCTTGGAATGAATATGAGTGATCCAGTGGCTTTGGCAAAAACATCCTGTCAAAGATGAAATAACTCGGAATGAACTGTAATCACGGTTTTATTTCTAAACATGAATATCATGTCTTTACCGTACATATTAATTTTGAAATTGTGAGAGAGCCATAATGCGACATGTTATATGGGGCGGCTCTAATAGAAAGATAAAACGGCCACAAATAAAAATGATGTGGAGGAATTGTTTCTAAAAGATTGATGGTATAATAGACTTGACCGTATTGATTAGCAATAAATAATGAAACATAAAACGTGCAAAACCACAATGATTTGTTGTTGCCAAAAATGAAGGAAAAAGAAGAAAAGGGAGATTTGGGCAGTTTTGCCGGGGAATTAAATTAGTGACGTTGTGGTTTTTGTATGTCCTTCATAAATTTGTGTTATTTCGGTTCTAAACGTGTAATATTGGTAGAATATTAACCATTAACTATTAATTAGCTTGCACAAGTGTGGGCAAGTGGTAAAACTTCAAAAAACGTGCTATTTTCTGTTAAAGTTTCTTCTAAAGCTATCTTTCTTTCAGTAAAGCTTCTACCACTTTACTGAATCGACTAACTTGACTCATTGACTGCACTGACTATTTATTTGAACTTTGACTAGACTTTAGGCTTGACGATTTAGGAATACGAGGTCAATTCTATTCCCGCCCTTTTAACTTGAACACTGGCAAATGGTTTTAAGCCGACGCCATATATTTTAAAAAAAGGGCGATATTTGGCGGAAATGTAAAAGGGTGACTGGCGTTGTTGTATTTTTATGTCCTCCTTATAGTTGTGTCATTTCGATTCTTAATGTGTAATATTAGTAGAATAATCAACCACTAAATTAATGTTTACGTGTAAACAGAACACGAACAAATGGTACAATTACTGCTTTGGAGAGACAAAAAGCGTACCGTTTTGTGTTCTCTAAGAAATTAACAAGGGACTTTCAGTTAATCGTCTACCAATTTACTGATTCCATTATCTTGACTAATGAGTCAAGATAATGAAATCAGTAAATTGGTAGACAATGGACTGCACTGACGATTTTCAAGGACTTGGTTGTCGTTTGAAAACTGCAACGAAAATTTTATTATCCACCATTACAACTTGACACGTTGCTTTTGTATATCTTCCATGAATTTGTATTATTTCGGTTGTTAATGTGTAATATTGGTGCACGTTAATGAATATTTAATGTTCACCATTAAATATTCATTAACGTGCACAAGTGTGGGCAAGTGGTACAACTTCAAAAACGTGCTATTTTGTGTTACCCTCCAAAACTCCCTATAAACTTTCAGTAAAGCTTCTACCACTTTACTGAATTGACTGACTTAACTCATTGACTGCACTGACTATTTATTTGGACTTTAGACTATACGATTTAGAAATACGGTGTTGAAAACTTATATGAGAATTCTATTACCGCCTTTTTAACTTGACACTGGCAAATGGTTTTAAGCTGTAACGCCATCAATAAAAAAAGTAATAGTCGATGTCAATGTCAAGTACTTTTGAAATTGAATTTTTTGCCGGGGAATTCATTCGGTGACGTTGTGGAATTTGTAAAGTTTCTTACATTTGTGTTATCTCGGTTCTTAATGTGTAATATTGGTAGAATATTAACCATTAAATATTCGTTAACGTACACAAGTGTGGGCAAGTGGTACAACTTCTAAAACCGTGCTATTTTGTGGTTTCCCGCCAAAACTCCCTAGGAACTTTCAGTAAAGCTTCTACCACTTTAATGAATCGACTGACATGACTCATGGACTGTACTGACTATATATTTGGACTTTGACTAGAATTTAGTCTTGACGATATAGCAATACGGAGTTGAAAATTGAAACGAAAGATCTATTTCCCGCCTTTTTATCTTGACACTGGCAAATGGTATAAGCCGAGGCCATATATATATAAAAATAAAAGGTGAAGTTTTGCTACCGACGCACGTTGTGCCCATGTCCTTGGTTGTGCCTCACGCTATTTTATCTTTAGGTACCTACTGTATAAAAAAATAAAAATATTTTTGTGAATAGTGTGTGAATACAATATTCGCACCTTCTAACTGTCGAAGAAAACTTTTCTTCCAGTTTCTCATAGTTGCCTCAGTGAAGCGAGCAATCGCCGAGAGGGTTATATTTTTTAATTTACCTCTTGAAGATAATCTCTTAAAATGGTACGTATTTATAGAAAATTTAGGCTAATATTACATTAATTTGAATAAAATATATATAATTCGCATATACCTTAGTTTTAAGTAACCGCTTAGTCGTTAATATTTAACATGTGATTTGAGGTTATGTTGAAATCGTGTGGGATAATGTTATTTACACACTTATAATTTATAACGCGGTCACATTAACTTGTGGCATATATTATTTAAAAACAAAGAATTGCTTACTAACTTTAATTAAAATTTATTTATTACTAGCCTAATAATTTCGTTTTTCAGGCTGAAGAAGGTAATGTTAATCCTAAAGCCTACCCCTTGGCTGACGCAGCACTGACTGCTAAGATTTTGAATCTCGTGCAGCAATCTGCTAACTACAAGCAGCTGCGAAAGGGTGCCAACGAAGCAACCAAGACATTGAACAGAGGGCTCTCTGAGTTCATCATCATGGCTGCTGATGCCGAACCTTTGGAAATTGTCCTGCACATTCCTATTCTGTGTGAAGATAAAAATGTGCCATATGTGTTTGTGAGATCGAAACAAGCTTTGGGTCGAGCATGTGGTGTGTCCCGACCTATTATTGCATGCTCCATAACCATTAACGAGGGCTCACAACTCAAACCTCAAATACAAGGTATTCAGCAGGAGATAGAAAGACTCTTAGTGTAGTGTGTGTGAAATACTATATTTTAAATACAAAATTCAAAAACAGTTTGTTAACTTTATTACAAACATTACAGTATATATTGTAATGTAAGCACAAACAATTGACTACTACATTTGTAACATTATCGAATATCAATTGTATGGGTGCTTCAATACTATTCCCTTTAGATAATATTAGCAATATGTTGATGGCAAGTGTTCCTACTAAACCCACTGGTCCCATATTCACATTATTAACATAGTGGCTGTCAACTATGAATGCCTAATGAGGGTGTTTGATATTTTTTCTGCCGCTAGGGGGCACACAAAGCATCACCTGGCATGAGTGGTATAAAAAATGGTCAATTAGGATTTTTCAATTCTTTTTATATCACCAGGCAGTGCTTGGTAGCCGGATGGTCCTTGTCATGATAAAAAAGCTGTCATGAATTTAAAAACTCTTATTGAATAGAAATTACAATTATGCTAATTAAATAGGCAATTACATTATTTGTACATTAGTGATCAGTTACAATATGATAATAGTCTAGAATGAAAATAGTTTCAAAGAACATTAAACATTATAGTCCGTTTGATTTTTTTAATGGCCAATCTTTTTGTCACATAAATTTTATTAAATGCATTGCAAATTGTGCACATGAGCACAACACAAGTAAATGAAAGTGACTCAAATAAACCAATTATTAACAAGTGTGCAGCAATCATCAACTTTCAAAAAATTTCTTTGCTCTTAAATTCCAATTGTCCTCCCACCTAGTTTCTTGAAACTTTTCCAAATTCTTTCTCATGTTTTCAGAAAGTTTGTTCATATGGGTATTGTTTGGAAAGTCTTCAAACCATGTTATAATTTGTTTTGCGAGTTCATCACTTGTTTTGAATGTGTACCCATTTTTACCATTGCTAACAAGCTCTTCAATGCTGGAAATTATAATTAATTTCAATAATATGAATGAAATGAATAAATGAAATTAAAAAAAAAAAGAAATAAATGAAAAAAAAATGAAATTATAATATGAATGAAAATATTAATTAAATTGAAGTATAACCTTACATTTTTAAATGACAACAATATTAATAATTTATTTTCTTACCATTTAAAATGACAAGCAAATACAGGTAAACCTGCACCAAACATATCCACAACCTTCATTGGAAGGTCCAAGCCTGAGGAACTTGTATGCAGGCACACCCCGAGGTCTGCACTGGCTACCATAGTGGGATAATCGCAGGCCTCCAACCATGGAGTCACCACTTGTACATGGTGCCAGTCACGAGAGGCTATTTCCTTTATGTAGTGGTCTTTCATTGGCCCCTTCCCGGTGATTACACATAGCAATTTTGGCAACCTCTTTGTTATGCTGTAAGTGGTATCATAGACTGAAAGGAAATATTATTTAATTCTTAATTTTGGTAATTTACTCCTTGCCGCTATCTACATGGCAATATACTTATGTTAAGTTCTTCAGCATCTATTTAGTCATTATGTAATATCAGAACTAGTTATAAAATTATTAGCTTATTAATAATATTAAACATTGCTTTAAAAAATTCCTTTTCTATTTCTTAAATTACCTTGAAGGGCATTCATTAAAATCCCAAAGTCTTCATCTGGAGTCCAACTGGTGCTGCTGAAGAGTAATCCAGGTCTATCAGACCTCATCTCAGCAATATTACCAACAATTTCGGTTAATGCAGTTTTGTTACTTTGCTCGCCTTTAAAATCAGCATATTGTTGACCAATTTTAAGAAACCAATCGTGTTTTTCTTGTGTATTAATTGGATGAAATATTTTTGGAGGTCTATCATATAGCACTGTTGCACTGAAAAAATGATAATATACAGCTTATAAAATGGTAATAAAGATACCAACAATTAGTATTAATGAAAAATGGTGCTTTTAAAATCATTTGTGAGAGAGCCATGTGCTCAGTTTTAAATACTTATTTAAGCATTATGTTAGTAAAGCTATATTATATGTAATAAACCATTCATTTACTTACGAGATATTCCATTTCTCTATCAGATCTTGTTTCATTGCGTATGTAACACACAAGTTACTTTGTGATGATTGACCAAAGTAACTTTCAATCCATTTCGATATTTTAACTAGTGGATGACTAGAACTTAGCGTTATTGCCATAATAGAGTATGCGTAATTATGCCAGTCTATGACAAATCTCGTTTTAGTCACTAAACAGTAAAATCTACAGACAGGCAGTGTTGGTATTGCAGGTGGATTTTGACACAGCAAATAGTCGCAGTTCCCAGTAACTAACAATGTAAGGAGTAAACTTATCGCTTGCCATAGCGCTTTTGCAAAATATTGCACCAGTTTGGGCCCACTTTCTAACTTCAGGGGATTCAATTTAGTAATTTGTATGTTGGGATTTTCTTGTATTTCCTGTAATGGAGCCGTTTCTAAATATCCAATAAGTTTTACATTATAACCAGAACTAGCTAAGGACAACGAATGGTATTGCATACGTGGGCTTCTACCAATATCGCCTAGGACGACCACCTTGACGATATTTTTATTTCCCCCTTCAGCCATTGTAATATTTATAAAAAGTAAAAAACATTAATACAACATTTTTATATATTATTAACTGTATATTATCTCAAATTGAGATAGAAAATATGTGCGGCTCCAAAACACAAAAACACCATAGATGATATGTAACATAGATGATAAGTGGTACTACTGCAGAAAAACACGAAAATATAATTTTTTAAAATATTTATATATGGCATCGGCTTATAACCATTTGCCAGTGTCAAGTAAAAAAAAACGGAAAATAGAATATTCGTTTCAATTTCCAACACCGTATTTCTATATCGTCAAATCTAAAGTCTAGTCAAAG
Organism: Phengaris arion; assembly: GCA_963565745.1. Taxonomy (NCBI): domain Eukaryota; kingdom Metazoa; phylum Arthropoda; class Insecta; order Lepidoptera; family Lycaenidae; genus Phengaris; species Phengaris arion. The sequence continues at coordinate 1,288,616 of OY751431.1, forward strand.
TCGCAATATATATTGTCAGTACAGTCCATGAGTCATGTCAGCCGATTCAGTAAAGTGGTAGAAGCTTTACTGAAAGTTCCTAGGGAGTTTTGGCGGGAAACCACAAAATAGCACGTTTTTAGAAGTTTTACCACTTGCCCACACTTGTGCACGTTAACGAGTATTTAATGGTTAATATTCTACCAATATTATACATTAAGAACCGAAATAACACAAATTTATGAGGTAATACAAAATCCACTACGTCACCCATTGAACTCCCCGGCAAAATTCGTGAATCTTGATTCTTGTCCGCACTACATTTCTTCTTAGTCTTCTTTAGTATTAATAAAGTTTTACTTTCGCGCTAATTTTTATGCCAATTGTTAATTAAAAGAGAAGTCGGAGTTTTGTCAGGATTCAATTGGTGACATTGTGGTTTTTGTATTGTTTTCTTAAAGTTGTGTTATTTCGGTTCTTTATAATGTGTAATATTAAACATCAAATATTCGTTAACGTGCGCTAGTGTGGGCAAGTGATACAACTTCAAAAAACGTGCTATTTTGTGTTCCCTCCAAAATTTCCTAGGAACTTTCAGTAAAGCTTCTACCACTTTACTGAATCGACTAACTTGACTTATTGACTGCACTGACTACACTGTATTAATTAGTTTATTGACAAAAATCAGTTAAGTTTACAAGTGTCAATGACAAGGCATGAAGCCTGTGTTAAAGAGCGCTTTTAATTATTTATTACTTTGACATACCGCATATTTGAACTATAGCCTCATAAGTAGTAGATCATTGTATCGGTCTATGACCTCTTGATTGTAAGTCCTTCTTGTGTGGTGATGATAATAATACAGCAGCAATTCTTATACTCTCCTTTATTGGTGCTTACCACAAATACGTATTACAATATGTAATGAGATATGCTTAACACAATATATACGTCTACACTATGTATAGCCTTTTGGCCAACTAAAATAAACTCGATAGGCTTTACTTCATGACATCTGCCAATGTCAATAATGACATTGACAGTTACATCTTACTGTTGATATATGTAACAAAAAGGTGTGCAATTTTGCGGGATTTTAAGACGCAATTGAACATGGATATGCCAACCGGGCGGAATTACCATTTCTATAGAGCTAGTCATACTAAAGATATTTAAGATTAAGATCGTTAAAAATAATCGGTTGTCTGTAAAGTCGGTTTACTGACGATAGTTGAACGTGACAACGTCATAAGAAAATACTGATGGATCGCTCACTTAAGGAGGAGAGAGACAGATGTCGAACGCGGAGGCCGATTGTGCCTCTTTGTCGCTCGTTCCGCGCTCTCGCTTGCACTTCAAGCCTTAAATGGAACGCCTCAGAGCGAGGTAACTCCGCATGAGTCATGTTTTTTCGTACGTGCAGCCGGCTCCATCGAATTATAAGACGTTGTTCCGTCAATATCGTACATCGTTTAATAACATTTTTAAACGATATTATTTATACACGCTATTTTCAATCGGCTGAATTGGCCACCATATTGTTTATTTCAAATTCAACTAAAATTCTTAGAAAATTTATTGTATTTGAATAGCATAGGCAACGACTGTTAAGAGTACTAAAAAATCAGTGAAATTGAAATATGTTACAATAATAATAATTATTAAGTGATTTTAATAAAAGATAAAATTAAATAATCAACAATTTTAAATGTTTAAATCTTTGTCTTAAGTATTGATGTATTGGCCACATTCTTAAGAATTATTTTTGATTATGTTGTTAATAAAGTTAAACAAATGGTTATTTAAACCTGTTGTCTATGTTATGTAAACGCTTTTATACGTAATTAATTGATTTCACGTTATACAATAATAAAAATGTATACAGAACCAATTATTTTTTATTCTTCCCTACTTTTTACTTTTAAAAATGATAAAAATTCTGAATGTATTACTTACTGAATACTTGTTTTTTTTAGTTACTAACGAGAAAAAAACGACGGGTTGCACTCCGGGAGTTCCGGCAGAAGTGAAAACTTGAATATTAACGTTGTGCATTTTTGATATTTTGGAATGGTTAGAGAATAATTTTGTACGAATTGCTTTCATTATCAGTATAAAAGTACTATTATTTATGTGGTGGAATACAATATTCATTTATTGCGCTATCGTACACAAACATGACAATTTATATTACATTAAAAATTTAACACTTCAGAACTATTACAATTATTTTACATAATAATAATAAATAATAAAATAAACAAAATAAATGAATAATATTAATCTCATCCATGGATGCGCGTGGCATGCTGTAACATTAACACACACGAACATTCGCGCAAGCGCCCTGCGCCGCCTGTCCTCTCTCCATCCGTCTTACGAATTTTCGATCAGGTCACGTGTCCTGACGCGAGTTTAGAAATTTTTACCCATTCCAAAAAAAGTACACAGCGCCGCTAAAAAAGTTTTCACTTCAAAAATGTTAGTTACACATATTGAATATTTATGAAATCCCGCAATCCCGCGAGCGTGTCCATAGTAATATAATGTTTGAAGTCGTTAACCCAAAATTGCACTACCTAATCCGATCACTGGTCATAAGTCATAGCATATTAATGAAGTCGTATTTTAAATAAAGTATAATTTTTACATTTCTTTAAATTATCATTATTATTATAAAAGTACCTAATTGTGGTTTAATTGTAATTATGGAAAATCTTTAGAAGTACAAATAAGTAATGGCATATTTTTTACTCCTGGAAAGCATAGAAAAGGTCGATCCATAAAACAGCTTGATGATTTCAACTTGTGTGCTATCCAACAATTTTTTTTATATAGTAAGGATAACACATATATTAGTGTTAAATTTTAATTAACAAAAGATATAAATAAATCTTTTTAGTTATTATATATAATATATTCGAAAATAATGATAGGCATTTTCAGGCACCAACTTTAAGAAACTTACTTCCTTTATTACGATAAGATTTGGTTTATGATGGAAGCCACGAACAATTGCGGCAAGCCGCAAGTGTTTAGAGTGTTAAGGTTCAAGTACATGAAATGCCAGTTGAAGTCGATACAAAAGCCACATATTATAGCTGCAAAAAGAGCAGAATATCTTAGAAATAATATATATATATATATAGCTGATTTATTTGTTTATATTAACCCCCTTACTAATAAAAATCAAGTGACTTTTCCAACGTATCAGACAAAGATAGCAACGTTGTATTTGATATCCGTTGTATAAATATTTTTATTATTAAGGGGGTATGTATTTAATATTTCAGATCCTCGCATGGCAGGCTCTGCCTAGTCCTTAAATAATTAACACCATTGTAACGTTGTATTTTGTTTTTGATACAAATCCTAAAAATTGAGCAATGAATCTTATTATATACTAGCTTTTGCCCGCGGCTCCGCCCGCGTATTTATTTGTATCCCACGGGAATACTGTACTTTTTCGAGATGAAATGTAGTCGATGTTTTGATGCCTTGCGTGTTCTCTACAATAACATTTTCAGGTCTCTGTTCCGTCTCCCTCGGTACTGTAGTGCATCCGGGATGTTTGCTGATGCAAGAGTAGACGACTTTTACGCGGTAATGCGAAAGAAAGTAGCGTCGATAGTACACCGAGTGCGGGGGAGCCGGAATAGAGTTCTGAGAATTATAGGAGACAGATTAGACACTGCTCTCCTTCGCAGGCTCACTGAACTGCATGTCAGAGTAGCGAGTTAAGGAGCGTGCGAATTATTATTTTATTATTTTAATTATTTTATTTTATTTTAAAAATCTTAATTTGTTGTATCCCCCCTGTATGTAAGTTTTAAGTAGCAACTCTTATTTATTTATATTGTATATGGACTGTGATGTCTGAAAATAAATGAATTTTATTTTATTTTATTTATTTATTTAATCCAGAACCTAAACTACTAACATACCAAATTTTATCAAAATCCGTTCAGTATTTTTGCATGAAAGAGTAACAAAAATCCATCCACCTTACAAACTTCCACATTTATATGTGGCATTATGATTTATGACACTTAGGAATATGGTTCCTATTAGAGTTCTCAAATTGAAGTGATACTTTAATTGAAACTCAATATACTATAACCATATCTAAGTAAATAGTTACTACTTAACAGATACATCATTCCCATACAAAAGCAAAATAGCCTACAAAATCTTAATCATAATAATCAGCTGTTCGCAGTGAGAAGTACCTAATGTATAAATTTAATTTTTTTAATATCATGGGCGCTTCACACGTTAATCTTGCCCGGTGCTAAGTATCCGAATAACTTTCAGGAAACTGGAAGTAAATACACCTGTATATTTAAGATTTTTATTATATACATATTTAATACACATCCATGACCCAGGAAAACAGAAAAACTTTTTATTCCTTCGGCGGGATCCGAACCCGCGAATAGAAGCAAAATATGACAGACTCCAGTGCCGAAAACTATCCTACTACAGTGGAGTCATTTTAAAAGGTAACATTTGACGTCTGTCAGTTTTATCTTCATAGTAAGGTGACCGCATAAAAACATCGATTAAAGTGAATGAATCGATACGGACTTAAAACATATGTGAATTTTAAAAATCATCAGGCGAATCCCTGTCCCATTATTATTTTTTCCTTCGTAAATTTAAGGAACAAAATAAGACAAGTACGTAATTTATTTTTTATTTTTTGTATTTTTATAGTTAAAAGAATAATAAATATAATTATGTTTTATTATAATCACAACGTGGTTATTAATTTATGGTAATATTTCTTCACAATTAATCATTGCATTCGATTCTACTTATCAGCTTTAGATTTTTAGAGTAACATCCCTAGTGTTTAAAAAGAAAAAGGGTTAACTGACGCAACATTGTAACGAAGTTCAGTTCTTTAGATCAGAAATTGTTTATTATGTATAAAATGCTTTATTAGTGAAAGCAAATCGTAAAATTACTCGTATCGGTCATTATTACAATAAATATGTAATGGTAAATGAAAAAAGTTAAGCAATGTTGCAGTTCTAACAAAACGAAAAAATATATTATTTTACGCATGCCGTTACAAGGTTACGTGGTTGAGTTTTGATGAATTGTCAAATGTTACCTATTAAAACATGGAGAATAGAGGTACGGAGGACAATCTCTCTAAGGCAGAAAAGCTAAAAAGAGTCCGACAAAAGTAATTAAATAATAGTTCCAAAACTGGCTATAATGACGCTAGAGTGGCAAAGGTGTGTGATATGAAGTTAGCAATAACAGATGAAGAAAAGTGAGTTGAGTTTAGTTATTTAAAATTTTTGACGACTTTAGTAGAGTTATTAAGTAGTTAATTCAGTAAATCATGAAAATTCTAATTACTCGTATAGTCGAAAATATTTTTATATATAAAACCGAAGAAGATGCTAAGATTTAATTATCCGTTTAAATTTTGCCGCTTTACTCCCGTCTGCGTCTGTGGCGCCCTCTATTTAACGCTATTTTACGGATACTTTTCATGTATGGAGATGGTACTCCTTCCTTCTATTCTCCATGTATTAAAATGACTCCACTTAAAAAAACCTAGGAGTTTTGCCGGGGAATTCAATTGGTGATGTTTGGATTTTGCATTTTTTTCATTTTATGTTAGTTTGGTTTTTAATGTGTAATATTGGTAGAATATTAACCATTTAATATTTGTTAACGTGCACAAGTGTGGGCAAGTGGTACAACTTCTAAAAATGTGCTATTTTGAGTTTCCCTCCAAAACTACCTAGGAACTTTCAGTAAAGCTTCTACCACTTTACTGAATCGACAGACATGACTCATGGACTGCACTGACTGACTAGACTTTAGGCTTGACGATTTGGGAATACGGTGTTGAAAATTGAAACGAAAATTCTATTTCCCGCCTTTTTACACTTACCTTTTGACAATGGCAAATGGTTATAAGCTGATGCCATATATAAATTAAAAAAAAAACCTATTTTTCAGTAGTGACAGGACAGCCATCAGCTGATATTTATTTACATGTTTATACATGCTAACGGCAAGCGTGCTTCATTTCTTTCGAATGTGATTTTGTACTTTAAAAGCTTACTAGAAGTAAAAAATAATGTCGAATGTGCTCATGATAAGGCATCTTCCACCTTCACTATCATTCAAAGATAAGGAACAGCTACTTAAACATTTTGGAGCTGAAAAAGTCTGGGAAACGAATAAAAAGAGAAATTATGTTTTCGCCGCTTTTCCTAGCGTTGAAAAAGCACAATCCTCTCTATCACGGCTACACCAGTTAGAGATAGCTAAAAAACGTTTGGTTGTAGAATATTCGTTGGAAAAAGAACCGTTAACAAGAGATAAAGTAGACTTGGAAGCAAACTCTGCTATAACTAATCACATTAAAGAATTCATACACAGGTTGTCGTCGTGGAACCCATCAGTTAACTTTTACCAACCTCCTCCGCCTCATTTGAAATACGAATATCCAGAAATAAGCCCACAGATTGTGGTGAACATTATAGAAGCGCTATACACACATAAGCCTCTCTATGTCCAAACATTACACTTAATGAATCGAATGTCTCTAGATTTGCCTTTTAATGAGAATAGTTCAGGTGTCGAATTCTTCAAAGACACTTTTAGACAGTATTTCATAGATGAGATAGCAGTGTTGCCTCCTGTGGTAGCTAGTGACCCAGAAAGTGAAATGTCAAGTGATGAAGGTAGTAAAGAAAAGCAGCACCTACCGCGACTGGTTAAAAGGCAACAGACACTGCTGGTCACAAGAAAACGACCAGCCGCAGTTCTGCCAACAGCTACACTGCCAAAAGCAAAGAAAACACATGTGAATCAAGAGGAAGTATTTGAAACAGTGACCCCTGTAGTTGATACAAAAAAAATAGCTGTTGTTGTTCATAGAGACGCTTTACAGAAGATAACTGAGGAGCCTGAAGTGGTTGGTGGACTGGGAACATTCCAGAAGGACTACAAACCTGAAGAGGAGGAGAAACCACAAGAGGCGGAAGAACAACCCTCAATTTCTAAGAGAGAACTAATGAAGAACAGAATCTCGTACAGTGATATGAAAGTGTTACCAGTGTACAAAAATTATCATCCAGGGCAGCCCTCCATGAGACTATACATTAAAAATCTTGCCAAGACGGTCACAGAAAAGGATTTGAGAAGAATCTATAAACGTTATGTCGATCATATACCAGAAGAAGAACAGATTGGGTTTGATGTTAGAGTGATGCAAGAGGGAAGGATGAAAGGACAAGCATTTGTCACATTCCCTTCTGAGCGAATTGCTGAAAAAGCTTTGAGTGAGACCAATGGATATCTGTTAAAAGAAAAGCCTATGGTTGTGCAGTTTGCTAGAGTAGCAAATCAGAAAAAAAGCTAGCATTAGTATTATAATATATTATTTTAAAATTGCATGTAAGTATCATTATTTGCTGAGTAGAAAACGAAAACGAACTAGTTTTAATATTTAAAATCAATAAAAGGAGCTTGAGAACTATTAGTAACTCGTAAAACATTTGTTCTCTATAGAATCAATGTGTTTGATAAAATATATTATTATCTGATTTATCTTAAACTAGATGTTTTGTGCGACTTTGTACGTACAAAAGAACATCCTGCAGAAACCGTACATTTTCCTGTGATCAAAAGTATCCTCTGTCCTTCTCGGTGGTCTACATCTGTGCCAAATTTCATCTAAATCAGTTCGGTAGTTTCCGAGCCTATTCTATGCAAACAAATAGTATAGAAAAAAAATTTATACTGTCATATTGACCAAAATGAAACAAATATTATATAATATTTTTATTTGAACATATAATCTCATATATCCATTAATTCTATAGCATATGATAAACACTCTTCATTGTCTTCCTTTTGTTTGCCTGTAAGAACTTGGTGCAGTAGTGGTAAGGTATCATCCACAATCATTAGCTGGTTGATAAGGTTTAAAACTGTCTTGTGCATGGTGTCCAACACATGTGATACAGTTTCATCCTTTGTCAGTAAGTATTGCTGATAAAACGCATCCATCAACAGTGTGCACCAATCAAAGAGCTTACTTTCATAAATTGAATCAAAACTTTTATTGGAATCAATCAGTAGATATGAGATGTACCTCATTAAAAACAATGCATCATCTAATGACATTCCACTGCGTAAGTATGGTATGAATATAGCATCACTGAATTGAATTTGTAGTAAATAGTTCAGTAATTCAAATTTTCCTCTCTGTACAATTTCTTCTGTCTTTGACACGTCTTTACAGTTGCAGAAATTATTGAATGCTTCATCATCACAATGTAAACTGTTCTTATTGAGTAACTTTAAAATATAATTAATTACTGATAGTAAAATAGATTCAGATATATCATTGAACTGTTTTATATTTCTGTAAATTGGATGAAAATCTTGGTTTTCCAAGAGAGGGTTGATGATTTGAGCACAAATGTTTCGTTCTGTTAATCCTGAAGCTACAAACTCTTTCATTTCATTAGTTACTTCAAATAGTGGCTCTATGGGAGTATCCCAATCAGATATCTCTGTGCTGATGTCTTGGACAATATCATGTGATCCGAGTAGACTTGACAGATTCCTGTTCGTTTCCAGAGCGAAAGGCAACATCCCTATGTGATTAGAAGCTTCCAGAACGATATAGTTGTTGAAACAATAAATTTGGGCATCTTCGGAATACATCTTCATTGGATATTTACAAGAGCCCACTCCGAGGACCATATTGTAAGCAACAAGTAAGGCTCCGTCTTGCTCCTGGTTACTACCAAACAGGATTAAATGGTCTTTTCCCATCCAGGCAATAGACACTTTGTTTGAAGTAGATATCCAAGGTACAGTACCAACTGTTCTCCATGATCTTTCAGCAAGATCATATGCAGTAATTTTGGCATCATTCCCTTAAAAAAGGGAAAAAATTAAATCCAAAACATACATAAAAGTATACTTAATATTTTATGGAAAATGTGATATATTTAATGAAATAGTGTTTCTTGATTCAAAATAAACCTAACCAAAAGCATATCAGGACATGTCTTAGGAGGGTTCCGTAACTTGATCGCACAATAAGTTTTCTTTGAATTACTTCAAAAGTTATTTCTCTAATAATAAATTTCCTAAAGAGTTTTTTAGCATGAGCTATCAACTTGGAAACTTACAAGTTTCTACCTCCTATAGTTTAGAAATGCCAAGGGTGGGACCAACTTATAAACCACTTTGGAGGGTGATTACTCGAAAATGGTGGACTTTGTAAAAAAAGACATGTATCAAACCTTGCCTTTATTTTAAAAGATCTATTTAACAATACTTCACACAATGGGGTACAATGAAAAAATATTTTTCACCCTACTCCACATGTACGGAGAGCCACCCCTAAAATATAAAATTATTATTATTTTATGATGCCAAAACCAAGATCTATTTATATTCATAATTACAGAAGCTAGAAGCGGGGACAGACAGACAGATGGACAGAGTGGCAAATAATATTTTATATAATAATCCTTGAGTATTACGGAACCCTAAATAGAAAAAAAAAATTAGAAATGTTCTGCAAATTAATACAATTCTTTTAGACGAATGAGTATGGCAAAAAAGTGATACACTTACATAGAAAATAGACACAGGGTTTTACTTTAGTGCTAATAAGTTTGCCGACAATGTAGGCTTCATCTCTGGCGACCTTCACTCTGTTTATTTTAGATTTCTCCATGTCTCCAAGCTCATCTCTAAGTGGACAGTTGAGTATTTCATAACTCTTCTTATGCTGTATGATGTAACACACATAGTCTGATTTCTTGGCACTATAGCTGGTAACATTCTCAATTTTTTCATTATCCTTTATAAGCTGTTGATTCTCATAAGTCTTTCTGTTTTCCAGAGCATATGATAAAGATGCACAGTTACCATTTTCGAATATAACTAGTGATGAATTTTGCCTTGGTAAGATTTTAAAGATATTCACTGAAAACTAAGTTTTAATGTGTTAGTTAAGCAAGTAAAATATACTTTTTTCATTATCTGATAGTTGTTCAAAGTTTTGGCTCACCTTGAACTTTTTGATTTTGTCCAAATTGTCGGAATCTTTTTTCCAAATTTTGATTACGGTTTTATTGAACACGCCAACGTAGGATTCTTGGTCTTTGTCGAATATCACAGGAGAGGTTAGGTGGTCTTTAGATGTCCATCCACTTATCTGTTTTTGATCTGAAAACTAGAGAGAATAGTTATAAGACTGTACTTATATTGTTTTACCTCCTTAAGTTAGTAGAATACATTCTTTTTTATAAAACTTACCCGATATTTGTTTATAACATTACGACCTAAAGATACTATGCAATTGTCTTGGTCAGAGTCTTCGGATACACCAAGAAAACTATTACGATCTATTAATGGACATAAAACATAATAACTGTGTAATTTTGCCATATTTTAACGATAGTAAAATAAATTCACTTAAAACCCAAAACCACAATAACTCCACATGAGTTTACATTTCTACTTCCTCTTCTTATAATTATTGTTTCTATGATGAAAACGCCATTAGTTTTGGCAGTGTTTTGCAGAAATATTAGAAAATAAAAATTTAACTTGGAGTCTTTGCTTGTTATTGTATTTCTCCCAGAAATTTGAGGTAAACAATTAATAATTCGCTAAACTTCAAAAAGCGTGTTATAGGCATGTTGCCTAAAAAAATTTTTTTCGTCTATTCGACGCTACCAATTATATAAGATGTGATTAGACAACATGTTAATAAACAATCTAAAACCCATTTTCGTATATCTTAAAAAATAACGAAGATCAAACAATTTAAATTTACAATATGAAATATAACGACATCGGCCTCTGACGTTACGAGTTGCACCCGCCATACATTTTACGCCAAAATGTATGGCGGTAGCAACTTGTGACGTAACAAATCGTTTTGCGAGGAAGAGATGGGCAATATTTTTTATTTGCTTATAATTTTTAATCGCATCAATCTAAATATCTATTTTTTATATTTATGTATTTTTAATCAACAATTTTAAAATTTTATTTATAAAAATGTGATATTCCATACTAGGCAAAATCCCTATTTTGCGTTTTCACCAAAAGTCCTTATGAAGTTTCAGTAAAGCGTCTAAATACCACATAACTGAATCGACTGACTTGTCTCATTGAATGCATTAACAATTTATTTGGACTTTGAGTAGGTAGACTTCGGACTTATTTTGATTTGACGATTTAGAATAACGGCGTTGATTTGAAATTCTTTTTCCTGCCTTTTTACTTGGCATTGGCATGGGCAGTGGTTATGTGGTTATGGGCAATGGTATAACATTAAACTGCCATATATAAAAAAATCAGTCAGTTTTCAGTAGTAGTACTAATCATCTATGAGTACTGAGTAGTAGTACTTATCATCTATGATGACTTAACTGTTATCATCTATGGTTTTCGTGACGAGCCAGGTGCGGGTGTTATTTCATTTTTCTGTTGTAAATTATTCTCATAAACATCATTATATTACAATTTACGTAGTGATTACGTAATATCTTATCATTCGTATTTAAATTAATTTCGGGCTTAATTTTGGTACAAAACAGTCGTAGGCGAAAATGTCAACAGCCGGTAAAGTGATAAAGTGCAAGGCCGCAGTAGCATGGGAGGCCGGAAAACCTTTATCTATTGAAGAGATCGAAGTAGATCCTCCCAAAGCTGGCGAAGTTCGCGTCAAAATTCTCGCTACCGGCGTCTGCCACACCGACGCATACACCCTATCTGGAAAGGATCCCGAAGGAGTGTTTCCGGTAATCCTCGGTCACGAAGGCGGCGGCATCGTTGAGAGTGTCGGAGAAGGTGTCACATCCGTGAAACCAGGTGATCACGTTTTACCCCTGTACGTACCGCAATGTAAGACCTGCAAATTCTGCCTCAGCCCGAAAACCAACTTATGCCAAAAAGTACGTGTCACACAAGGTCAAGGAGTCATGCCTGACGGCACGAGAAGATTCCGTTGCAAGGGCCAGGAGTTGTACCACTTCATGGGGTGTTCAACTTTCAGTGAATACACAGTTGTTCTGGAAATATCTTTGTGCAAAGTCGCCGATGCCGCTCCTCTGGATAAGATCTGCTTGCTCGGCTGTGGTGTGACTACCGGTTACGGAGCAGCTTTGAATACTGCCAAGGTGGAGTCAGGCTCGAATTGTGCTGTATTCGGACTCGGAGCAGTTGGGCTAGCTGTGGGCTTGGGTTGCAAAGTTGCAGGTGCTGGACGCATTATCGGTATTGATATAAATCCTGATAAGTTTGAGATCGCTAAGAGCTTTGGATTCACAGAGTTTGTCAACCCCAAGGACTATGACAAGCCAATCCAGCAGGTGTTGGTCGACATGACTGATGGCGGACTGGACTACACATTTGAATGTATTGGTAATGTGAACATTATGAGATCAGCTCTTGAAGCCTGCCACAAGGGATGGGGAGTGTCGGTGATTATTGGTGTGGCTGGGGCTGGAGAGGAAATTAGCACTAGGCCCTTCCAGCTGGTGACTGGAAGAGTTTGGAAAGGAACAGCATTCGGTGGGTACAAGAGCAGAGACAGTGTGCCAAAACTGGTTGAAGACTACCTCACCAACAAGCTGCCATTGGACCAGTTTGTCACTCACAAAGTACCTCTTCAAGAAATCAATGAAGCCTTTCATTTGATGCATGTTGGCAAAGCTATCCGTGCCGTTGTTGACTTTTAAATATTTATTTATCTAATGAGCATTTATTTTTGTAAACTTTAAAGTGATGCAACAACTTTTTGTAATAAATATTATTTATGTTAATAAGTTGAGTACTTATTAATTTTCCTTAATGCACATTACACATATTATGTGGAATATCACTAAATGCAGACATCCTAATTAGTATCATAAAAAAAACTAAATAGAATTTAGTCAGTCAGAACTCAGAAGCCACACTTCTTCCCATTTAGCATGCTAATTAGGATCGTTATTGCCTAAATGCTATTTCACTTGACTAAATTTCGTTACTGAATATGCCTGTTTGATTCTTACTAGGTTATGTAACTCACTCATGATATTTGCGTAAGAATTAGGTAACTTCGATAGATTACTATATCATTGCAAGGTCAAGACTCAAGAATAATGATTGATAATCAATTGTTCGCTAAATAATATTGGCAAGCACACCAAAGTTTAGCATTTTAAATTAATTTAAGTCTGTTAATGTTTGAAGTTTTCAATAGGTATTGTAAAGATATTACTGTATGCTAAAAGTCAAGGTCAAATGCTTACAATGGTTGATAGGAGTGTGCTTAGATATTGAGTATTTATTAACCACAAATTCAAGTGATGAAATTCAAATTCACATATTCATTCATTTCACATTCACCAAGTGATGCAAAAAAATAAATAGTGTTGTGTTATTAATGAGCGGAAAAGTTTATATATTGTCACTTTTTGTTCAGAAACAAGTTACTTATCAAATTATTAGAGCTAACGAAAAATATAAGTACATTGTAATGAAAAGTTAAACTACCGACAAGTTACCTCAGAAACCGCGCGTCAGACTGGTATTATGTACTGATTTTGCTGACAAGCTCATATTTAATTTAATTTCAGATGAGCAAGCTCTATCATAATTCTACAGCAAGATACATATATGATTTGGATAAGGATAATGATGAGTGATAACAAAGCCATATTTTTTTTGCACACGCATTGATTGTTTGTGAAATTCTTCTTGCTGATTATAGCTGAGTTGAGAAGCACTTAATAGACTTGTCACATTCATAACCATGTACACAGCATAACGGCCGATAGTTTGATGGTTCTGGTAGTGTGTGTTGGAGTTATATGCACGCATTAGATAATTAATAATAATTGACCGACCAAACTATAGAAGTACGATTGTGATTAAACTGTCGGTCGATTAAAAATCGCGAGTGCGCGGTGGGTCATACCAGCGAAACTTGTGTCTGATGAAATGAAAACATATTGATTACGTCATCATAAGGCGTGTGTTTATATTTGAATTTTTGCATGTATTCATACTTTTTCTTGTACATACATTTTAGAGGTCTTACAACTTTTAAAACCATGAAAATAGTATTATACTCGATAATATAGAGCGTGTTACCATCATTATGTTTTATAAACACAGTATTATATTAATGAATAAAACAAACAAATAACAACTCAACATAATATTTCATATATTTTAAAATATGATGTCATTTTTATATTACATAGACATTATTATTTACAAGATATTAAGTTAAATATTTGACGAAAATGATGTCTATCGGTATTATACATTATAAGATCCTATAAGGCCATAATAAGTAAATCACATACATGTATACAAACAAATTTATAACAACAGGAAATCACATAATAGTAAGGCGTAAACAGCACAAAAGTAAGCAATAATAATTTATTTTTAATATAAATTTATTTAACGAGGTCATTTAAAATCATATTATGCTCAATACATAGGTGTCAACCTTTTTAACAACGTAACAATTTATATTATTAAATAATTTTCTATGCCATAAGAATGCTTAAATACACGGTTCAGATCCAATTTACTCTCAACGTAAACAAAGACACAATAGCGCACCTTATAAATCTCTTTGCTTCAATGCTTATTATTACATACATAGGCCGCCACAGACAAGAGGCAGATCGATTCAGTTAGAACTGACATCAGTTCGGCCTGAAAGGATTCGAGCACATACACGGAAAAAATAGCATCCGACCGAACTGACGTTCGGCCGTTAGATTAATAACGCCTAGATAGTCTTCAGACAAACGCATCGTACAAAGTGTGGCAAGCAACAGATAGATGTAGGCGTAGGTAAGCATTGCATACCGAAACGTACACAAAACTTTAATGTTGTGGAGTGTGTACAGTTTTAAGGGACAATTTCCACGGAAAATGTTGCTTTTAAAATTGGAATTATTATATTTGTTTTTCTTAATATCGTGAAATGTACAAATATAACTTATATTTAATTTTAAACCATCTCAACACGATTTGTAAATATTATTTATATTAAACTGGTATTAAGTAATATATGGATTATCTTAATTCTTAAAATACTTTAAATTGACAGTTAAAAAACATCAGAAAATATTAAAAAAACATTATCTTAGTTACAACTATTAGTTAGCCATGAAAATTTTGAAATAAATTTCTTATTACTATAATTTTTACAACTCACAATAGGGCAGCAAGATGGCGACAAAATGTGATTTCATTTTAAAATGTTTGAAATATTTGGCTTAATACAAGTCAAGTTGTAGTACTTGCATATGAAATGTTTTGTCCCAAGCTTTTTTAATTCTTTTCCGATGCATTGTGTCATCCTATAACGACACAAATGGTCATAATGTCCGGGTCGGAACGGTCATAAAATAGTCGGGAGATGTAGTATGCACTAGCGCTTGACAACTGACGGGTCGTTCGAACAAACTGAGCCGATATGGTTCAGTATGATTTGATTCACTTTTCATGCGCGTACGCAGTTTTTAGGCGTTTTTATCTAAGGTTCGGCCTGAACGGATTCGAGCACATACACGACAATCGCATCTGGTTTGCCACGACCTTACCACCACTTAGGGTTCCGTAATACTTAAGAAACCCTTATAGTTTCGCTCTGTCCGTCCCTCTGTCTGTCTGTCCGCTCTCCTAGCGTTTGTAATAACTTTATGACAATAATTTTTGAAGCAAAGAAAACCTATTGCGCGTTGATAGTTACGGAACCCTTCTGAGAAATGTCGTGACATGGTCTTGGTTAGGTTATTACTTTATTTATTAATTGTATTTTGCTGTAGTCACGCTATCGACGAATCCGAATTATTGTGCCAAACATTTTTCCAGTAATAATTGTTATACAAATCATTTCTCTTTGTTTTAGATTTTATCAAACATTGTGGCTCTAAAGTTTCTTAAAGTTTTCTAATACTTCCATGAACTCTAATAAATATTATTTAGAGTACGTTGCCATTTTAGGATTCAAAGGGTAAAAACGGGACCCTATTACTGAGACTTTGCTGTCCGTCCGTCTGTCAACAGGATGTATCTTAACCTTCTTATAACGTGATAGCTTGACAGTTTTCACAAATGATGTAGGTATTCCTATTGCCGTTATAATAACAAATACTTAAAACAGAATAAAATAAAAATTTGAAGTCAAAACGGAAAATCACGTTTGTTGTATGGGATACAACAAACGTGATTTTTTCCGTTTTGAACGGAACCCCTCTTGCCGACTCGCACTTGACCGGTTTTATTTTACACTCGAATTTTATTACCGTTCAGTCCAATTTTATTACCGTTCAGTCCATCCGTGCAGGTCAGAATTAGTGTTGCCAACTTAGTTGTTTTACAAAGTTTTACTACTAAATTTAGTATTTTATTCCCTTTTTAGTAGGAATTTAGTTGTTAGTAGTGGTTTTGTAGAAAATAGCCAGAAAGTTATCATAATATGCAAAATGGCGTGTTACTATGTGCTATTATGACACCTTATCATAATACACATAGTAGCACGCGTCCGTAAGTCGCTTAAAACTACCGATTTGATTTCTATATTACGTAATATTTCCTACTATATATTTTTTTTATTTTACGGTATAATCATATTTTCAATAGGTAGACTAAAACTGAAAATGCAGTGGTTTTTTGTTATTTTTAGGGATTTCTAAGTTTAGTAGCTTTTTTTATAGTTATCGGTACTCTTTTAGTATTTTTTAGTAGAAAACGACGCGAGTTTAGTAGCTTCGCAAAAACAGAGTTGGCAACACTGGAGTGAATCGCTTCAATCCATACGGCCGAATGATGCGATCTTGAAATTGCACACAGACGATTCGATTTTACATTCGTTCAGGCCGAACTGAAGGAAAACCGGAACGCGTATGGGACGCCATAATCCGCCAAACACAGCCAATATTATTGGCTGTGTATATTGGCTGTGTTTGGAGGAAAAAGGCGCTTAACAACGCTTGCTAGCGCTGAAAAAAAAATACAATTTTGTCGGCCTGGACACATAAAATAACCCTTTCATCCACATTCGTAACTGAAGTTTTGTAACCAGCTATGAACAAGGAATTTTCTTATCGTTTGATAACCAGCTACGAAAACAGAATTAAATTTCTGTTTTTGTAACTGGTTTTCATAACCAGCTACCAAAAAAGGATTATTTTTCTCTGTTCATAACTAGTTACCAAAACAGAATTGCATTTATTTTTCGTAACTCATAAAAATTAAATTGATCTTTGCATTCCTTCCGAATAAAACAGAAAAAACATACGAGACATTATTTGAAATGATTAAAAGACGTTTACCTACATGGAACCCCAAAAAAATTACGCTTGACTTCGAAAAAGCAGCCATGAAGGCAATTAAGAAAGTTATAAAAGTTTAAAATAATAAAGTAAGTAATAAAAGGTTGTTTTTATCATTATTATAACAGTCTCTTTAAGAAGGCTAAGGCGTTGAGACTAAAATCTCGAGTTCAAAGACGGCATGTTGCTAGATGTGCTGGCTTAGCTCGATTACCATTAAATAAGATTTTGTCGGGCTACAAATATATAATGCAAAGATTACCTAAAAGTCAGAATATAGAAT
Organism: Phengaris arion; assembly: GCA_963565745.1. NCBI lineage: Eukaryota > Metazoa > Arthropoda > Insecta > Lepidoptera > Lycaenidae > Phengaris > Phengaris arion. The sequence goes on from OY751431.1 coordinate 1,306,241, forward strand.
ATTTTAACATATACTTTAATAAGTTTTGGTTAAGTGATGTTAGTTTTATTAAGAAATGGTGCTGCTATAAAGAAGATATCAGAACTACCAACCATCTTGAAGGATGGCACTCTAGGCTTAATAAAGTATATAGGGAGTATAAATCCTTCTCTGGCTCATGTTCTGGAAGTTTTAGTAAAATAGAATAAGATGCGTGTACGTTATAAAACTAATAAATGCCAAAATTATTTAGAAATAGATGCTGAAGTCAATTCGGCCATTGAAGATTTAGAAAATAATATTATAACTGTTGGACACTGTCTAGAAATTATTTCTCCATATAAGATTTAGTACTCGTATATTATATGTATAGGTTTTCGCCTTATTAGTTTTCCTCTAAACATAAGTAACAAATATAATAATTAATTTTGTAATAATTAGTTTTATTTGCGTTTAATCATAAAAATATATACGTATTGCAAATTACGAAAAAAATATAAAAATCTTTCGTCATTGTGTGTTTTTAAGTTTTATGAGTTACGAAAAATAAATGCAATTCTGTTTTGGTAACTAGTTATGAACAGAGAAAAATAATTCTTTTTTGGTAGCTGGTTATGAAAACCAGTTACAAAAACAGAAATTTAATTTTGTTTTCGTAGCTGGTTATCAAACGATAAGAAAATTCCTTGTTCATAGCTGGATACAAAACTTCAGTTACGAATGTGGATGAAAGGAAAATAACTTCAATAGCGCTGACACTTGGCTGACACAATCCGCCATTTTGCTTTTTACCGCTTAGCGATAGCCATTTTGCTTACGAGCGCATCCGAGCGCTTTTTACCGCCAAACACAGCCATTGCTACCAATTTAAATATCACTTATTTACCCCGCTTTAAAGAAATACGATGACAATATAATTTGCTCGAATTTAATTCTTCTCGTATACGTTCAGATTAACCAGATCTAAACATACACACACCGTCATATTTAGCGGAACATAAAATAAAGGTTTGATATCAGTATCATATAAGGTTGCTGGCTGGTTTATACGTCATTTAATTTAAAAAGAAATATTTTCAAATTAAGAAAACAACTGAACATCACATTTTATGCAATTGTTTTAATTTTATTCAAATACACCTTATCTGGAGCAAACTTCGAGTATTTCTTCCTTCTGAGTTTGATTTAAAATTTCATTGAAATACTGTTTTTTGTTAGTTTTTTTTTAATCGCGTATCTTTTTGGAGTTGAGGACTGAATTATGCCTGACTTAGCCCCAACGGGGATTGCCAGGGCACTCGAAATGTGAAGAAATGGTCAAACCTACAGAGTGATATCCAGAGATCTTCGTCGACCATTTTCAACGATCCATCGCAGTATCCAACGGTTCAGGGAGACCGGTACTTATGTGAGAAGAGCAGGACAAGGCAGAAAAAGACGCACTTCGAGTAGGGATGATCGTTTCATTCGGCTTCGTGTACGGAGGAACCCCCGTTTGACGGCCGTCCAAGCCCGACAAGAGTTAGAAGCAGCGCGGGGTGTAACCGTAAATGAGCGTACGGTACGAAGAAGGTTCGAAGAAGCTGATTTGGGTTCATTTGTGCCCGCCAAGTCTCCAAGGCTCGAGGTAAATCATCGTAGAAACAGGTTAACTTTTGCTCAGGAACATCGACTTTGGAACGCGGACCATTGGAGTAAGGTATTGTTTAGTGATAAGTGCGGAATTCTCTTAAATCAAATTGACGGCAGGCAAAGAATATACAGACGCAAAGGAGAACGATACATTCAGACAAATTTTGAAACTACAGTTGCATACGGTGGTGGATCAATAATGGTTTGGGCGGGCATTTGTTTGGGAGCTCGCACAGACTTGGTAGTGATTGACAGAGGGAGTCTGACTGCAGACCGCAATATCAGAGAAGTTTAAGAAGAAAATGTCCGTTTGCCCCATATATCGGTGACGATTTTGTTTTTATGCAGGATAATGCTCGGCCGCATACCGCTCGGGTAACTCAAGCTTATCTTAATGATATGAATATCACTGTTATGGAGTGGCCGGCGAGATCACCGGATATGAACCCAATAGAGCACGTTTGGGACTTGCTGAAAAGAAAAGTTAAGTCCAGAATTCCAGCTCCTGCCAACGTGGGTGAACTGCGAATCGCCGTAGTTGAGGAATGGCGGAGACTATCCCAGGAGACCATATCTATCATCATTCTCAGTATGCCTAGACGGGTAGAAACTTTAATAAGAGCACGTGGAGGAAATACGCGATATTAATCACAATTTTTCTAATTTAATTAATTGTTATTTTAATATTAATTTTCACATTTCCCGGTTACATAAAGAGTTCAAAAATTTACCATTTTTCACAAATAGCCTTTACTCGCAAAATCTGTTCTTAATGTGATCTCATTTTAAGTAAAACAAATTAAACTTTAAATAACAAAAGTAGTGTAGTAAGTATATTTTAAAATAAAACCATATTTTTTAATTATGGACCTTTTTTTGTGTTCCGCTAAATATGCCGGTGTGTCTATTATAAAATTATGAGTACATAATGAGATGATATACTTTATGATGATAAAATATAAAGATCACAGTATAAAAATATAATTTCCCTTCAAGTGGTTACACTAATTTTCAGACATAAGTTGCTTGTAGTATTCCTCATAGGTTTCACAGTGGTCAGCTGAAAAAACAGTACTAATAATATATAATAAGTAGTAAAAAACTGTTATAATATTTTGAATGTGAAAGTACTCGCAAACTTTTTTCACATTTATAACTACTATTATAAATTTGAAAGTTTGTGAGGAAGGATGGACGGATGGATGAATGGATGTTTGTTACTCCTTCACTCAAAAATTACCAAACGTATTTTAATGAAATTTTGTATGGTAGTAGTTAAAGCTCTGGAATAACACATAGGCTACTTTTTAACCCGAAATATTATAGTGTCCTGTGGGATACTGTATTTACGCAGGCCAAGCCGCGGGCAAAATAAAGTAAATAAATAGTCGCCTTAGTAACTAGAATGCAATAAGGCAACGCACTAATGACTTATCTGGTATTGTAGATTTAAAACCCACCGAAACATACATTTTCGACTACAGTAGTTATGAAGCTTTATAATGTGTTTTTAATATTTATGTGATATTTTCTCTATCTTATCTACAAGCTAATGGTTTATCGGGTACAGGGTCAATGTTCTATACAATACTTTTGAGTCTTTTGAGTTTAGTGTTGTAGCTACGTGAGAAGCATAAGTCATTTAAGGTTCCCTTGCCACATATTAGTTCATTATAACAGGGACGATAGTCGATAGTGTACGTGACGACTGATAAACCGTTATGTGAACGTATTCACGTACAACAGATGCAATGGCCGTGTCCGTGCCACAGCCACACTCCATTTCGTATAAAATATACTAGCGCGCTTTGGTACTAACGTCGTCACAAATGACACTTGCGCGAATATTCAGACTTGCCAGGAGTTTATTGTAAAGTGTAATAGTTACACTCACTTTTATCAAAATTCGGCGTCCCTCGCTGCGCTTCATTGCGCGCGCGCAGTGCATGGTATGTGGCCACGAAGGCGGCGGGATCGGCGGCGGCGGCGAGGTGCTTGCGCGCACTCAGCCGCGCCCACAGCGCGCCGCCGGCCGCCCGCGCTGCGCCCAGCGCCGCAACCGCGCGCCCGCTGGATACCAGTACTTCGGTTGTTTCCTGTTTAGTGAGAAATATTGCTTAATACGAGCCGTTGATGTGACAGTAGAGAGCCACTGTACCTATGTACTTGCATGGCAGGAGCTCGACTCGTCTCACCCGGTCACACGAGTGCGAGCGGCTGATGTGACAGTAGAGAGCCACTGTACCCATGTATCTGCATGGCAGGAGCTCGACTCGTCTCACCCGGTCACACGAGTGCGAGCGGCTGATGTGACAGTAGAGAGCCACTGTACCCATGTACTTGCATGGCAGGAGCTCGACTCGTCTCATCCGGTCACACGAGTGCGAGCGGCTGATGTGACAGTAGAGAGCCACTGTACCCATGTACTTGCATGGCAGGAGCTGGACTCGTCTCACCCGGTCACACGAGTGCGAGCGGCTGATGTGACAGTAGAGAGCCACTGTACCCATGTACTTGCATGGCAGGAGCTCGACTCGTCTCACCCGGTCACACGACTGCGAGCGGCTGATGTGACAGTAGAGAGCCACTGTACCCATGTACTTGCATGGCAGGAGCTCGACTCGTCTCACCCGGTCACACGACTGCGAGCGGCTGATGTGACAGTAGAGAACCATTGTACCCATGTACTTGCGTGGCATGAGCTCGACTCGTCTCACCCGGTCACACGAGTGCGAGCGGCTGATGTGACAGTAGAGAGCCACTGTACCCATGTACTTGCATGGCAGGAGCTCGACTCGTCTCACCCGGTCACACGACTGCGAGTGGCTGATGTGACAGTTGAGAGCCACTGTACCCATGTACTTGCATGGCAGGAGCTCGACTCGTCTCACCCGGTCACACGACTGCGAGTGGCTGATATGACAGTTGAGAGCCACTGTACCCATGTACTTGCATGGCATGAGCTGGACTCGTCTCACCCGGTCACACGAGTGCGAGCGGCTGATGTGACAGTAGAGAGCCACTGTACCCATGTACTTGCATGGCAGGAGCTCGACTCGTCTCACCCGGTCACACGACTGCGAGCGGCTGATGTGACAGTAGAGAGCCATTGTACCCATGTACTTGCGTGGCATGAGCTCGACTCGTCTCACCCGGTCACACGAGTGCAAGCGGCTGATGTGACAGTAGAGAGCCACTGTACCCATGTACTTGCATAGCAGGAGCTCGACTCGTCTCACCCGGTCACACGAGTGCGAGCGGCTGATGTGACAGTAGAGAGCCACTGTACCCATGTACTTGCATGGCAGGAGCTCGACTCCTCTCACCCGGTCACACGAGTGCGAGCGGCTGATGTGACAGTAGAGAGCCACTGTACCCATGTACTTGCATGGCAGGAGCTCGACTCGTCTCACCCGGTCACACGAGTGCGAGCGGCTGATGTGACAGTAGAGAGCCACTGTACCCATGTACTTGCATGGCAGGAGCTCGACTCGTCTCACCCGGTCACACGAGTGCGAGCGGCTGATGTGACAGTAGAGAGCCACTGTACCCATGTACTTGCATGGCAGGAGCTCGACTCGTCTCACCCGATCACACGAGTGCGAGCGGCTGATGTGACAGTAGAGAGCCACTGTACCCATGTACTTGCATAGCAGGAGCTCGACTCGTCTCACCCGGTCACACGAGTGCGAGCGGCTGATGTGACAGTACAGAGCCACTGTACCCATGTACTTGCATGGCAGGAGCTCGACTCGTCTCACCCGGTCACACGAGTGCGAGCGGCTGATGTGACAGTAGAGAGCCACTGTACCCATGTACTTGCATGGTAGGAGCTCGACTCGTCTCACCCGGTCACACGAGTGCGAGCGGCTGATGTGACAGTAGAGAGCCACTGTACCCATGTACTTGCATGGCAGGAGCTCGACTCGTCTCACCCGGTCACACGAGTGCGAGCGGCTGATGTGACAGTAGAGAGCCACTGTACCCATGTACTTGCATGGCAGGAGCTCGACTCGTCTCACCCGGTCACACGAGTGCGAGCGGCTGATGTGACAGTAGAGAGCCACTGTACCCATGTACTTGCATGGCATGAGCTCGACTCGTCTCACCCGGTCACACGAGTGCGAGCGGCTGATGTGACAGTAGAGAGCCACTGTACCCATGTACTTGCATGGCAGGAGCTCGACTCGTCTCACCCGGTCACACGAGTGCGAGCGGCTGATGTGACAGTAGAGAGCCACTGTACCCATGTACTTGCATGGCAGGAGCTCGACTCGTCTCACCCGGTCACATGACTGCGAGCTGCTGATGTGACAGTAGACAGCTGCTGCATCTGCTTACTCGCCTTCTGACTTCTCTGTATGCAAAGATGTGCAAGCCGATTGCTGCTTATGCGTGGTGGGGGAAGGCGAGTGGCAAGTAAAATAAAAAAATGTAGTAACTCGGATTTGAACATTATAAGGACCCTGATCTTGTTATACAGGGACAAATCAAATATCCCTGTACGTACCGCGTGCGCTCGCAGGCGGGCCATCATGTCGAGCGCAAGCTGCGCAGCGGCGCGGTCGGTGCGCTGCAGCGACAGCAGCTGGCAGGCGAGCGGGCGCGAGTCGGGAAGCGCACCGCGGCGTACGAGCGCGCGCAGCCGCCCGCCCGCGCCGCGCGATACCAGCGCGCGCACGCCCACGGCGCTCGTGCACGCCACCGCCGAGAGACCGTTGCGGCAAAGAGATGCCAGGTACGCCGTCACCACCTGGCGACAAACCCTAAGCGTTAGATCCTCAGACAGAAAGTAGCTCAATAGTGCATAGCTAAAAATCTGCTCCCTTGAAAAATATGGTGGCTTATTAGCTATGCAGAATTTTTTAGCGATTTGACAATGAACATTAATAAGGAAATAAAGTGTTTTCGACACTAACTTTACATCGCAATACTGCATTATACAGCGCTGCAAGACGCCATTTTGTAAACTTTGTTCAAGTCTAATTAATTCTAAACGTAAACAAAAAATATTGGGTACATTACTTACTTACATATGAAATTGGCGTTTTGTCGTACTGGCCACTTTGATCTCAAATATATCTATCTTCTTTAGTTAAGAGCTCCAAATTCCAATTTCAAATTTATAGCGCTATTTACTCATGCATTTGTGTTTCGAAAACCGTAATTCATTTGTTTTTTCCTTTTTTGGTTTTTCTTTGCGTCACTCTGTTCACAAAATGGAAAAACTTGAAATATCGTATTATTTTCGAAGAGTTCCACCGTAGCACCAGTGCTGCAGAAACGGCTCGAAGGATTAATGATGTGTATGGCGGCGGAGTCGCAAAAGAAAACACAGTGCGTTTTTGGTTCCAACGTTTTCGTTCTGGAAATTTCGACCTACGGAACAAGCCCCGGACGGCCGGAGACCAAAGTTGATAATGAAGAATTGAAGGCTATTGTGGAAGCGGATCCATCGCAAACCACGTCCGAGTTAGCTGCAGGCTGCGGTGTAAGTGATAAAACTGTTTAAATCTACTTGAAAAAAATTGGGAAGGTGAAAAAGCTTGAAAGGTGGGTACCTCATGAACTGAGTGCAGCAAACCGACAAACGCGCGTCGACTGCTGCGTAACGCAGCAGCTTACTCAGCCGGCACAATAATTAAGGGACTTTAAATCGAATCATTACCTGTGATGAAAAGTGGGCTGAAACCTGGCGAACCAGCCAAAGCCTGCCCCAAGCGAAAATTGACTCAAAAAAAGTTACTTGTGAGCGTTTGGTGGACTAGTGCCGGTGTCGTTCACTACAGCTTTCTTAAATCTGGCCAAACGATTACGACAGATGTCTATTGCCAGCAACTGCAAATCATGATGGAAAAGCTAGCTGCTTAACAACCGAGGTTAGTCATTCGCTCTAGGCCACTGCTGCTTCAGGACAACGCTAGACCATACACTGCACAACAGACGGCTATTAAATTAGAGGAGCTTCAATTGGAATGTCTAAGACATCCACCGTACTCCCCGGACCTTGCTCCAACAGATTACCATTTTTTTTTTTAATTTAGATAACTTCTTGCAAGGGAAAAAATTCAACTCCGATGGGGCAGTCCAAAGCGCGTTCAAAGATTTTATTGATTCCTGTCCGATTGGTTTTTTTAGTAAAGGAATCAATGAACTACCTAGGAAATGGCAAAAGTGGCCATCTATGGCAATGGATATATACTTTGATTAAATAAATGTTAAAAAAAATCGACTTTATTTCCCTCCTTTACAAAACGCCAATTTCATATTATGTAATGACATAATATTAAATTCGACCAAGTTGTTATTGTGTATGTGACAATAAGTGACATTTAAATTGGAAGCTATAATAGCGGGCTATTGTTTATTTGTTTACTTTTAGACTAAATTAGATCAAAATCAAGTCTAGTAGAATTTTCAAGATGGCCGCTACTTAGCCGCCATTTTTCGTACCTGCACGAGGTAGGGGTCCTCAAAGTGCGGCGTCAGTAGATGCGAGCAGATCTCCTCCTGAGATATTAATACTGGCAGCGCCACACCCTCGGTCCACTGGCTACCTGCGGTGTTGCGAGCTACCTCCAGCTCCGACCAACGCCTCAAGGTAAAAAATCAAACATTTGAATTCGAAATATATTGCAATATTAAAATAAAAGTAATAGAATTTTCGTTCTTAATCAAAATATTATCAGTAAATGTTTTAAGGTGCAAAACAACGCCATGCCATTTATTCACAATGAGGGCTATCGCGTATGAATTCATCGCTAAGGGCGCTTGTGTAGCGTGAGGTCTCCGATATGTCAAATCGGATCAATGAATGTGAGTGCTTTAACAGCGGAGCTAAGAAAAGAAACGCCTTTTTTTAGCAAAACGGGACTGCGTAAAACTAGCGATATACGTGGGTAACACTGAAAATGTTTAGAACTGGCTAGTTAGAACCATTGCTAATGAAAACTTTTTTTGAATTTCAATTTTAAAACTCTTTGGTAACCTAATCTAGTAATATTGCATTCATTTGTCATTTGTTTTTATGAATTGGCGGCAAATCTAAAACTCTTGTTACACGTGAAAATGAACCTAACGCGAGAAAATTTTCGGTCAATGATTTATTATGACTTTCGTTGTGGGCTTACTCAACAACAAAGCTATGATAGGCTGCGATTAGCATTTCTTAATGAAGCCCCATCTCGTGCCACTATTTACAATTGGTTTAACAAGTTTAAGTATTGGCAACTTTCTACATTAAGCCGTTTTTCATTTCCTAAACATTTTCAGTGTTACCTAGGTATTTACTCTAAGGTTCTATTGTGTTAACTTAGATTTAAATATAATTTTTTTGTTTTGACGTCCGTTAAAACAAACTTTGACACCCGTACTTCAGGACCTCACTCACAGTGGCGTCACCTGGTGAGACAAAAAAACCATAGTCCTCATTGAATAGGCAGAATCAAATTTTAAACTTGGTGCAAACTAGACATATTTCTTTCCCCCTAATCCCTATCCACATTTATATATGTATTATGCTATCTAAGTACCAAGAAGTTACCAAAAGGGCAGTCATTTGAAGATTCCAACGATGTGACACTAGCTCCTCACAAAAACATTTTGTGAAAATGAAGTATATTTATTTATTGTTGGACCAATGCTGTATGCAGCAGTAGCGACGTGTGCATATAACGCGACTCGCGCCGGCGTCACGTTACGTACAATAACCATGACAGTACAGTTTGTAACGTAACCCACAACATTGACGATAGATCAGGAATACCTACTTGTACTTATTTACGGACACGACATTTATTTTGTCCGAGGTACGAAATTACTCGAGATAGGTATTAATAAAATTAAAATAAGTTCTGCAAATGATCCTACATCTACAGGCTAGGGCTTCCCTTTGATGGAGAACTAGCCTTCGCTACTGGGTCGAATTGAATATAATATTCACTATAGTGCTTTGACTAACATGTTATATCACCTTACCTATACAAAGCGTTTATTTCGTCAAACGCCTTAGTCAGTTCCACCAAATAAGTCCCGGCTTCGGTCATGAGCTGGTTGAGGATGCGGAATACAGTGTCCTTGCCGTCCTGCCGCCTCAGTAGGACCGCTACTGTGTTCGGTATCTCGTCTTTAGGTATCTAGAATAAAGTAACACGTTAGAAGGAATAAGCATTTTAGATGAAAAAAAAATGTTGTATGTCTGCTGGGCTTGAGAATAGATTTTAAACTATTTTTCGTCATGGCCAGTTCATCATCGATATGGCCAGGCAGGTAGTTAAGAGTAAAATACAAGCACGTGTAGAAATGGTTTCTTTCTACGGAAGAATAGACAAAATGGCAGATTGATAAAGGGAATCTGTCATTTTGTATACACAATCTGTCAGTATGTCTGTTCTTGTGTAGACAAAACGCATTTCTACGACGTTCATGCTGGGCGAGCTGGCCAGAGAGAATACACATCGAGTTTTGATAAGAGATATTGGGATAGTGTCGTTGTCGTACTTTGTTGCTGGCGCGCGCTTAATGCGAACTGTCACTGCTTTGTGCGTAAAACCGATACTAGCCCGAATATATAGCTCTACAAAACCAATACTAGCCCGAATATCTCGTTCTATAAAACCGATACTAACCCGAATATCTCGCTCTACAATACCGATACTAGCCCGAATATCTCGTTCTATAAAACCGATACTAACCCGAATATCTCGCTCTACAATACCGATACTAGTCCGAATATCTCGCTCTACAATACCGATACTAGCCCATATATCTCGTTATATTAAACCGATACTAGCCTGAATATCTCACTCTACAATACCGATACTAGCCCGAATATCTCGCTCTACAATACCGATACTAGTCCGAATATATAGCTCTACAAAACCGATACTAGCCCGAATATCTCGTCCTATAAAACCGATACTAACCCGAATATCTCGCTCTACAATACCGATACTAGCCCGAATATCTCGCTCTACAATACCGATACTAGCCCATATATCTCGTTCTATTAAACCGATACTAGCCTGAATATCTCACTCTACAATACCGATACTAGCCCGAATATCTCGCTCTACAATACCGATACTAGCCCGGTGAGTGAGTTACCGAGTGCGCCAGCCCATCGAGTTGCAGCTGCACGCGCCAGAGACAGCCGCGGCGCGCGTCGATGATGTAGTCGGGCTGGAACACCACCCAGTTGCTAGAATCTGATTATGTTCAGGAAATTGTAGGAAAACTTTAACCTTACTTTTAGATACGGCCAGGCTCTAAAACATTGATTCCAAAGTGGTCCAGGACCCCCCGGGTTCCATTGGAGATGGTGGCAGAAATGGGGGTTCACAATTTTTAATATTCGTAATGTGATTCATAGGGTGATAAGCAAGTAAACTAAGAATATATTTACCCTTTATTGCTCAAAGAGAATGTAACTATACTACGTAATAAGAGGTGGTACTCCGAATTAAAAAAAAAGAGTTAGAAATTAATTTTAATTTCAAATTTTGAAGGTTTACCTTGGCTTTTTTTTTCGTATTATCGTCTAAAAGTGCAAAAGATTCAAGCCTATAATGAAAAAAAATTATAATAAAAAACTAAGGCAACTTTCCTACGAGCGTTTTTATGTAGTTGCGACAGAAAAATCTGCACTATAAAGACTGCACTATAAATAGAGAAATATATAGAATATAATGTAACTACGCTAATACAACACAGCTGAAAATCGTGTACAGCTGTCAAATCTGATATTTAACATTTGACACATTTATCTGTTGGTGCAAAATAGGTACACTTCTGTGGGCCCACCAGGAACATTTGACTGCGGCGTAACCACGTAACGCAACGTCATCGAATGCGAATTCTTGAAATATGTTCACGTTGTCAATATTATTGCGAGCCCTTGAAATTGGAATCCAATACCTGCAAATTATGAAATTATACTACATTTTACTTATTCGCAATACTAACAAAGGTTCAAGTACAATAGTATTAAAAATAAAGTATAAATATTATTATGCACCTATTTTAAACTTTAAAGTTTTTACTGACGGGTAGAATTTAGAAGAAAACGTAATATGTCTGTATTTTATAAATAAAACATCAAGTATAACCAATAAATAGGTAAGCAATAATATGACTTTGTTTTAAACATATTGCGTGCATTACTGAACATTCGATTCTTATGCTAACGAAAAGTGAAAACTGGAAGCTCGGTTCGGCTATCCGATGGCTAACGAAAACCGCCGAACTGGCGTCGGAAATTATTCGTTGCCTATAATCCGACTAAAAACAAAATGACTTATACACAAAAATCATTTTTGTTTAGTAAGGTTTTATTTGTTTAAATAGAAGAAATGTTTTGTGTTTGCGGCGGCCATATTGCATATTTAATTTGTTTGTTTACAATTTAATCGCTCCTGTTTATTTATAGTTTTCTTAAAAGATTTTTCATTTTAACATTTGAAAGTGTGTACATTTGATTGTGAGGTTTGAGTTGATAATGTGTTTATAAAAAATTAAAAATAACAAGTTGTCACAATTGTCATTCAGTGAAAAGATTCAAATTCTGTCTAAAGGAGTTTTTACACACCTAGTGTACCCGAGTTACAACAATTAAACCAGCAAAAAAATAATGTAACTCGAAAATTTCATGAAAAAAGTTATTTAGGTAGTACATCGGGATATAGTAATCTCAAGTAACCGAAACCTTGAATATGTGAAAATTGAAGCTGACTGACTGGTGAGTAGTTATAATATTTTAAAATATGCTTATTATTTTACTTATTAGAATTTCTTCCGCCGCGACGATCGCTGTTTTGTCTGCGTAGCCGTAGAAGATGCACATGAATAGTAGTATATCTAAGACTTGCTCTGTTGGCATAGTTTCGACTTAGAGATCCGTCGCTTGGCTGTAGCTATGCTAAAAATCTATAAACGAAAAAGTTTTTGTGACCGAGTACTTCGCCGCATGCCCAGTGCCATAATCCTGTGCACGCCACTGATATTTACATCAATACAATCCAGAGCTGCACAGCTCTTCACACCATTTCTTGTACAAGTGTCAATCCCGTCCATTGCCTTATTCATTCATTTCATTCATTCCCACATTCGACACTCCTCTATAACGGCTAGACTGATTTTTATGAAATTTTTTGTGTACTTACTTACATTCGGTAGGTCTCCGAACTGTACGCTTAGCATGACTACCATAGAAATGCATTTTGTCTACATAAGAATAGACATACTGACTGATATGATATATGGACAGAAAGCAGATTTCCTTTGTCTAACTGTCATTTTGTCATTCTAGCGTAGAAAGAAACCATTTCTATGGTGGTTATGCTAGGCGTGCAGGTCTTTAACTATTTTTTACTAGCTTTTGGCCGCGGCTCCGCCCGCGTAAATACACCATCCCACAGGATCACTGAATTTTTCGGGATAAAAAAGACAAACCAAACCAAACTGTTAAACCAAAGCTTAAAACTACTACCACACCAAATTTAATCAAAATCCGTTAAGTAGTTTTTGCGTGAAAGAGTAAGAAGATACATCCATCTTCACAAACTTTCATATTCCCGTTTCCCGGATTCCCGGGGGTGATAATTTATATGTCCGAACAACAAAGGATACACATCGCGCACGGCGCGTCGTCCGCCGTCGCGGGTCGTATGGACACGCCCGACACCAGGGGCGTATGCACCACCGTGTTGCTGTCGAGTCGGCTCTCCTCCAGTATGTCGAACAGTTGGGACGTCTGCGATGACTGGAACCACAGACAAAACGAAACATTTTACTTTATATCCAAATAAAATATAGTATAAGTATCTAATTTCATTGGGAAAATTCGAATACTTTAGATTTATAAGAATCTGTATTTTGTAAGGACTAATGTTAATGGGACGGCCTCCCACCAGATGGACAGACGACCTGAGAAAAGTAGCAAAAAGTCGGTGGACACACACCTTCTAGGGAGGACTGGATCCCAATTAATGTTCACCCCAAAGACATAGTTTGGTTCACGCACGGTTCCAGGAAAGACAACCGGGAGGGTGCCGGATTCTACAGAAGCATGTCACCAACAGGCAAATATGTTGTTTGGGAGAATTTCCAACCGTGTTTCAGGCTGAGATCTTCGCTATTATCGGTTGTTCACTAGATAACCTAGAGATGGCCCTAGTCCATAAAATCCTCACCAGAACCCTAACTTGGCACTGCAAGCTCCAAAAATACCTCAACAAAATAGGAGTCGGTGACATAACGACTTGCAGGTTCTGCGGGGAAGAGGACGAGACACCCCTCCACCTTCTCCTCGACTGTCCAGCACTTCAACAGAACAGAAACAGGTACCTTGGGCAGCACGAACACTCTACCACGCAGAAAATTCGCAGCACCAATCTCAACAATATAGTTCAGTTTATGAGCAGCATAGGCCTGGGGTCGGTACTATAACGCGGTGGAGTCACAATAGATCCACTTGGGTGGCAGTGACGTCAGGGCTCAATTTTAATCTGCCTTCGATTAATAATAAGAAAAAAAATTGTAGCGGTGTAATGACTGAGATCCCAGCCCCGTCTGACTCCCCTTATATTCTTACTGATAAAATGTATGTAATATTGTAGGTATTAGTTGTGTACAATGAACGTTTGTGTACCCCCCCCCCCCTATTGGGGGGTTGGGCCAATTCTCAGGTACAGGGCGCCAAAGGTACAAAAAAATTGTAATAACTTTTCTTACAGCCTTTGAAATGATTCTAACGTATATATGATTACGACGTATAATATATACGCGATCATAAAAGGAAGTTCGTCAAATACAAGCATGTAGCTCGTCAAATATATAGCCTTACCTGTCAATGAATTCGACCAACCTTGTTGAGTAGTACAATTAAACAACAAAACGATCGTACTACTTGAATGGGAACCGCAATGCCATTCGAACAGGCATGCTTGGCTAGGCTGGGAGAAACAAGTAATGATACAACTACCGTCCCACTCGTGATAAGCGTCGACGCAATGTCAACCAACTACTAAAAAGGGAGGGCTGCGGATCATTACGGTTGCGTTGTAGCTTCAGTCAACCATGAGGTTATAGTCTACTCGGATGGAGGACAGGGACCTCTGCTTCCTCATAGGCAAAGTAGACAGCGCACCACCAGTATCCCCTTAGGCTGCAGAATGACACATTCGGCGATGAAAAGCGAGGCAGGACGCCTACAGGAAAAACAACACCAAAAGGCAGTAGAGAATAGGGAAAGGGCCAAGGAGCAATACACACAGAACAAATCTGGATGAATCCTAGGCTAGGTCAGCCCGCCGAACTACCAACGCGTCGAGGGAGCAGATGACCATAAAAAAAACGCCTTCATTGAGTTCATAGCATTGAAAAGAGCTATCCTAGATGTCAAACTCTTGAAGTGCAAGAATATCATGCTGTCTTATCAGCTAGATAACCAAAAGCTGTTAGCTGTAAGACTCGAGGAGGCGAACGCAGCTATATACGACAACTCCACAGTAGCTGCTGCGGAGATGTCGGGCCAATATATGGCTTCTTATTGTGCAACGCATGGCTTTGTGACCCTCGGCAACGGGACACGGCGGACAGGCAAAACTAGGTTCAACGTACCACCTGGCGACCCAATAGTGGTAGTTGGCGACTTCACTAGGATCATGCTAGAGGAGAGGATACTGTCGATGGCGGAGGCCATCGCTGTCGACGCGGTCTTTGGACTGGAACATTTAATTATGGAGTGGGCAAAAACGAACTTCACCTGGGAAAACTGGGTTGTGGCAACAGAACTTGGATAGTTGCAAATTTCAATGAGGATGGCGACGTTATAATCACCATGACGAAAGCAGCCAAGGACCTGAGATTGTGGCTGTTGAAGCGCACTGGCAATGAGGAGAAAACTAAAGTACGAACGATGGCCTCGGTGTTAGTAAATAATTCAAAGCTGTCTCATAAACGATTAATAGTGGACGAGGCACTTATGAACCACTTTGGCTCCATGGTAATGGCAGCTAAGCTGACAGGTGTACGCGACGTCATCCTTATTGGAGATATAATTCAACTACTGTTCATTGAACGCGAAAACGTCTTTGAACTTAGATACAATCGACCAAACCTGGTCACGAACATCAGACAGGAGTTGTCTTGCATCCACCGCTGCCCCATGGACGTGGCATACGCCCTGACGGTGATCTACAAAAATATCTATTCATCAAACGCAAGAGTACGGTCATTGAGAATCGAAAGATACGCGGGATCTAAAATACAAAAAAGGTTACAGAACATTCTCTACCTTGTACACACCCAGGAAGAGAAGAAATCCCTTTCTAGCCAGGGAAATGGGACTGGCTCCAACTCCCGCGTCTTGACCATTCATGAATCTCAATGGCTTACTTTTGAGTCGGTGATAATTTTACAGACTAGGAGCGACAGGCTGAGCAGTGAGCATTCACGACAGCATACCTGTTGTGTTTACTACACTCACTACATTGAGGACGCCATTGCCAAGATCGTCAGGCGAACGAAGCGACAGTCGACGAGGTATTTGACCATAATGTTCGAATGGCCATACGAGACGCACAAAAACTATAATTGACAAATTTATTAAAAGGGCAAGGGAAAGAAGGTGACCTTGATTTCAGTTTATTTTATTTAGACTTTAGTTAAAAAACCGTGATGGACTTCGTAAAATATTTATATATTATTATAAAATAATTGTAGTAAATGTAGTAAATGTATATATGTCCTGAGCATGAAATTTGTAATATGTGGGTAAAAAAGGTACGGGCATTAGGGCTGTAGTTTGTTTTTATTATTATTAATAATAAAAAACGTATATTATAGTAGAATAATGACATTATAAAAATGAAATTTACACGGATTGGTTATTTTTATGTTGTAGTTTTAATAAAAAAAATGGGAAATCATCCACGTAGAAATAAAAATCATTAAACTTGTAACCTTTATACCTTTGTTCATACTAAGTTTAGAGAAATATGACTTTAATATGTTTTGTTCCTTACGATATTCTGAATCCAAAAGATAAGTTTAATACCTTATCTGAATAATGATTAATATCTGTCAATTTTTTTATCTTCGGCGCCCTGTACCTGAGAATTGGCCCACCGCACAATCTGGCGGCCTTACAAACGTTCATTGGACACAACTAATATGTGACACTACAATATGACATACATTTTCATCAGTAAGAATATAAGGGGAGTCTGGCGAAGCTGGGATCTCAGTCCATGTGTAGTTGACAGTCTCCGTGGTGCAGTGGTTTAGAGCTTGGCTCTTGACTCGGAGGTCGAAGGTTCGATTCCCAAAAAAATTTCAAATTTGGTTAGCACAATGCAGGTTGATCATGTGATAGTCCGACAAGAAAGATGATCCGTGCGTCTGATGAGCATGTAAAAAGTCGGACCTGCGCCTGATCTCTCGCCAGTCGTGTCGGTCATCCGTCCCACTGGGTTACGAGAGTAAAGAAAGAGAGAGTGCTCTTGTATACTGCGCATACACTTAGGCACTATAAAAATAACTCCTGCGTAGCTGGCCTGGATTCAATGAAACCGGCCACCGTCGCCGAAATCGGTGTGGGGAGCTATGATTATTATTATTAATATTGTAGCATAATGTTGGGATAAAGATACACCCTGAGTGTTTTCCATTTAAAGAAAATCCCCTCTGTGTTTGACACTGTGTCGATTAATTTAATAAATGGAACACTAACGGACGCACTCAGAGACATTTAATTCTTACTTAAAGAGCTACTTAGTCAAGGTTTTGACATAAAGTCCATATATTTTCTGTCAAAATCTCTACTAAGTGATTCCTTAATGAGCGTTAAATGTCTCTGAGTGCGACCGTAAGTAACTAACGTAGTGTCAACCGTGTTGCACTGTGAAAAAATGTCTGCGTACAATTTAACACGTAAACATTTTTTCACAGTGCAACACAGTTGACACTGTGTCGACTTTTGTTTCTAACGCTCCCTGTATAGTAATAAGGGAAGGGAATTGCCCTTTGTATAAGTAAAAATTTGCTGCCAAACGATAAAATTCCGTAATAAATAGCCTAACCTCATCAGCCATTACAAAATACAGATTATTGGTGATTGACACTTTCAAATACTTTACATTATCTCTGGTTTTTTTTGGCACGTTTTAAGAAATAAGTTTTGTAACTACATAAAATTACCTTATTTAGGAGTTCACCATTTTAAAAAGATGAAAGACTGTAAAAGATATTTTCTTTTGATATAATCTAACACACCTGATGGTGTATAGCGAGTAAGTTGTCCAACACACTAACAGCGAAGCGTCCGGTCAATCCTGTTTTCAGTATGTGTTGTATGCCACTGGAGCCAATTGGCATTAGCCACACCTAAAACAGAAAATATTTATAAATCTTGTATCAAAATAAGATTCAGACAAATTAAGATCCTTCCAAGTATGGAAGGGAAGGTATATTTACTTTTTCAGTCTCATTTTTGTCATCTAACTAGACTTTTTTTATGACACGGCTGGTCCATTTCATAAAAAAGTCATAGTCTAGTAATGGAATCGAGCAGACGGATCGCCTGATGTTAAGCGATCACCGCCGGCCATGGACATTTGCAACACCAGAGCGGTTACACTTGTTACTCCTCTGGTGTTGCGCTCCTGCGTTCCTGGTCCTTGATATCCCCAAACCCCCTTGAGCCTCTGATTACCTCATTTACTCGAGCTTCTTCACAAATTGGTCGAGCCGGCCCATTTGTGAAGAAGCTTGGCTCTCCCGAGTTTATATATCTATGTGTTTTATGATATAAAATAAAAAACAAATAGATATTTTGTCAAGGAAATTCTTTTCCCAACATTTGATAAGTATATATTATGTTTGTTATCGTAATTATTATTGAGTACTTACATCGGCGGGTCCGTGCGCATGTCGAAACACGGCGCACCAACTTGCACCACACAGACGCACTACGAACACGTCGCGCTCTGCTGCCGGTCGACTTGATTCCACTGAAAAATAGTAGATAATCCCCGTTTCTAATAAAATTTACGCAATGGATAAGTTATACAATGTCATTGGAAAAGTCGCTTGACAGACAAAAACAAAACATTGTATAGCTTATTCATTATGTAGATATTTTTATTAGTAAGGGGGAATATTTATAGATTTGAAGTTGGTATGTTTTGCCTATAGATTTCAAAAATAGGAATTTCTTAAACTCATGTTTTTTAATTTTTCATAAAATGTTATAATCAACTGTGTATTGTTTTGAACACATGCATGATCTCTGAAGGTATTTGCTCTGTTCTTTAATAGGATTTCAATCTACATCCACTAGGCGTCAGCTCACACAGACGCGACGCGGCGCGCAGTTATTTGTTATTGTGTAGTAAATAAAGTTTTAATTTTGAATCACTATTTAAAAAAGTGCGCGTCGCGTCTCAGTGAAAACTGACGCATATCCTATAAAAACTAACCTAGCAAATTAAGTCCCAATTTCACAAAGTCGGTTAGTGTAATTTGTTTGTCTAAATGATCCTTCTCTGTTTGATTCATAATATAAATACATTGGAATTAGGCTAATAAAAAGCTTATACATTTAAATTAAAGGTTATAATATTTAAATTTCATTTAAAATTCAAATATTAGGTATTTACCTATGAAATTGCCGTTTTGTATGAAACAATTTAAACTATTTTTTTTCATGTATTTTTTATTTGTATTAATCGAAGTAATCACCCATGCAATCAATGCATCTTTGCCAACTCAGTGTCAGTTTATTGATGCCCTTCTTAAAGAAATCAGCTGGACGGGAGGCAAGAAATTCTTCAAAGGCATTTTGTATACTGCCTCTCGTGTATTGAATTTTTTTCCCGCCAAGAAGTTATCCACATTCTGGAAAAATTAGTAGTCTGTAGGCGCAAGGTCTGGTGAGTAGGGCGATGACGGAGAGCGTCCAACCCCAGTTCTTGCAACTTGGAGACCGTCTGCTGTGCACTATGAGGTCGCGCGTTGTCGTGCAGGAGCAGCGGAGACGAGCGATTGACCAATGCTGGTTGGAGATGTGCCAGCTTCTCCATCATTGTGTTCAGTTCTGCAGAGTACACATGTGCAGTAACGCTCACCCCGTTTGGTAAGAAGCTGTGATGAATCACCTGGCGCTAGACCACCAAACAGTGACCATCACTTTTCTAGGGGTAAGTTTTCGTTTAGGGCATTGTTTAGGTGCTGAACCAGGATCCAACCAATTTGATGAGCGCTTGCGGTTATCAAACAGAATCCATTTTTCATTGTAGGTAACAATGCGGTTCAAAATTCCTTCATTTGTGTGCCTGTTGAGCAGTGCAAGGCACGTCTCGACGCGTACTTCGCGCTGGGTTCATTATCATTGAGTTCGTGGGACACCCATTTGTCAAGCTTTTTTACCTAGCAAATTTGACGCGAGGTTCATTTTTCAGGTCGAAATTTCCAGAACAGAAGCGAGCAAACCAATAACAGGTGTTGCGTTGGTTTGTAGTGTTAGCTCCGTAAACGTCGTTGATGTTGCGTGCCGCTTGTGCCGCGTTGCTGCCACGACGGTACTCATATTCCATAATTACTCGAATATTAACGTATCCATGATGACGAAAAAGATTGAAATGCGATGAAAACTAATCAATAAACAAATTAATACTTTTAAAAAGAATTCCATGTTTTTAAATAAAATTAATTTGAAATTAGAATTCTTAGCCAAACCAAATTATTTTGATTTGATATGGCCAGTACTGCAGAACGGCGAATTCATAGGTAAAGACCTATTATATTAAATTTTTATTTCATCATACAAAGTAAAATATAAGAATAGAAAATTAAATTAAGCTAAAAATAAAAATAAACAATTTTAATATAAATTAAATTATGACAAAGAGTGAGAGCGATAACATGATATTTGGTCAACAATTGACTTTAACAGGCATTGGCGAAATTGGCACTTAACATAAAGGCTATGTTTAATGTTACTCCTGCAAAATAAAAGTATCTGGGTAACCAAGCTTTTTTTAATTCAGACTGCAAATTGGACAGACAATTGAGTTGAATTTATTGATCTATTGTATGACGACAGAATAAACATATATAGCTTAAAATGCACAGTTTCCAGGGATAAAACCTAGATAGATCGATTTCTTCCCCCAAAAATCCCTAGTCCCTGCATACTAAATTTCGTGGTAAAACTTGCAGCCGTTTCCAATATTCCAATTATAATATATTATACAAGATTAGCTCTTTTAAAGTGTAGGATATTACCTTATTAGGTGTCAGGGTGATATTTGTTCAACTTGAGCTAAGTTAGTAATACATACACTCTAGTTTCTGCAGCTTTGTGATAGTGGAGTTGTTGAGTGAGAAGGGCTGCAGAAGCAGTCCATTGTTGCCGGCCAGTACCACTATGTTGCTCTGAGCACACCAGCTGTACCATGCACAGCTAAAATAGAAATTGTGGACAGTAAGCAAAGTTACTTTGGAATAGACGCTGAAAATTCTTCTATTGTGATAATGAAATGAAATTGATCATGAACAACTGAAATAGATTTAACTTTTACAAAAAGGCTTGATAAGGCTTTTTTAACAGTGTATGTTATAATTTTTTAACAGTGTATGTTATAATCTTTTAAAAGTATTTAAGATATATTTTAGGAACATAAATGTTCTTTGTCAGGCAGGCTAACGGCACATTCAAATCTCTGTGAATGCTCTTTAAAAACAGTATGTTTTGCTGTAAACCGACCTAAATGAAGTGCTCCTCAATGTCTTTAACTGTTTCTTGTCAGTAATAACGTGTAGTAGTTCAACACCATGATCAGTAATAAATGCAATTTCATCTGCCTTTGGCCACACAAAACCCAATATTCTAGAGCTCCTCCACTTGCATGTATGTGTGAATTCAATGTTAGTGGGTGCCCAATCTTTGAAGTTAACAAATTCTACTGTAGCATTCTGTCCTTCAATGTTTCTCTGTATTGCGAGGATTTTGTGGTCCGGGGAGAACTTTATTGAGATAATGGGACCTTTGTCCTCCATTCTGAAGGATGTACATTTAGATTCGTCCATCCCATTCACTGTTACACCTGTGACCCCACCCGACCTAACTGTGAACACCTAAAACGATTTTGTTTCGTAAATAAATAAGTGAAACAATATATTATTTTTGAAGTTTACGTTTATCTGTATTAATGACATCAATAACACCTACCTGTCCATTTGTATCGTCAAAAAATACATTAGTCACAGGACTATCCGCATCAAACCTTTTGGGATGTTCGGAAAGCGATAAATAATATTTATCGCTATCTATAAGACTAAAGTCAGTCATTTTCTAGCTTTTGCGATAAGTAATAATATCTGCAATCACAATAAAAACATCAAAATAAAATGTTTTCAATTTTTTATTTTTCATAGAATTTTGAATTTTTTTATTTCGTAAATGACATTGACATATAAATTGACATTGACAGCAAGATTTTTGGCATTTTTTTTTTATTTCAAGAGCAAAAAACATAACACGTGTAAAATCTGGCCATTGTAACCAAGGTAACAGGAAACAAAATAATATTATGGAAGTATAAACGCATAGTACCAATATATTATGTAGGTACTTGATACATACATATCGTGAGTTAAATAAAATAAAAAATCGCGCAAAAGACACAATGGAGCTTGAATATTTGGCGTACAGTAAAACTACTGAAAGTGGATCCGAAGAATATCAAGAAATTAACAAGGAAACTACTTTCTCAACTTTATTTCCAACGCAAAAAGATAAGTCTATAACAGAAAATGAATTTTTCATTCAAGTTAACAATATTAAACACAGAAAAGTTAGTTCAAAAAAGGGAAAACTTAAAAAGAAACCCAAACTCAAAAGCTTTCTTACTACTATTAGTTCAAAACTGCTAACCATGCCAATAATTATAGACGAAAACATTATCAGAGTTACAAATAACGGACCTATTAAATACAATTATTTACAGGAAGCATATAAAATGGGACCTAGAAATAATAAAAAATGTTTAGATATAGAGGAAGGGTAAGATGGAACTTATAATTTTTATAATCAACTTATATAAGGTTTGGTAAAATCAACTACGGATATTTTGGGTATATGATATACTGCTTATGTAAAGACGTTTAGGCAGAAAAATAATTTAAAAATTGAAAATAAAAACTTATAAAAATTTTATTACGTTCTTTAAGGCGCTACAAAGGTCATTGACCTCACACAGCTGATTGAATTTATATAATTTAGGTAAAAACTGTTTTCTCTTTAAAGTCAGCCGTTTCTGTGAAGTTAATTACCTAAGCGCCTTATACAGCGCAACGTAACTTTATTTAGTTTAAGTAGGTAATAATATATTTTATTCGAAATTTTTAAGTTATTTTTCTGCCTAAATGTCTTTACTTATTCAGTAGATTATATGTCTAAAATATCCGTAGTTGATTTTACCAAACCTTATATAATAATATTTAATTGGCTTCGATCAAAATTTTACGCATACTTCTGCGTGCACTCACACACATACACACACATTTGCTTGCAGATTGTGGGTAATTTTTGGCCGGATCTTGCTAAATATAATATTAATTACAAATTTTAGTATTCTTTCAGTGGTAAAATTATAATTTTTGATTATTCCTCTGAATCACTTCGATTTTCAAAATTTTCAGACGGGGTGAAGCGAGTTTTAGCCAATTAGACGTAACATTTCCAAATGTTCTTGAGAACGTTTCTAAAAGGAAAACAAGTTTAGCATTGCAATACATAAAACCTGCGCTATTCCAAGAACTCGCCATAGCTTGTAAGGATTATGTAATACCACGAAGATCGAAATTCTTGGATATTCACATACAAAATTTGTGTTTCGTCCACCACCATGAATTTACTCTTGAAATCCTTCTGGGTATAAAATTAGAAACTATGTATGAACATTATGAAATAAACAAGAAGATATTAAATAATTTGCAACGAGATATTGATACAAATCGTAAAACAAGAATTACTTTGCGACAGCAGTTTTTAGAAATTTCACCCGATAAAAAAGAAGAACTGAGATTTGATAAAACAATTTTAAAGTACACAAAAATAATGTTGGAATTAAAGGAAAAATATTTAAATGCTCTTAAAAATAACAAGAAACTTGTTCATTATATAAATTCATTATGGACAGACATTGAAACAATTAGATCGAAAACTGGACATATCACTGCTCCTCAATATCTAGACATTATTAAGCAGGAAATGAGTGAAGACGAATTTAATGAAACATGGATGCGAATTTTTGAGCAAGAGTATTCAGATATGCTTATAAAAGCTGAATATGAATTTGTGTGTGAATATCTCCAATACAAAGAGTTGAAGACTAGCAAAGAACGCAAGGATGTTGTAAAACCAAAACTGCAATTTGATAGCGAAAAAATAAAGAACACAGTTCATTCTATAGTTGCTGATGTAGTAAATAAGCAAAATGTCGAAATAAAATTCAGAAAGAATGAAATTTTTTTGAAAAAGTTGAAAGACCGCAACTTAAAACATCGATATTTTGTCAAAGTGTACGTAGATAATGTTTTTGTATGCGAATCCGAAAAGTATTTTTGTACCAAGTTTGCTAATAAAATACATTTGGCAGACACGATTACAATTGAGATAATCGACACTAACAAAAATATAAAAATGATATTGTATGAAAATGAAGTTGAAATATCTTATGTGAATGTAAACTTAAATCAAATTAAAGAAAGTATAACACACGCCAACTTTAGATCGCAGAAATTTAATGTCTATGATAAACCTATAGCTCCGACATCTAAATATGTAGGCAGTGGGTATGATATGAAAACAATTGCAGCTGCAAATAATATTAGATTGACATCAAGTAATTTGTTTAAGGGAAAACTATTCACCACTTATGAACTTAGCATAAAAGTTGGATGGAATGAAAGAACAATATCTAATGAAGAGCAAGTCAAATCTTTTATGAATCTAAGAATGAGTGTTAGAAAATTATTTCTTGGTGCACGTAGGCCAACAGTAGAGTTACTTTCTGATCTTATAGGCAAAGTATATGAAAAGAACATAGCAAACGATGTTAAAATATTAGATGCTTTGAAGCACGTGTGTAAAGATAAAGCAAAAACAGATGATCATATTGGTAAAGCAAACGAAAAACTTTCAGCTAGATTAAAATTACTACACCTACGGAACACCGGTAAATTAGTTGAGCTTGAAAATGAAAGAGTGCCTTTAGTAGACAGCCAAATATCAACGGAACAACTAAGCGCTTTGACAAATAACGATAGCAATAAATATAATAATTATGAAGATAAACAATTGAATCCAATAGATTTGCAAAGATATTTAAGTGCGAAATATGTAACAAAACTTAATAACAATCTTTTGGCAAAATTTGATGAATTTTTATTTCAGAAAACATACAAAGACGTCGTCAGAGATTTCGAAGATTTGAATATCAGGTTGAGTAATATTCTAAGTAGTAAGTATATACTACTAAATGTTACAATTAAGTGATACTTACCAAATAATTTCAGGAATCTCTTCAATATCGGGCTCAGTTTGAATTTAAGCCCAGCCTCAGCTCTGACCAGGCAACAAATGCTACGTGACTATCTGAAAGATGAGCAGGAGATACGGATAACGGTTATTCGAGCCCATAATCTGTTGGAACGCACTTCTATTCTTGATATAGAAGAAAAACAAAATAGCGAAGACATCGCTGGTAGGCGTTGTCAGTTGTCACACTTTCCTCACATTTCCATTTGGGTGGACTAGGTCAGTTTTATAAAGATGTAATACTTATTTATTTCTTTTTATAGGTTTTAAAATGCGTTCGCTTCGACCATTTATTCGCGTTTCTTATCACAGTGAAGCTTATCAAACTCCCACCGCAGTTGGATGTCATCCCACATGGAACCACACTGTTGTCATTAAATCTAAGTAAGCATCTTTGTTAGTCTTTTTGATTTGATATTCAGAAATATAATTAAATTCACATAAATAAAATTGAATCCATTATTCGTAACATTTTCAGGTTGGAACCATTATCCTGCATCAATATAAATATATACGACGAATATAGGGAGAGTATTAATGACCCCACTTCTGAACAATCTCTCCACCAAAGGAGACACAAGCTGTGGTTAGGAACGGTCCAAATACCGCTTCGTTCTGTACTGGAAGCTGGAAGTGTAAGGGTCTATAAATTAATTAAAATAGTCTCTCTAATTTTTTCGTAACTTAATAGTGAAAAAAATTTTTTTCAGTTGATCGGAGCATTTAAAATAAGCACGCCTCCATTTATATTTGGATATGAACCATCAAAAGAAAATAAATCAACTGCTGATGTTATGCAATTATTGAAAACGGACACTCCATTTATTCTTCTGAATATTACAACCAACATTTCTCACTTAGCAGTGCAGTCGTATGGTGAGCCTATGGTAAATAACGACAAGAATGACTTACTTATAAAGCAAATCAACGTTTTCACAGCGGACTATCTCAATAATTTTCCAAGCAGGAATCTTTCTTTGACTTTCGTCGACAGTTCTGGCTGCAATAGGTGTATCACTGAATTTCTCCAACCTCTTGCTGTGCCCGATGATAGTTATTTCCCAAGGGATCCTAAAAGAAATGAGTCCGGAGTATCCAAAGGCTCAGCACATTCTAAAAGCTCTTCGTCCAAGGGTAGTCGGAGAAAATCAATAGATGGGGACAATGTGTCGCCATTCAGTAGAGCCGGCAGTTGGACAAAAGCCGAAACAAAGTCTAGAAGTTTAATGGATGCTGTGATCCGATATGTGTCATTAATTCCTACCTACGAAGTTTTAGAAGCGCATGCAGTGACTTTAACGGGAGTGGTACGTACTTTTAATCTAGACTTCTAAATCTTATATATAATCATACATTCTAGTTTTACTTATTGGAAAATTGTTTTAGGAACTCTTGAAGATTTTATACGGCTCTCCGTTAGATCATACGCTGCTGCTTGCAAGCTTTTTTACTTTTCTTGGCATCAAATGCTACGTAATTACGGGCTGGGGACTTCCAAGGGGCGCTTCCAGCTATGTTCTAGTAAAGTTTCATCAAAATCAAATCGTCACGGTTGACAATGATGTCAAAAAGGGATTTCTCACGAAAGATGATGGAACTTCGTGGTATCTGTACGACGCAGTGGCAGGTCAGAGGTACGATATTAGAGAAATTGGATGCCCATTGAAAACTGTAAGCCACGTGTTTGATTGTGAAAATGTAAGTTAATCACCTGCACCTATCATTTTTTTTGATAATTCTTTGATTTCTTATATATACTGACGAAATTATTTATGGCAACAATTTATTTCAAACATTTCGTTTATAGATATGGGTGAACGTGCAATTTACACAGGAGTGTGGTAATGTTTCAATGGACTTATCTAAGACGTCTGATTGGAAACCGGTAAGATAAAATTTGAGTTTAAAAATGGTTGTATTGAATTTACCTAATTCATGCATTAAAAAAAAACCTGTTTTAGGTTTTCAACAAGCCCTCATTTTTAATAAGGCCGGTTGAAGCCTTGTATACTCCACCAAACGAGATAGAAGAATTGCGTCTAGCATTGGAGAATAAAATTAGAAATAAAATACAAAAGTGGAGGTCACACGCAAAAACAATATGGAACAGGTAGGTAAAAGATTAAGTTCCAATTTCACCATCGCCTGTTAGCGTTTCTTAATCGTTAAATAAATATCATCAGAATTGCAACTATCATTGGGGAATAAAATTAGACATAAAATACAAAAAAGGACGTTACACGGAAAACACTATGGAACAGGTAGGTAAAAGGTTATGTCCCAATTTTTCCATCGCCTGTTAGCGTTATTCGTTGAACAATCGACAAACGATCAACACGTGTTGGTGAATTGGGGACTTAAGGTAGCGTCTTTCCCTATTGAAAAACAACAGAGACAATACGATGAAACTGTAGTGTCCCATGAGCGTAGATTTTTTTTCCATCTACCCTCATGTTACGTTTCAGATTATCGTTAATTTTTAGACCTTCAAATATTTAAAAATAACTTGAGAATTATATTCTCATATTAATTATCTGTTTTAGATACTGCAGCGGCCTGCTTCGCGAAACTCTAACACCCTGGGAGAACTGGGCATTCAACTCGACAAATCCGAGGCCTAGTCCTGGTCACAGATTAAAGCAGCTGATGGTCACATATAAGGTACAACATAATATTACAAATAAAACATCCTCGCTATTAGCATACTAATTTATATTTCTTAACGTTGTTGTGGTCCAGTAGAGCTTGGCTCGAATCCGGAGGTCGTGAGTTCGATCCCGCGTTGGATAAACAAAAAATGTTGTTTTCAAGCTTGGTTATTACAATGCAGGGTGGATCACCTAATTGTTTCACAAGAAACATGATCCATGCATTGGATGGGCATGTAAAAAGTCGGTCCTGCCCCAGATTTTTCGCTTCGGGTCGGTCATCCGTTCCAGTGGGTTACGTAAAGGAATAGTGTACTCTTGTGTATTTCAATGAAACCGGCCACTGTCACCGAAATCGGTGTGGGGACCTGTTGATATTATTGTCTCTTGATTTATTAACTTTTACTACGCCATCTATATTTTTATCAGTTTTGTGTATTATTACAATGCCATCTTCATTTAATTCCATCAACTTCATAAATCTATTTTTTATTTTCTAATAAAAGTGAATGTCTTATATTCTACAGATTTGGGGATTCCCACTGAACATACCATATGCGAATCCAAAGCAGATTATATCAAGAGTAAAGTCTACAGCTATTCACGTCAATGACGACTTCAATGTGGAGTTTGGTCTCGCTGTGGAAGTGTTCCCATATCCAAACAATGTTCTGAGTGTTTGGGTGTATTTAGCGAGTATTGTAAAAATAAATGAATGAATCTTATATGTAGTATTTAAATACTGAGATTTGCTTTTAAGTTTTTTTTATAACTTGTAATATGTTGTAAAAAATATCTAGGTAATCTAACCGAAAGCTTTTATTAAGGGCGTAAGAAATAAGACTAATTAAAAAATATCCTCCTCAGAAGAGCAATATAAAATTTATTTTTGAAACTCATCAGGATTTTCATAAAAACCAAATTAGTTAAATAAAAAATATTTGATTGTATGTCTTTTCGTTTTAATGCTAACAAAATAAAATTAACATTTATTCCATTGCTGTATAAAAATATACGTAAAAAATAGAAAATAAGAGATGTTACGTGCCTTAGCATTTTGACATTTAAGTCGGCCATTTCGAAACCGTAAACACGCAGTACCGTCTTATTTTGTTACGCTCAAATGCCGCAATGGAATACAATCTATTGGGCTTTACTACATTATACAGCCAATGTTCAGCACAGTTCAGGACATGCATTTAGTTACAAATTAAATGTTTACATAGTTTGTTACCACATTTCATTCTAAGCATATACAATCGATTATTTTAAAATGAATATAAGAAACAACATTATACAATAAAATCTCAGTTTATTACTAAGAGTTTTACATTTAAATAAGATATAATTATTATGGGTAAGGCTAAAAGTCCCGTTCTTGATCTAGCTTAGATATTAAAGATTGGCAGCTTTTTGCTAAAAATTCTCTTAAAATCACCAAACCACCAAACAGTATTAGATTCATAAAAATTATGTTAAGCAGTATACTTTTAAAATTGTTACTTTTGATATTATGTAAGCTGTAGGAATGGAATATTGATAAAAAATTTAATACACTAATGTTCTTAAATCATAAAGGAAATAGTAAAAAATGTTAAGCCATACTTAATAGAAGTAATCAACCATTTTCCTTTTAATTTCAGATTATCTAACATTGTTGTGGCTAGCACACACTTTACCTCAGTACAGCCTCAAATAACTTTATGATCAGAGTGAATTGAATCATCCGAGAGGGCTTAGCAAACATGCCATCGTTAATTACAATGACAATCTTCGAAATATATGGGATTGACATAGCGTTCGTCAAGTGACATGGCTCCCGATACGTCAATACCATACCTTTTTGGATTTCTTCGTCATCGTATTTAGCAATGCCATCTTAGCTAGAAAAAAAATAACAGGCTTGACCTTTTTACCAATTATTAATCAGTTGGCGTCCTAGATAAGTGGCAAAAACGCTTATTAATTAAATAGAAAAGTAATCCTGATTACTGCTAAATATCAGTAGCAGCGTTTATTTTCAACATTGTACTTTTCTATTTGGTTTTTTCATGTTTATGCCACTCCTCTAGTATAGAATATTAGATGGTGAGCGAATAATAAAAGAAAAATTATCTCAACAGGCGCAGGCCTATTTCAATCAACAGATTGTCGACCAGAGTATTATAATTGACAAACATGTAAGACGGTACTGTGTAGTGCGTTTAGCTTTCATCCGGCTTCTGTCTGGAGCGCTTGAGCTGCTGTAGGTAGTGGCGCTGTATGGGCTTGTGTAATGCGAGCTGCGCAAGGGCATCATCAATGGAGAACCACTGCCTCTTGCGCCCCATCAGCCTCGAGTCTTCCCACTCAGCGAGCTCCTGCGTCACCATCATCACATACACCTCTGTACGGTGTTTGTGCTCGCGGTTCTGAAATTCACGTCCAAGTACTTTTATAAACTGATATTGGCAAATCACTGTGTGAATGAGTATATAAATAAAATTTTATTTTTATTTATTTATATATACATATATAATAAATTGAGGATCTTCGCAAAAAACACCGACTGTAATTGGTACAATTCCCTGTAGTTTTAGTAGGTTTTTTTTTGGCTTTCACTTTGCCATTATCAGATGGTGTTTTATTATTATTACTGTCTTTTGTGAGAGGTGTTCCACTAAACACACATCTCTTCCATTATTATCATAGAGAGCAATGCCTCCCTCTCTCTGGCCTAGAATACTTCCTGGCCTTCTTATATCATCATCAATTAAATTAAGTTTTAGTTGGTCAATTAATATTTTTTTGCTGATATTCTGTTGGTTTTCAGGCTTGCAGATTTTTGCAGATACCTGAAGCTAGATAAATTCCACGTATTTCATTGCCAATTTTATTTTTTATTTTGGAGCTATATGCAAGAAATGAGGGTTAAAAAAGAACAAAAGGACTAAATAAAGCAACAGAAACTGTCTTCGTGATTTCTTATTTGTCGTAACTGCTTCTATTTTGAGAATAATTATGTTCATGAAAGCAAATTGTTACACTTTGAATAAGGTTGACACAAACTAAAAACTTATCTGCACTATTACTATAGGTACCAGGCACGCACACCGAATAATGGCGCCATAATTGGTTAAAATAAAACTATCCTGAAATATAGCACAAACAATCTTTATATATACTTACAAAATAATTTAAAAAAATAACCATTTTTCGCATATTTATTTTCATCTTATACAAATTATACCTATTTTTTTATTAAACATTTTTTGTAAATATTTGGGTGAAGAGGTTCTGGAAAATTGTTTTTGCTATTACTAAAGATCATATTTTTTTATATTTTTAAACAAATTCTAGATAAAGATTGTGACAATAATTATTGTTACTTTTAGTGGTTTTAGTGTAGGATTTTGTTTCATTTGATTACAACTAAACAAAACCAAATGTAAGAAAAACAAACCAATTTATGTCAAATTTGTAAATGCACACTTAAACATTAGTTGACGCTTCTCATTATGTTTCTGAGCCACTAAAACTACCTTTACATTAAGTTAAAACCCTTATGACCACACTCAAAAATATTTAATGCTTACTTAAGGAGTCACTTATTAGAGATTTTAATAGAAACTGTATAGACTTTATGTCAGTCTGTACTAAGTAGCTCCTTAAGTAGACATTAAATGTCTCAGAATGCAGCCGTAAGTCCTCAGTTCAAGGTCACAGGATCTCTGACTCAATAATCAACCTACACAATTAATGCATTTATTTAATTAATAGTTTATTAACGATGATAACATTGATGTCACATTCAATATCATGTAATCATGTAGGTAATATGATTATATTTTTGAGAAACGACAACAAAAAAATTAAAGTCATAATCAGTGTTTTTATTTTTGTTAACACTAGTGGTACTACACTACTATAAAAATAATACTACTTTAGTCCATATTTTCAGGGATTTGGATCTGATTCTGGGTGTATTGTAAAAGCGCTCTGAAAGGTTAATGTGTAAAATCATGTTATGTTAGGTTATGAAGCTCACCTCAAACACGCCCAGACAGCGGCCGAGCTTGCCGACGACGCCGGCCTCCTCCAGCACCTCGCGCATGGCGGTCACCGACGGCTCCTCCTCCGGCTCCACGCCGCCGCCCGGCACGATCCAGTTGTCCGGCCGCCGCGACGACGTCACTAGCAATACCTGCAACACCCCGCGTCGTCAGCAACATCACACCCGCCGCAATATCACACTCCCAGCAACACAACACCCGCAGCAACACTCACCTCCGTCTCCGCGTCGGACCTCACGCATATACAAGCCGCGCGCCGCCTGAAACCCTCGTCGTCGTATATCCGTATGGAATTTGGCTTCTCCTTAACCATCTTGAGAAAACACGTAAATACGGAACAAAACAGACGATCACAAACGAAAAGCAGACATCAAATGGAAAGAAAATAATAAACTGAACGAAATTGTTAATGATCAACAAACGCCATATCCGAAGTATCCTAAGATAAATGTATCCATTTTCAACTTATTTACGAGTTACACAATGTACATATAAAATGAATCTAAAATAACATTAACACTACGATTAGAGCAATATTTCAGCTATAACTAGCTTTTGATTGCGAATTTCAAGCCCATGTTGAATGGTGCCTGACGTTTTCTTTGGGAAAATCGAAATAGGTTTTGCAAAGCAAATTACGAGTCGTTTAACAGCTGACAGCCGGAAAACATGTAAAATCGCCATAGAAAATTGACAGATAACATATAAAACAAAATTTATTGCCTTGCGTTTTAATGAAAAAAAAAAGTCGGATACTTAAACTAGATAAAAAATAATATAATCTGAGAAGGCGTACGGTAGGTAGTTATCTACCTAGATTATTAGAATGACTTACGGTCTAGCTTGCATATCCAGCACTGGTACTAATGACCGTCAGAAGTGTCAGAAAAATGCAAAATTGTAGAGAAAAACCACCCTGCAATCCCAAGGCCGTGGACTTGTAGGCAAATATTATAAATGATTGACACTAATGATGGCTATTAGTACCGGTGCTGGATTTGCTGGATGAGCCGTGAGTATAGTGCTTTAGAGAGTAATAATCCAATTATAAATCCACGTCCCAATCAAGGCAAGGATAAATTTGTCTAAAGCCGATTAAAAAAAAAACTGACAGTTATGATAGTTATTTTAAATTCCAAAGTTTTCTGTAGGTTTACATGAGGTTTACGTTTATTTTTTTCAGGTGAAAATGGGTAAGTTACTATTAAATTTAATTGTATTTTAATATTAAAGGGTCAGAAGTTGAACTTATAAGCAAGATCTCCTAAACAGACATGTGATGTAGTTGTGAAATAGTTAAAATGGATTTCAATATTAGGACAAACAAACATGGTGTTTTTGTTTTTAGACAAGAGTTTCGACTTCGGTAAGTTGTTGCAGTTGCACGAGAAGAAGCACAAAAGTAAACCTGTTCAGTTCAGCAGCGTAGCGGTTGGGGTAATAACAATAAATACTTTATCACTGTTTACACTGTTCAGATTCAATATAATCTAAACGAAAATCTATACAAATAATAATCTATAAATCTTCTATACAAATAAATAAAATTGAAGAGCAATGAATAAATGCATATGAAAGTATATACGGTACTTACAATATATACCTATATTATTTAAAATTTTTGTCTTTCCGTCGTGTCTTTGTTCTGGCTAATATATGAAATGGCTAGACCAACTTTCACGGGACTTTCACTGGCATGTAGCTGATGTTATAAGGAGTAATTTAGGCTACTTTTATCTTTGGTTTCAGTTAAATATAGTTTTCCATTTCTATCAGTTAGTTCACAAAAACGAAGTTGTGGGCACCAGCTAGTGTGCAATAAAAGAATACAATGATACACTAACTTGGTCGAATTTTGTCATTTAGTTAAAATTATATTGGATCAAAGACTGTTTATAAATTAGAACATATTAAACTATCATGAATAATCTGTATATGTGTAGGTAAAATTGAGATTGGATAAACGAAACAACAAGAGAAGAAGCAGCCGTCTTACAATCTTTGACAAGATTAGAAATATCCCAAAATGTGATAGTCCAGTTCCAGCAAAACCTGATCAAAAAACTAAACTTGAACATAGGTTGAAACAATTACAAGTATGGAAGCAAGAGAAGGAAAAGAAGAAAATGGAAGCCGCATTGAACAAGAAGAAACCCTTTGTAGCCGGAGTTGCACACAATACATTGAAGTTTGTGCCCCCTCCGCCTCCCAAACTTATGCCAAGTACCTCAGGAAGAGTAACGCGATCACAGACAACAAAGCAAAAGAATGATAAGACTAAAACAGTCCAAACCACAAAGCCAGATAAATCATTTGCACCTAAAAATGCAAAATTTAACCCAACTTTAAACATTGTCAAGTTACCTTTACAAATACCCCGTAATGATGCCAAAAAAGCCGCTTTAAAACCAACTTTAGGTTTAAAAACTGACATTAAAACTAAATCTAAAGCTTTTAAACCTGACTACAGTAAAAACAATAAAAATAAGGCTCAAAATAAAGCATTCACTTCTGAATCATCTAGCAGCGTAGACTCCTCATTACCAGTTGCTTCTAAAACTAGAACTCTGAGGAAACGTTCTGAGACTGTACAAACCAAAAACGTCAATCGCACACAGCTAACCACAGAATCTTCTAGTAGCTTTAGTTCATCAACATCACCACAGCAAAATATGAGACAAACAAGAAAAATTATTGTACATGGTAAAAACACTTCAAAAGCTCAAAGCACTACTCCTGACTCCTCTAGTAGTGATGCAAACATCAATGAAATAAAAACATGTATTCCTAGGAAATCATTAACAAACTCCTCTAGTGATGACACCAATGTGAAACAAATAAAAACTCGTACTCCTAGGAAATTGTTATCAAATAAATGCACTCCAATAAAGTCAATACCAAAAAGTGAGTCAAGTTCAGAGGAGAAGCTACGATCACCGAAGCAAGTGGAGGTACCAATGACACCGGAGCAGATTGTCGAGGCTGTCCAGAAGTTGCCAAGTCCATGTGTCACCATGTCCAGAGGTAAAGATAACGCCAGGAAGGAAATGAAAAAGAAAATAGATGAAGGTAACTAATCTTCAACAGTTTTTTATCCTAATCTATATATTATGTAAAAGGAGATGTCCTCACTGACAGACATATAGATACTTGCAAAGCCGTAACTTCTAATGGTAGAAATGTGAATTTTGGACGGTAATTTTTATTTATAATGTTGTCATACACTAAGAAGGTTTTTTTAAAAACGCCACCCTTAAAGGGGTGAAATTTATTTATTTTATTTTATTTACAGCCTTCATTCAGTACAAAGTAATACATAAAGTTTAACATTTCAATTTTTAAATTAAAAATAAAACTACTGTAGTATGCTACAGTAGTTTTATTCTCTATACCTGTGTGCCTCTTGGCCAAGGCCTTCCCCAACTGCTTCCACTCTCTTCTTTAGCATGTCACTCTGGTTCAGTTTTTGCCAGCTACTTGGACTATTTCTAATGAAAAAGGGTAGACCCCCTTTTCTCCCCTCTTGGGTACCAGTTACCACATTGTAATTGTTTTCGTCCATTTGTCAGGCCCTCTCAAAAATATCCAGCCCACTTACATTTTTTTTTAGTTTTATATGCTACGTCAGTTAGCCCTGTCCTTTTTCTCAACTCCTTGTTTTCTAATTTGTCTATCCTTTTCTTTCCAATCATACTCCTCTCCATAGCCCTCTGCCCAACTTCCAGAATGCTTGTATGAGCTTTTGTAAGTGTCCAAGTTTGGCAGCCATATGTTAGGATTAGGCTTAGGATTAGGAAGCATACCACCTGTATGCATGTATTAAATGGCTTTCTTTTGATACTCATGTTTATGCTATTATTTTTTACAATTTCTTTGAAGGACCAGAATCTTTTCCAAGGATTTCCAATTCTTTTGTTTATTTCTTTGGTTGTTGAATCATGTGGTGGATAAGTTGTCCTAGATATACGTATTCTGTAACATATTTGATTACATTATAATCTATAGTGATGATGTTGTTTGTATTTCCATAACTTTTGTTTGTAGTAGGTTCATTGTCAGTCCTTACTCCTTTACTTGC
The DNA here is from genome assembly GCA_963565745.1 of Phengaris arion. Taxonomy (NCBI): domain Eukaryota; kingdom Metazoa; phylum Arthropoda; class Insecta; order Lepidoptera; family Lycaenidae; genus Phengaris; species Phengaris arion. The sequence continues at coordinate 1,342,232 of OY751431.1, forward strand.
TGAGTTGAGTTCTTCGAGCATATGTTGCATTTGACTAGAAGACGTGGCAAAAATTATAATGTCATCAGCAAATCTTAAATGTGTCAGTTTTTCGCCGTTAATTTTGAGGTTTCAGTCCAATTTTCGGAACACTTCCTCGAACACGGCCGAGAACAGTTTTGGTGACAGAGGATCTCCCTGCCACACTCTTATCTGTATTTTTATTTCTTCTCCTTCTTTCTCTAGTTTTAATCTTGCATTAGTTACAGGAACCAATGCAAGAATAAAACTAGACAAATAGAGTATAGGTTTTTCATCAGTCTAATATATTTGTGCTCTACGCCTTGGTTTTTCAATGCTACCCAGATCTTTGTATGGTCAATGTAGTCGAACGCCTTGCAATAATACACAAAGCAGAAATAGGCGGGTCCACACCAAGCGAGCAGCCTCGGGCGAGGCCCGCCGCGCGCGGCAATCGGGCGAGGCATGCTCGCCGAGGGCGAGGCGGATAATTGTACACAGAGAGGCAGCCTCGCTCGAACAGCCCGAGCCATTTTGGCTCAGTTGAGCACAAAGACACAATGGCACCGCACGTACGCACAGCCGTGGCAGCTTATGCTTTTATTTTGCTATACACAACTATAAAAAATAGGAGAAGAAGAAATAATATGAAAAAAAGAAGATATTGGATCAAGACGATATTCAAAAACCGACTTTGTTATGGGAATAGACTTTACGAAGAATTGTGTAGCGATGGAGATGAAAACAATTTCGGACGTATTGATGTAGAAGAGTTTGATATTTTATGTTACAACCAGTTACAACAGTACAAACTTATTAGTTGTCGACACTGATCGTTATTCATTTTTGAACGCGGCACAAACCAAAACACGTGACGTCCACACTGCGCGATGCAAACGACTGAGGCACCTTTGAGCAAATCAAAAAACCGACACCGGCCGGCTCGGCCGCGCGCGCGCTCGCCCGAGCCCGAGCATGCGCCCGCCGCGGGCGAGCAACGTCCACACCAAGCGAGCGGTACGGCGCGTGCCGCGAGCGGTACGGCGCGTGCCGCGAGCGGTACGGCGCGTGCCGCGAGCGGTACGGCGCGTGCCGCGCGCGGCGGGCCTCGCCCGAGGCTGCTCGCTTGGTGTGGACCCGCCTATTAGTAGACAATGTTGTATTCCTTACATTTCTGATACCTGATTGACCATGTGGATGTGGTCTATCGTTAAAAGCTTACTTCTGAAACCTGCCTGTTCTCTAGGCTTGTTTTCATCCTGAGTTCTAGTTATTCTTCCTAATATAATCCTTGAAAACAATTTATATATACTGGTCATCAAACTAATGGGGATGTAGTTACCGATATCGTCTTTATTGCCTTTTTTGTAAAAGTGTCATTGTTGATACTTTCCATTGGTTTGGTATTGTTTCTGACATCATAATTTTGTTGAAAACTTCGGTTAATGCTGACTAGTCAAGTAGAGGTATCTATAGTACTGTGGCTATATGGAATATCTTTTTGCTTTTGTTGTTTTAAACACTTACGAATTGTGTCGCTGTGCACTTTTCTTTTTCCCGACGTTTCGGCTACTTTCCAGCAGCCGTGGTCACGGAGGACTTTTGCTTTTGTTCGTCCCCTCGTATCTGTAAGCATAGGTAACCTTACAGATACGAGGAGATTCTTTTTTTCTTGTAACAGTTTTATTGCCTTTTTAGTACCTCCTGTTTTTTCTACAAGGATTTCTAGGGTTTGCAGTCTGTAGCGTTGTCTATATTATCTCATATTTGTACTTAATAATTTACTTAGTTTGGGCTATTTCCTTTCTTATTTGTGTTGTTTTAGGTGTGCCTTTTATTTTTAATGCTCTTTTGTTTAGTATATCTTTTGTTTCTTTGGATAGTTACCACTTTTAGATCTGGTTGGACTCCATTGACAGCTGTTTATTATATATCCGTTAGTTTATCGCAAGTATCTTGTAGGTGTTTATTTGTTTGGTCCTCCATCAAGTTTTTTAATTCATTTTGTAGTCTGTCTGGTCTGCGGTTAGTTTTTGGTTTTGTCTAACTCTGTACTTTGACATTTAAAGTGATTTCTGGTAGTTTTTGAGGGGTTAAATAGGGGTTGAAAAATGTATGGAAAATCTGCACCAATTTCTCTCTCTTAAATACATAGTTTTATTAGAATTCAGCCTCTGAGGGTGTAAAATAAGGATTGAAAAATTTGTATGATAAAAATTAAAATCTGTACAGATTTCCATGAAATTTAAAATCTGAGGTAATAAATACAAATTATTGAGTACATATTTTATAGTTTTTTTTAAATTAGTCCCCTGAAGAGGTTAAATGGGGGTCCAAAGTTTGTATAGTGAAATATCAACAGCTGGATGGATTACATTGAATTTTGTGACACAGTAATTATGATGTAGAATTCTGTTAAAAAGGATTTTTCGAAAAACATACCCTCTCAGAGGTGCCATGGGGATGCCTCAAGTAGTATAATTATACTTCAAAACACTTACATAAGATACATCTTAAGATATTTTTTGTTAAGTTTCACTACTACTGTTACTAATGCCCGGTTTCTGGGGTTTTTTTGTCACTAGTTTATCTATTCAATAGCGCTTTTGATTGGATAACGAAAACGCGTTAACACAGGTAGACACTGTACAACTCTGATATCTCTGATTATATTTTTTTTTTATAAAATATGTTTATGAGCCTGTTTCACAATCTATTTATAAGTGTCAGATAGCTTATTTGCATGATTTATATCTGTCGCTTGCTATAAATCAAGCAGTGACAAAACTTCCGAATAAGCAATTCAACACCTGAACTATGTCACAAACACAGATTGTAATATTAAAGCATAAAAAAATAATAAAAAATATAATTTAGGTTTATTAGATGATGATGTATGTGAGATGGACAGTCTGGACCACTTCAAGCAACAGTTGGACTCGGAGATTAAACGCATGACTGAGATGTGCATTACGTGGGACAAAATATCTGAACAGGTTCTGTTACCTGAACCAGTGCAGGTTGGTTCGTATTTTTATTGCAATTTGTTCCTTTACTGCCTAAAAATTTGTAAGAATGATCTGTAATGAACATTTGCTATGCCATTCAAATCATATATAATAGTCTTCTAAATAAGGTTAATCATTATTAATCGCTAAGAACATTTTAACACTTACTACTTACTGTAAATACGCTTTGCCAGTTAATGTGATGCCTCCTCTATGCCGCAGCGCCCGCTGATTTGCGTATTTGCATGCAAAATTATTAATTCATCATCAATATTTTATGTCTGCCCGGCAACCAAGGATGGCTCTTTTTGCACAGTAAATATGGGATAAACCTTATACTTAAAAAAAAATATTTAAAACATTTAATAAAATATTTTTAAAATATTTTTGTGATTATTTTTATTCTTTTTAAACTTTAACCTCGCAAAGCAAAGCAAAGCTTGGAGCTCTAGTAAGGCGTAGGTACTCCAATATTAACACATTAATATACATCATTTCTAGGAGGCAGTCCTTGGTGCGGTGGGTCAAGCCCGGCTCCTCATGTCACAGAAGATGCAGCAGTTTGCCTCGCTGCTCGCCCGCGCTGAGTGCCCCGAGCCCGGCACCGCGCTGGTCACACCAACAGACCTGCACGGGTTCTGGGATATGGTGTTTATGCAGGTAATGCCATTTTGTTTTGTACTTTTGATTTTTAGAGCAATATGTGTAAAGTGGTAATTTTTTATATCCATATAGGTTATAATATAACTCTTATAGAATTGTCCTACATGATGCCTACCACCGGTTCGGAAACTAGCCCAGCGAGAAGAACCGGCGTAAGAAACCCGCACGGGGCCACCTTTTAGTAAAAAGATGGGAAAATTGTTCTTTTCAAAAAACTATTTTTACAAAGTAGTAACTTAATCTATATAACAAAAGTCAAGATACTTAAGTAATAGAAGCAGCCTTGCAGGGGGCCATCTTATTTCCAAGTTAAAAAAGAACAAGGAACTTAATCGAAATTTTTCATAGATTAATCTGTGCAATGTCCTATGTTCACAATGGTATGGTAGCTCTCAGAAACCTTCCAAAGTTTGTTTAGTTTTTACGGTAAATAATAATATAATATTTTTTTAAAATTGTAATTAACTGCTAAACACTTATATCTAGCTGCTAAAAATATTTGAAAAAGTAATTTAAATTCTCCTCTACAGGTGGAGAATATAGACATGCGCTTCAAGAAGCTGGAGGAGATGCGCGCTCGCAACTGGGCGGAGGAGCCGCTGCCGCTACGCGCCGCCCGCCGCGCGCCACGCCCCGCGCGCCCCTCGCGAACCGCCGCCGCCCCCCACGCAGGCTCAGCGGCCAGCCGGATCAAGGATCTTATAGCAGGTATATAATCTACATTCTACAGTAGATAAGGTTACTTGTTCAGATCCAATGTAAACCAAACATATACAAAAATATTAAAATCGGCCGAATTTATGTATCATAGTATTTCTTTATAGGACAGCAAATTTTTTACACATTAAATTAATAGCACAATGTGTTGTATTGTTTTCTTTGTTGAGGTTTGATTGTATTGGATATGAATGGAGTACACTGTTTTTGTTATAAATCAAATAAATACGTATATATATATATATATATATATATATATATATATATATATATATATATATATATATATATATATATATATATATATATATATATTAAACACTAGTGAAAATATACTTATTTTCAACTTGGAATACAGATTTTAATTATTTAAGTAGATAACATATTATATTAACAATAATATAATATGTTATCTACTTAAATAATTAAAATCTGTATTCCAAGTTCAAAATAAGTATATTTTCACTAGTGTTTAATATACTACATAAGTTTTTTTAGTTATACATAGTTGGACATCTCGAATAAGTGGTACTCATTTCCAGCCAAACGCAAAGAGAAGAAGCAAGCGGAGGCTACTGAGGGTGCTGTCAAACAGACTGAGGCAGGTGGTGAGACGAAGACGTTCGACGCGGGATTCTTTAGCGTGCGTTCGCCGGTGCGCAGCCCTCGTGCGCCAGCCACGCCGCGCCACTCGCTGCTGCACCATGTGCTATCCAGTGAGGCCAAGAAAGCCTCTGCATCTAAGGTCAGCGGGCTTAGCATGACGATCCGAAAAAATAATTTTAAAGAAGAAATATTCTATCCAAAACAGTTTGTTGCAAAATAGTTCTAAAACCATGGTAACAAGGTACGTCAATAGAAGTCAACATTTCTAAATAGCCATATTTTTAAAATGGCTGCCGGGAAATCTGTCAAAAATGATCAAATTTTCAAGTAAATGACTGAACGTAAAGAAACTATTTATCTTGGACCGCCATAATGTGGAATAGTTGACATTATTGTAAGACTATTTGACAGTGAAATAAGAAAATGTTTCCGTTTTTGCTGTCAAAAGAGGCCATTTTGTGAGCTCATGCTCGGGAAGAAAATAAATATTGTTTCTCATAACGACGATGCATCGGCCTTGCTACCTTACAATAAGTTATATTTTGCTCCGAATGGTATTAATGTTTCTTCAATCGATTGAAGATCGCCTGCTGGGCCCATATATATTAACTCATCAAAGTCATAAATGCTCTGATTTACCTTGTACCTTAATAATTTTCTATCTCTCTGTTAATGCTAGTATATAATATCATCTTTGTCGCAAGATCATGTCTGAGGGACAACAATTTACGGATAGGGCTCCATTTCATGTGCAGTAGGATTTTGTGACATCATACTCCGTTTTTCTTAACCCTGAGATATCCCAGCTGTACCCGTGCGTCACAATCACTATGTTGTATTTTTGGCATCTTTTGTTTAAATGAAACTGTTCTAATATTAATGTTTTCTCTACAGAACAACGCTTCGTACGCTATGTTGCGCGCGTCGTCCATATACAAGAATGTGGACAGCGACGACACTATGTTTACTGTGAGTACTGCAAATACAGCATAATTTTAATAAACATATTATTATCTGGTCTACTAAATATAAGTTTCTCACTATTATACTATTACAGAGCCAATAGGTAATTTGGTTGCAAATATTGCATGACATAATGGTGATGTGTCAGTATAAATTTACCAAATAACATTGCAGGCAAATCAAGTACTATTGACACCAGTAAACTTCTCTGCCACACCAGCTCGGAGTATCCTGAAGTCTGTCAACAATAAGTCAACAAGGAAGTCAGGAAAAAAGTCCATCAAAATGGTCCTATTTAATAACTCAGATATAGACATACAAAATATGTCTAACACAGAGAAAGTAAACAGACAAAGTGAAGAGGCTGAGACAGAGGAAAATGAACAAGAAAACAGACTTGCATTGGACATAGAGAATGCTACTGAAAGTAAACGCAAGTCGAAACTGATAAGACAGGATGCAGTTGAAGATCGCAGTCCAGTCAGGACCCGCAGTAGAAGAAAGAGTTTACAAACACCGTCAGAAGGTAAAGCCGAGAAAACACCGCGACGCACAAGACAGAAACATGCCTTACAAGAGATTGAAGTTAATGTCATTGATGAACAATTGAAAACGTCAAAAAGATCGTCAAGAAGAAAGAGTTCTATCAAAGAATGACAGAAATTGTGTTTAGAAAAATAGTATTTATTTACAGAAAACATGCCTGTTACAGATTGGTTAGCAGGTCTTCATTATAGAAGGATAAGTTTGTTAATGCTTTAGCATTGCACATTGATTTTAATGTCATGTCCAGTAATTGATATGAGAATTTTGCGAAAAGTGAATACTAGGCGAATCTCACACCGTAATGTCAAATATCGAACAAAAAAGTATTGAAGTTGATAAAAAAGCACGTAATATGTAAATTATTTACAAACAGCTGTTGAAAAACATATTTTTTATAAATATTTAAACTCAGTATTGCTGTCAGTGCCACACTCGACAAGACAATGAAAACCCTAGATTAACATTATGTTTACTTTTTTATTATAATAAGTGGTTATTATTTTATTATATCGCAAATTCTGATTTTAGGATAACAAAAAATAAAATCTAATAAAAAGTTTGACGCAATATTTATTATTGTATTAAACTTTTAGTTTTTCTTACATAGGTTTAGTGCAGTTTTGAAGTAGGTATGCGTATGGTGTAAAATTACAACTGATTTTATTATTTTTTAAAAGGTTAAATAAAAAATATTATACTTTATATTAGGAAACCCAAAAAATTGTAATGTTAGTTCTAAAATTACGTGTTTTTTGCGTTCGATTGATATTTAGCTAGCATTAATATAGCATATTTTTATAACACATGTTTATTGTAAGGTTTTGTGTTCATCTGTTTTTTACGTAGGTATGTTAGTTTAAATAAACAACTTTGACAGTCATGAAACAGAAAACCAGTGGAAGTGTTCAAACTTCAAACTCACACAAGTACATTGATAATAATTTCGGTTCGTTGGTTGTTTATATTTTATAAAATAGCATGTTTTATCATATATAAAATTAAAATATGCACTTACACCAATGGATTAAAGTTTATTTTGTTATACTGCGAAAAGTACCTTCGAAATTTTGTATTCTAAGTGAAATTACATTTGATGAAACATGAGTGAAAATAAGTACGCGTAAGAACGCTTAGTCGTCGCAAACCACGCCTACTTCCACTAGTTTTCTGTTCCGTGATAACAGTTAGTGATTCAAAAGTGCCTGTGTGTTTGTCCTATGTTTTGTAATTATTATGATTTAATGTTACATTTCAGAATAAATATAAATAATGATACTTATATATTTTTCTTCTTCTTTATTTTTCGATCTTTTATTTATGTAAGTTAGTAAAAATGGTCTATGCTTGGAATGCTGAATTTGTTACTGACGTACATATTTCTGTTCGCCTTTGGTCTACAGAACTACTATTTGTGTAAGCTCCAACCGCGTTCAAAATTAATTTTGTCGTAGCATTTTAAAATACAAACGCTTTTGTAACTCCTCTGGTAGTACGGTTGTTCATAGGTAGCGGTAATCACTATCAGGCGATTCGTTATGTTAAATATGTTAAATAATCTAAATGAAGTGTACCTAAAAAATTTAACTTCTGACTTCATTTCATCATTCAGAGCATCATTATTTCTGTTCATCATCTCCATCTGTAAAGAATATTATACAGTACATATAGCCAATTGATTGCATTAAATGAAATTCGTGGGCAAAACGTACATACGTTATCGTTTTTTTTTTCTAAACTTAAATCTATCTACAGGACCTTATCCTAATATGACAGATAAGTTACTAACAATAAATAAAGTAAATTTCTTAGATATCTAGATAACTGACTAATGACTTACTTCAGACTTAGCTTTATATTTTTAGCTTCATTCGGACTCCAAATTACGGCATTGCATTCTAAATTACTTTCGACTAGTCTCATATAACGTTTTTAAGGCTTTTATGTTTGTAAACTCATTGGCCTGGCGTAGAACAAATCCTAGGTTACGGAAAGCTATTTTACAAACCCCCACAATATGGTTTCTAAAATTTAGATTTACAATGCAGTAAAGTGAACTCCTAAATTCCTGACCTCTGTAACACGCTGTATCGGTTGCCCTCCATGTGAAACGCGTAATGACGAGGTATTTACTTATTACCACGAGTAAAGGACAGCACCGACCATTTTTGTACATTAAAGTACAACTTGTTCCTTTTACTCCAATCTACAACCCTGTCTAAATCCCGCTGTAGTATGCTATGATCCCTAGCTTTATCTCTTATCACTTTGATAAGTTCGAGGTCATCAGCATACAGCAAATCTAGAGACTCCTCGACTATTAATTTAGGTAGGTCATTAATCATGATAATGAAAAGAAATGGTCCCAAATTGCTTCCTTCACTATCTCCAGATCTAGTGTCGTGGCATTCCGCCACAGTCGACAAATCCTATCGCGCAGGTATTATAGATTAATATACAAGTCTGGCATACCCGAGGTACCTATACCCCGCTATTATTTAAAAAAAAAACTACCTACTTCGATTGAGTTTTGGCGGATGTGAGTGTGACGTTGTTGTTTGTGTATGTCTCCACAAATTTGTATTATTTCGATAAATAATGTGTAATATTGGTGGAGTATTAACTATTAAATATTCTATAACGTGGACAAGTGGTACAACTTCATAAAGCGTGCTATTTTGTGCTCTCTCCAAAACTCCCTTGGAAGTTTAAGTTAAGCATCTACCAGTTTACTTAATCGACTGACTCCACTGACCGCTGACGATTTATTTGGACTTTAACTAGACTTAGGAGTTGACGATTTAGAAAAACGGTGTTGAAAACTGAAAAGAAATTCTATTTTCCTGCCATTATTAACATGACACTGGTTATAGTTGTAAAAACTACTTTGTTTATCACTCATGAAACTCACGATATCAATCATTCATCGAACTCATATATCAATCAAAAAATTGAAATCAATGTCGTATACCTTATATCCTTTACTTATGTAAATAATGACGTGTTAAAACGAGACAAATATTTTTTTGTTACTGACGTACATATTTACATCATATTTGTATAACGGAAAAATATATATGCAATTTAGTGCATCTTCTCTACCTCTCATAAATCAATGACTACTTAGCACAGATGTTCGTATCGCTTTTACGGAAAACAAATCTATTCTTGCGGCCTTTTTAGATATAAACGCGGCCTACGATAATGTTAGAATAGATATACTAGAGTCTAGAACGAAAGCTGCATATATTAAATGTTCCTATTTTATTAAGCAATTTTACTGACGTGTTAACGTCTTATAATTTGATGGAGCCGGCTGCGCGCACGAAAAAACATTACTCATGCGTTACCTGTTACCAGTGTTACCTCGCTAAATATGACGCATTGCCGTTACCTCAGCTAGCCGCGCCTTAGGAATGTGAGCGGTGGGACGGAGAGGCGGGGGCGCTTGATGTTATTACTCAGTTCGGCGCCGGACTTCGCGGCGGCAACACGCCTACCTAAGGCGCGGCCAATTAGTTCCGCGCGCACTATAAACATGACGTTGTCACGTTCAACTATCGTCAGTAAACCGACTTTACAGACAACTGATTTTTTTTTATAAACATCTTACTAGAAATATTTGTCGCTCTGCCCTTGCAACATGCAACGGAATTGCTGGTTATTGACAAAAGGTTGCCTCAAAGCTCAGTGATAACTGATAAGTCCGTCTCTGTATAACATTTATACTTACAGCAGATTTGGAATCTTATATGTAAATTATAGTGAAATAAGTTTTTTTACAATATGCTGATGATTTTGTATTTTATACCATAGACCCAGTGGCGTAGCGAGCTTTAGGGGGGCCCCATATTAAAATAATTTTTGGGGGCCCCCCATCCCAAGGGTTTAAAATTCACAAAATAGAGAAAATTGTTCGCATTTAATTTAAATGAAAGTTATTATTTTTCCAACACATTTTTTAGTATTAATTTTAAGCAATGGCGAGCGAGCGAGCCGACATTTTGTTGTGTGGAAGGCTCGAAATTTTGAAATGCCATGATATCATCTAAAATTGAGTTAACATAAATCTAAATTTTAGATGCTATCCGTGTCTAAAGCGTTTTCACACGTTGAGAATCATAAGTGAATTTAATCTTTGTATTAAAATATTAGCTGAGCGGGCCAAATAGTTTTAAAAATATAATACCGGTTCCAACTTATTAAAACACTATAATATTATTAGTAATGTGTAAAACTTACAGTAAAGTATAGGTATTTCTAGTATCAATATCGAGCGAGTGAGCCAAAATTTTTGCGTATTTTTTAGTTCTGGGAACCTCGAAACTTTGAATAAAAATGACTGTTCATGAAATCAACAGCTCGGAGTAACGCGAGAGTAACACGTTAAAAACACTGAGTGGTAATAAATTTAGATAGATGATAGGAGTGTAGCGGGCCTGATAATTTTTACCTCAGACACACATGATAATCTATAAGTTTGTTACGTGTTTCTCAAGTATGATATTATTATGATTTTTTATCCGGTTAAGTCACGTAGGGACAATTCCATAATTGTTATTGTTAACATTTATGGAAATAAAAGTTTGAATTGAATAAAAGTGAGACTGTATATTGTGTAGATAATGTTTTACGATTTTTTTTCCGACACACGTTCGGGGGCCCCTGTAGCCCGGGGCCCCATATAATTGATACGGCTGATATAGCGGTTGCTACGCCCCTGAATAGACCAATCTATCAATACATCTGCTTCTCGAATAACACGCTCACTAGCGCGATTAATAGCGCTTCTCATTTAAAAAATATTCGCATCCGAAACGATGACGATTGCGGTTTAGACGTGGGTGATTTACCAATAGCATATTATTCTTTCCTGTCCTCTATAAGATCATTCCCATCTTTATAATAGCCTCTCCTCTATTTCTATCTCATTTCCCACTTCTATTCACATTAATTATTAAATTCATGCAATAAATTAGTAGGTACTTATATTCATTTTTATCTCAATATTTATGTAAAAATTCAATTACCATTTAACTTTTATTATATCGTTTATATATGTAAAGAAAAAAGTATAACTTGACCCGAAATCCAAAATTTCGAAATTACCATATTTCCACCGCCTATTCCCTACCTTGTCTATGGCAAAGTACACTAATTCCAAGTGCTAGTGCCAAAACCAAAGCAAAAAAAAAACAATGTCAGTCTAATAGTGTTATCATAGAGGTGTAAAGTAACGAAAAAAAGCGTACCCGTATGTATTCGTTACTATAACAATTAGTACTCGTTACTATAGTATCGTTACGTTATTCGTTACTTCTGATACCTCATAACATGCTTTGTTATGTTAGAGCAACAAATCAAGTCGGAGTGCGTACGTATATAGTATGATGGCGCGGTGTCGCAACATCCGTAAATTGTAGAAAACATTCTTATACATTACATACCAAGCTGCGTAATGTGCATTTTTTCTATAATTTTTATATTGCATTTTGAACCAGACTTGTGTTTAGGTTATTCTAAATTTATTTTGATTTAATAGGTAAAGTGTAAAACCACAAGTGAACTGTTGACAGAATCAGTGTAGCCAGTGTAGGTTCCCATACTACGAAAAATTCGAGTAACGAAATGTATTCGTGTGTAACGTTTCGTTACTCGGTACTAGATCTGCTCACCGTTACTCATTACTGAATACTTAACTCAGTACTGAATACATCCGGTTTGCACAGCACAGCTGTTTTGATGCAAATCAATGTTCTATATGAAAATTATAAAATTAAATTGATTTCAGTTTAAATAACATACAAATTATTTGAAATTAATACAAGTCCATATTAGGTTCAAAATGTCTTTAGAACAAACTGCTTGCGATGGTAAGTGTTATCTTGTGATTGTAAAACTATTTTTAATCTTATGATTTATTTTATTATTAAGAATACACGCAATTAGTCAAGTATTTAAATAATTATAAAAAATTATCGACAACCTGTAACCCTATAACTTCACCTTTAAGCCGTTTACCTACCCTTATATTATTATAGAGATTGGAGGAAGATTTATTATCGACTTCTTTTCTAATATTTTTAAGATGTGCTTACAGATTTGAAGGCATTTGAAAGGCGGCTTACAGAAGTTATAGCCTGCTTACAGCCTGCTACTATGAGATGGAGAAGTAAGTTGGTAATGTTATATTGTTATGTATTACACATTTTAATGTGTCACCAAACTTTATTTCAGTGATGTGTGCATATTATTAAAATAAAATGAAACCTAAATTGGATATAGCATTTATATACACTTTATAGTAATTAATAGTACCTACTAAGTTTCATAAAAACAAGTGCTGATTATATTTGCCAATGATTATCTTTTCAGTTCTACTAGCAGTTGTGTCGGTGTGCACTGCTATCGCTGCTTGGCACTGGCTGACGGATCCTCTGACTCCGGTTATATCTCTGACGCAGTCACTGTGGAATCACCCTTTCTTTGCATTCACATCAACATTTCTGGGTATGTATTTAAGTTGGCTAGAGAATATAGAAAGCATAAGAAAATAATGAAATGTAATGAATAGCTGAAATTTACTTCATTACAATGTTTTTATACGAGAGATCTGAAAAATGTGATCAATTTGAACAAGGAGTATCTAAACAATACACATGTGCATTTATTAATATCTATCACATTAACTTCCTACAAATAAAATATTCACACAACGGATAACTTAAAAAACATTGTTCTTTGTCTGTCAAGTGACTTAACAACGTATCAGACAAATACCAGTGCCGTCTTTAACCTATTAGAGGCCATGGGCACACTAAAAGAATGAGCCCCTATGACCATAATAAAGCAATATTTTATTATTATTTCCTTAGAATAGACATCTAATATTGCAAATATTATATAGGGGCAGTGGCGTATTTACTATAGGACCAATAGGGCCATGGCCCAGGGCGCCAGGCTGCGAGTGGCGGCGTGCCGGCCCTTATTTGTACCGATGTTTGATTTTAGGCCAGGGATGGCGAACCTTTATGTTTTAACGTGCCATTTTTGTAAAGAAATGTTTAATAATGTCACAGACGTGCCATCAAAACTTTTCTTTCATTTTTCTTTGTGATTTAGAGGCGTATTTAAATTTTTGGCGCCCCGGGACAATTAATTATTTTGCCGTCCATTAAGCAGTGACGTAACACATTTAACGGGTTAATATCGAATTACTCCTTAAATCCTATCTAAATAGACTGTTTCGGAAAAATACATAAAAATCGATTGGCTAAAACCGAACGTCAATACTAATTAATTGAACATATTCGAGCAAGTGCGCGAAGCGAGCATGCATTTTTTTTTCTCTTTTGCCTGTTTAAAATTTAAACCCTGAAAGACAAAACAAGTATATCTATAGCCTAAAACTGAACATAAGTACTAAATATTATAATCTGTTCTTTATGCCAAACACGAGACACAACATTTTTTTCTATTTTACAGGTTTATAATCTGTTCGAACTAAAACACTGAAATACGATGAACTTCGGAAAAATACCATAAAATCAACCGGCTAAAACAGAAAATTGGTGCTAAATAATATAATAATATGTTCTTTATGTTAAACGTGAGCAAGCGAAGCGAGCGAATTTATTTTTCCTATTTAACAGGTTAGATTTGTTCAAACTTTAAACCCTAAACGACTGTGAAAATAGGATCATTTTGTAATTCAAATTAAAGTAAAATTTGTGTAATTTCGGATGTTGCAAAATAGATGACAAATAACATATTATGTTAGATTTGTCATGTTCTACTTGACATTTTTTTCGTAGTAGGGACATAATTACAAAATTTTGTAATCAGTGACGTGCCCAAAATATTGTGGCAAACCTATGGCATGCCTGCCATCCCTGTTTTAGGCATTTGGCTTTATTGTATTTTTTGTAAAGTACAACAACTTTCAGGGTTTAAAATTAATTTTTAATTCAGTCAGTCAATTTCTATAAAAAAAATATAATTTTTTATAGAAAGATGTAATAGCCTGTAATTAAAAGTGCAATAACCATGATAATGTAAATTAACCAATATGCATGCATAATTGTAACTTTTGTTGTTCATAACAATAAAACAAAATTTAAAAAGATCTTAACAGGTAAAATAGTAAAAAGCATTTACTCGCTCGCTCCGTTTGAACACGTTTAACATAAAGAGTACTTAGTATATACATAAGTACTTATTATCAACATTCTGTTTTAGACTGTTGATTTTATTTTATTTTGAAGATAACTTAAAAAATCATCTTTCAAATAGGGTATAAGTATAATTACATTTTTACCTGTAAAAAAAGATAGTAAAGAGTCCGCCACAGCTTAATGGGGCGGCAAAATATGTTAATAGGCCCGTTGCACAATTTTTTTTAAATTCGCCTCTGTAAAGGGGCCATCCACACGGACCAGCCGGCACATCCAGCGCCGCTGTCTTGAAGCAAATTAGTAGGCCAAAATGATTGTCACTAATGACGACCATTTTTATAGGCGCTGGATTGGACCGTGTGGACAGGGGTGTTATCTTGTAGTAAATGGCTCAGAAGATTAATAGCTAAACATTCATCACAATTCACAAAATAAATATAATTCACAGATAAATTTCTTTAAAACAGTTAAATTTGAAAATATATTTTAAGCAATTTTTCAATTTTAAGATTATTAAACATGCTGCAATCGGTAAGTCTGATTTTCAAGTGAGCGTAGAGTAGCTATGAGTTGGGACTAGGGGCCCCCGATCCATCGGGGGCCCTGGGCACGTGCTCATTGTGCCCAGTGGTAAAGAGGGGCCTGACAAAGACAGCAACATTTTATGTTATCTGTTGTCGTGTAAATATTTTTATTAATAAGGCGACTAATATATAATAATATCTATGGACGCTTCCACACCACGTCAATCTGGTTCTGTACTAAGTATCCGAAGAACTTGTATCACAGGTACCAGACAACGGGAATATATTTAACATATACTATATATACTATACATATACTATTTAATACACAATACACATCCAAGACCCAGGAACATAGAAAATCTTTTTTTTTTGTTTCGGCGGGATTCGAACCCGCGACCTCCGACTTAGCGCCAACGCGTTTACCATAGAGGTCTTCAAAAATATAATATTATAAAGTATAAACTAATTTTTTTTTCAGTGCTATTATTCATGATGGGCGTACATAGGAAAGTTATAGCACCGAGTATCATAACCGCACGCACACGCTCGGTCCTCAACGATTTTAATATGTCTTGTGACGAGACTGGTAAACTTATTTTGAAACCTAGACCAGCGAATACGTAAATTGGATTCATAATTTTTTGTAAATATTATTTAAGTTTTTTAGGAAGTAGGTAAATAATTTTGATTAACGAAATAAAAACTTTACTCAAGGGATTTGAAGTTTTATTATTAATAACTTTGGTTTTTATTATATACAATAAATAAATGAATATTAAGTTCTAACATACTAAACACAATTGACAATTGAAAGAATAGACAAGATCAATATTATAAAGACATATATCTACAAACTTATTGTTGAGGTTGTGCTTTAATTTTTTTTGTATACACAAATAAATAGTACAAAATGAAATAACAATATTCGGACCATTAATAAGTTAGATTAGGTTACTAATAAAAGTATTTTTCAGCAGGTCGGTTAACTAATTAACTCTCACAATAATACAGTTACTATGCTGTCGCCGATATTATGATAAAACAACAGTGATATTCTCATAAACGTCAAACCAATGTTTATCGCGTTTCGATTGCTCCAAAATCAGTTTACATCAAGACAATTCATTGAAATTCGAAAGTAGATTGAAAGTCAGCTAACTATGAGACTTGGGGTTCAGATCACTGTTTTTTAAGACAGTAATTCTTGCAAAATAACTGGCCCAATAAATTTAAAAGCCTTTTTAAACAATTTCAAACTACTAGCAATTTTGCAATACAATTAACAGAAATACAGATATAAACAGACAAATATAACAAAGTATAAATTATTACAGTGTGTTCAACTTATTATTATATAATAGGATATTGCTAAATAGTAAGAAAGAGAATAACTTACTCTTAAGATAGGAGGTACAAATTGTAACTTGAAAGATATATTGTGTATTCATTTCTCCATTATTTTTCAACATTTTCATACTATTCATAATTAAACAAATATAAATTCATTTAAAGTAACGAATATTGTAAATGTGGGCAGTGGTTTTAATAAATTTCATTCCAACATTAAAAATGTATAAAATCGTTTGTAAACAATAATCTTATAATAAATTACTGTACTATCTGTGCAAGATACATTTTACTAAAGGCATGTTACCAGTACATGAACATAGCAAGGAATTTATACATCTAATTAAAAATGTATGATTAGATCACTATAATATATATTATTAAACAGAGCTCCGATAAAAATGTAGAAAATAACATTTATTGGACAAATATAAGTTACATAGAAGAAACTTTCCAAATTTGAAATCCTTGTCTATGCTCATAAAAAATTTCTATATCTACAACATATTTGTGCTACTGTTGAATACTAAAGATGACTATCATAAGTAGATTTAACTTAGAATGCTAGTAAATATCATGCTATTTTTATTCCTTGGTACAGGTCTACCTACATAGTCCATTTCTGTACTAAATGTTCAGACATGTACATTTATATATACCGATGGAAGCGTTTTGCTCGCATAAATGTCACAACAAATAAATTATGTTGGTAGATTGTACAAGGTAACATTGCCTCAAAAATATCTTATCCATTACCAAAAATGTTAATCTATTAAATATTGCGCTTACACTTAATTTAGCCTCAAATATTCAGCAAAAATAAGCATCTTTGACACCATCTAGTACATAACTATTCTACAACGTCTAACCATTCACATAAGCTACAAGGAACCAACTGTAGTTTTGCAGTAGTACTGAAATATTGAGTAAAGGAAGACTTATTTAAAGGATACGTTTGTGCTTTTTAAGATGACACTGTAATACATAACTGTTTATACCTAATAGAGTTTCACCGAATGCTAAGTGTAATATAATTACTTAAGTTGCTTCTTTACACCTCTATTCTAATTTTATTAAAAATAATCACTAATAAAGCGGTTAGTATTGTGCTAGTGTCCACAAATGTCTGTTTTCTAAATAAGGGGATAACGATAAATTACGTCACACGTTGAAGGCGGGGAAGCCACATCACAAGTTAAGCCGAATGTGACATTGTGTGACAAGGACGTAAAACTTATTAAAAATAAGAAAAATTTAAATGATTGTTATCTTTTGATTATTTTAAAAACCATGCACAAAATTGAAAAATATGTGACATATCAAGAGGGGTTCTAAAACGTGACAACCTGTGACAAGGGCGGGAAACGGAGGGGTTAATAAGTGTGACGTTATTTTTGGACCTCCTTATAGGCAAAAAAGGTCTAATTTTAACAAATATGCCTGCGCAAACATGATTAAATTTAATAATTAACATCAAATTTAAAATACAACTGCATATGTCCTTATAAATTTTAAATTTTTTAAATGCAACATTGAGCTAATTACTTATTTTTTAGAGTAAAAAACTTAATATATTTTTTTTGGTTAAAAATTGTTAGTAAAAAACACCGAGGCAGTGGTATATTGTAATTTGGTTATTAAAGGCATTTTTTGTATCGTCCTGTTTTCAGGATAAATATATTTTAGACAAATTCTTGGTATGTAACTTTTCTGTATGAATTTGGTTACTTAATGTTTTTCAGTCTTCTGGATGTGTGAAGTAACATTAAAATCCTTTAACTTAAATAAAATTTACAAGCTAAATAAAGTATACTCGAAAATTGTTCATAATAATTTGTTCCAATATTAATGCGACTATACTTTAACTTTTACAGATTACTAATAGAGCTAGCGTTAACCACCGAAAAACAACCTCTCTACAGATCTACAACGGACCTGTGCTTGTATTTAATGACCTCTTCTTTCGACGGTCAATGCTAGTTCTATAAAAATTTAAATATAGATTAGTTAATACTTAATTGAAATTTCACATTGGCCAACCCTAAATCAGATTTTATCTACAACCAACTTCACACTAGAATTTGGCGGGTGGTTATAAAACATGTTGCAGTTGACCAATATCAATAGTTTAGTTTATATAATTTCACTGGGTAGTTAAAATACTTGATCTATTTTATATAAGTATTTTAAAAATTTCAAGGCATTTCTTAGTATATTACTATGATTACTGTTTCATTTAAAGGCGACTGTACCTTACAGTATTATTGTATAGGATACAGGCTTAGCCTTGCACTCTTGTGGGGTAAGGGATTGTTTTCTCATATCTAGGTAGCTTTAGAAGCGTGTAATGAAAGTATTTCAGTGACAACCTATAGGTATGGTAAAATGTATGCGATAAAATATACAAATTATTGCATATATAATATATAACAACGTTAATTATACAAATATTTAGATAGTGCTTGCAAAAGTTTTAAATCACGCGGCTAGTCGGAAGTTAGCTGTGTTTTGCGCACTTGACGTTTCAGGAACTTTCTGTAAGATAAGCGGCTAACTTCAGACTACATTCGGCGTGAATTATAACGAAGAAGATAAAATTTACTACTTATAGATTACATAACCTAACATAATATATTATAATATGTAGTTTTGACTAAGCCACAATATTTAAAGTATCACACGAAAATTATTAAAATTAAAAGATTAATTGAATTTAACAGCGCTTATGCTTTATGCTAGGCTAAAAGTCGTCACGTAAAAGTATTTGATAGTGAAGGACAATTTTGACAAAAGTCTAGGATAATAATGTGACAGTCACGTGACCGTTTACTAATTTGCAGCTAACTTCATTAGTGTCTGACCAAATCCGCTTGCTTTGTATTTTACTTTCAATTTTTACATGACGATTGTTATATAATGACGAAAGTTACACATAGTGGCAAATAATTCTGACAGTGAAATACGATGACAAAAATGAACATAACGCATCCATAGATATAAATGTGGATAAAGCAAAGTAAACGCGAGAAATCCCCATCTATTCCCCACAGCAACATGCAAGGCTGGAATGGTGTCCTCACGCCGCTAGCAGTGTCCTTATATTCTTCGGCGTGGATTGACTGTTCAGATGTTTCGTGGTGTACCTGAGGGCGTTCAGGAGCGACTCCGCCTGCGGTGGCGGTTGCTGCTGGAGGAACTTCACGCAGCCTTTCACGTCGACTGAGGACGAGCGGCAGAACGCACCTGACGGGTGGACCCAGTCGTACAGGATAATGAGGCCGACCATCACACGTAGCACCAGTAGCGACGTTTCCTCGCGGCTGAATTGGGCGACGAGTTTCCTGAATAACGTGAAATTTTGGTTCAGTTATAGTAATTATAGACGAGGCATGTCGAGCCAATAACTTTCCCCACTTTTGGTATTGTTTGGGGCCATTTTGACATTTGAGGTATGGTGAAAATTGAAATCAAGATGGCGTAACCTTTTCTTGTATGAAGATTTGTTCTGACAAATGTCAGAACATGTCATCATGCATCAACATGTCGTCAAGCCCATCCTTAGTTTTGAAATCATTGGTAGAAAACTTTAAAAGTATCAGGGCGAGCGAAGCTATTAGGGCTATAGGTTAAGTAGATGATAATCCTTTAAAAGGTGTTAGTCCCCATCATTTTCAATACCTACTTTTTTCATTTATCAATTTTTGTCTTTTTTTTCTACAGTGCGACCACAGCGTCAATAGCTTTCAGGAATCGTAGTTTTTCATACATCGACCTTTATTCCATTTCTGTAGAAAAACGAAGATTTCCGAGAACTGTTAGCATATTGGTTTCATTGTACCTACAGATGATGAATGATGCGTACATATTATGTCAAAATTGACAAATGACGCATAATCCGTGTTCACTTAAAACCGATTTAAAGTAAGCCATTTTGACATATTATGTATAATTAATATACGCATTATTCACTGACTTCTTTACGAGAAAAGACTAGCGTTCTATAAACATAGTTTAAAACGGTGTCAGCGCCAAAATAGTGTAACGAGTTACGACTAACGCGTAACGTTTGAAGTAGCTAGGATATTGACTACCACCATAAACTTTCATTGCGCTATAAAGCTGTGTACACACTACCGGCACACGCGGATTTGGGACATTACATTTTTCAATGAAAATATTTTACAACCTTATTTGTTTGACCTAAAAAATATATTTCGTATAGTTTGAACAAAAAGTAAAGTAGGTACATTTAAAAGCATTTAGTTTTATACAAATGTTTGCATAACATAATATCAAAATGTCGGTACAGTCTCGGACTAAATAAAAAAAAGAAATTGACGCTTTTTCAAAAAAAAAGGCTTGTATTACGGAACCCTAAAAAGGGTTGGAAAAAAATCCTAAAAATCGACATGCCAGATCAGACTGTTGGCCCCGCGCATTTGCACGTATGCTCTTATATGGCGTAACTCGCGTTAAGCCTAATGTACATAGATAAGAATGAGGTTTGATCGCATTTAACTGTCACATGACAATAATACTTTTACGATATTCGTTATAAGGAATAAGTTTTATAGTTAATTTTTTATTGGGATGGATCAAAGCCCGCCACATACTTCTTGTTACATTTCGTTACACCACAATTCTGACGGGTTAAAGAAAAACAAATTTGACTGACTGACTATATTAACGTTTTCATTATTTCTTAAAATGTTCTCCTTGTTGTAAGTTTCCATGCTGATAGATCATAGTAAAAACTCTTTAGGAAAATCATTTTGAGCGAAATCAGACAAAATCTGTTACGTAATTTTTACGTTAAAGCGTAACAACCAAACAAACATACTCATATTCACATTTATAATATTAGTAAGGGTGCTATTTTTTAATGCAAAACTGTTTTTTGTCCTTAAATAGATAAATCTCGGCTGCCCAGGTACTGCTAGGTACTTAATATTTCCGTCGCGTTGTTGTAAATACCTATTTCATGATACGACATATCCAAAAACGGATTAAGGAAAACAAACAATGCTTTTAATGATGGGAGTAGTTATAATATTGAATGATTTTGTACTCTTGGAATATCCTAATGCAACTGAGACGTCTGCGGTGAGGATATTTTTAGACTCTAGATAGTTTATAGACATAAGTAAAGCTAAATATATTTTTTAGGACTTTCCTACTACTAACAGTAATTGGGTAGATATAAGTACAACAATATTTTTCTGGTCAAGCAGCGATCCCAACTTATTTCACAGAGATATGTTTATTTCCAAAAAATAAAACGTTTTCTATCAATTTGCAAACAAATTAAAATAAATAAAAATAAACAATAGACTTTTTCAAATTACTAAGAATGTCTTTGGGTCGTTAGGCGTTTCGGACCGCGAGGATTCGAATCGCGTTGTGAATCGCCTCGGCACTGTTTCTGAATGGGTCGATTCGCACCGACAATTTTGGTGTGAATCGCCCCAGATATATTTTGGAAAGGTCGATTCGGACCACAGATTGAAATATTAATTTCGAAATATGAGTAGAAAAGTGGTCCGTGATAAAATGGCAAAAAATTATAATATTAAAAGTGGTTATACGACGCATTTAATTTAAGCGTGGTATAACTACATATTTAGTATCTACTATCAATCTTACTACAAGAAGGGTAAAGATCAGTTGAGCAAAATTCATATCAATAGTACACATCTTTTTTGGATAAGTGTTAAAACAAGATTGTGTCGCAGAATAATTATTTTTGTTTAACCTTTGTTCAATTATTTTTCGTAAGAGATTGATAATCGCAGGTTATCTGTACCTGGGTTAGGGCTAAGGTTGCCCTTATTTTTCTGATAGTTATGGTTATAGTTATTTGATCTTCTGAGCTTTGTCATTTGATTATTAAGGAATAGTTTAAGTCCATTTAATCATAATATTATGAGTATTGAATGAAAAATAATAGTAAAGTTTAAAAAGCTTCAGTTTTACCTGTGCGCTAAGTAAAAATAAAAGGTGTGCGTTTTTATTTTTCTTCGTTTCAAACTAAAGCCAATAATTAATGTTTAGGGTACGAATTACGATGAAGCGATATTCACTCTTCTTAATTAATTTACATCCTGAGTTAGTCTTGGCATATTAGCGAATGTTTTTTTTTGTTTTTTTTTTGTGGAAATGTACTCACAGAAGGTTGCAGCCAATGTTTTGTCGCTTAAAGTCCTAAAGTGAGTATTCTAACAATTCAACGGTCGGTCTTGGTGGCCATGCCGTAAGATCAGTTTCATCCAACAAAACTCTGGTTTCCAAAGACAACCATGTACCGAACTACGGCATGATCGTTTTATTGGGAGTCAATCGTTACCGAAATAGCAGTTTTTCCAATTGGACTAACATAATATAACTTATTTTGTACATTTCTGTTATTTTGTGCATGATTGCACTATGCATATTTTACATTTAAAATTTTCAACTATTAGACCTAATTAAGTGTGTTTATCTACTATTTCTATTTCTGGACAACTGCTATTAATATTGTTATGAAGGCATTGATGGTCACGGCTCAGTAGCCTTCCTTCGGTTGTAGGTTTTTTGTTATTACTTATATGGCGAACAAATGTGATATAAATAGTAGTCTCAAATACGAGTAACTTCTCAGAAGAAACAGTACCTATATCAAAAGTCAATGTCTTCAAAGGTACAGCGATTTGTTTACAAAATTTCGCAAGTCTCGTGAAAACGCTCCATACTAGTCGTACCTAGCTGTGACGTCACGCCCAGGTTAGTGTATGAAGTACAGCAGGAACATATTTGTAAATATCTCCAATATTTGTGTGTTTATGTTCATACTTACCATAATTATTGTTTTTGTATATGATATAAGGAAACTAATGATGTAGGTTTTGTTTACTAATTTAGCAAAAAAAAAACTTTTTTGTACTTTTTAGATGTAAGTATCTAATTACTAAACTACACATAAAATATATTTTTTTACATTTACCAAGTAGTAATGCCTCAATATTCCCGAGTATATTAATGAAACTAAATATTTTAGAAATAGTAGTCATCCCCCCTATTGTGGTGGTTTACTCACTTTATATTATAATTTTATCCCTTGTATAGTGTAAATTAATTAGAACGGAATAGTTTCATTTGATTTTATTATAACATCTTGAGTACCACCCTGCTTTACTGCTTTTCTGGGTACGAGTTGTTACACTTGCACAAAAATAAAATCTATAGGCATTCTATAAAATACACCATTCATGGATGAAATTTGGTATAGTCATACATTAATGTGTATAGATCTCGGTTTTGGCATCATAAAATAGTAATAATTTTATATTTTATGGGTGGCTCTTGTAGTCT
The DNA here is from genome assembly GCA_963565745.1 of Phengaris arion. Classification (NCBI taxonomy): domain Eukaryota; kingdom Metazoa; phylum Arthropoda; class Insecta; order Lepidoptera; family Lycaenidae; genus Phengaris; species Phengaris arion. The sequence continues at coordinate 1,366,127 of OY751431.1, forward strand.
GTATACACGTGAAGTGGGGATGGAAAATATTCTGCGTCATATCGTTGAATATATCTTTTAAAATAAAGGCAAGGTTTCAAACGTGACTTTTTTTCAAAGTCAACCATTTTCGACTAATCGGCGTCCAAAGTGGTTTATAAGTTACCAAACTATAGGAGATAGAAACTTGTAAGTTTCCACGCCGATAGATCATGCTAAAAACTCTTTAAGAATTATTTTGAGCGAAATCGGACAACAACTTTAAAAAATTAAAAGAAAAACTATTGTGCGTTAATAGTAACGGAACTTCAAAGGAGTAGTCCTTAGACATGTCCTGACATGCTCCTGGTTAGTTTATTCCATCGTTTCTAAGCCCCCTGAAAGCGCGAAGAGGTACAATTGAAGGATTAGTTTTTCTCCTATTCACTCACCATCACGGCTTATATTATCATAAGATGTAACCAGGACATTCAAATACAAAGACATCTAATTTCACCGCCAGTACGCAGTTTAATCATGACGTGTCGCATATAATCGACGTCCGTTTCCTTGTATGGGGCCAAACGTTAGATACACGTTCGTGCAAAAATGAACCTTATGACGAGGGTACCCGAAGCGATAATAGCTTGAATGTGTAGCACAAGTGCCAAATCGACGCTGTTTCTAATAAATCGGCATTGAAAGTGACAATGGGTCCGTGGTGTGAATGATAAAAATTGATAATGTGAGTTGGCAGGAATACGGGTCTTCTGGCTGATTCCAACAACATATTTGAACAAGCAGCTTAACCAATCATCATTTGTGAATGAATTATTTCATATGCGAGCTCCGTGTCCTAGTGGGACCGTTTGATTCGCACTCAGAGTGTGCAGGTTCGATTTCCAGGTTGTGGCGCGTACCAATGAGACTTTTTCAGATCTCAAGTACGTAAGTAAGTAAGATTATACGGACGCACTAACGGTGAAGAAAAACATCGTGAGGAAACCCGCACATGGTTGGCCCCAGACGTATTGACCAGTGATTCCTCTGGACTAGGCTCACTATGTTGTGAGAATGCCGTATGTGGTTGGGCAACCATACGACATTTAAAAACCAACAACTGTCCCAGGCACTACAGTATTTCAAGAGTGTCCCAGGCACTACAGTATTAGGCCTTGTCATCCAATAACGGATGTAAAGGCCTAAGTTTAAAAAAAATATATATACTGAAAGTGCTGCTATTACTTTAAAATTACATTCCAGATATTAAATATGTACAGATTACAAACGGGATATTTTGGAATAAATGGCACACGTCATGGACATAATTCAAAACACGTGTAAGGTACACTGGGAATGCGGTTACAATTTAGTATAACACAGTTGAATAAGTAGGAAATTAAACAAATTTACGACGATGCCACGATGACAGACACACAGACGGACAGTCAGACACGTCAAACTTATAACACCCCTCTGTTTGCGTCGGGGGTTGAAAAGACATTAAAAGGCGTCAAAATCGTCCCGTTCGAATATGCCTCAGCCCCAATCCATTAGGGACCGTGTTTTATGCAAATAATTAATTGTTCATTAAAACGAACGACCATCAATCATAGCTATTAGGGGTTATCAGAGCGTTTAAGTTGATATGCAAACGACCTTGCGTGTGGGCTAACTAAACAGTTTAGAAACAGCGAGCTGAAGCAGGCAGTTCTTGGCCCATATTTCCTAGCTGTCTGTTTTTTCCCAGTCGTATCGACCTACATTTCCTCGTGTTCTTTGTTTTAAGCGTGCCGCATTTTTTTAAGCGTGAATTTTGTTAGCGCTAATTTGAATCGCGTGACATTGTAAATTTTCTTACGGAATTTTTAAGGGGCTATCGAGCAGATGAGTTGCCTTATGGTGTGCAATTACAGACACGAATGGATCCAGCAACGCAGGTGTCATGAATGCCTTGCTAGGCTTTAATCGTTCACCAATCACCCAAGTCACAGCGCTATTTCTTGACGTTTTTCTGTGTGATCCTGGTATCATTCCACAATCATTTTACTCTTTGAAGGTCGTCACATACTTACATCTGGAATCTGGATATGTCAAGTGTCATCTGCCGCGATCCAAGCAAGCGCTAACCGATTTCCTCTTAGTCCGTGGTATTGATCTGTTTAGTGTTCGGTCTTGTGGTGCCACTTCCTGATCCTTTTACACTTGTTCGAGAAGGCCGTATCATCCGGATATGATAATATATGATCCGGTTACATGGGTCACGTGCAGCAAGCCGCAACATCCTTGATGAGTCGCTTGCCTGACCTATTGTAAATTGCAGCCGCCTTACATTGCATCTTGTGGAAAAATTCATGTAATCCTATCTTATACTCTGTTAAGATCCAATTTGATCTAAAGGTAAACAAAAAAATAATACGACCAAATCAGTCTTTTATTTTTAATTTATTGCACGGTAAATAAGAGACTTGCAAATAGGGATGACAACTACATCTCAAATAATTAGTCTCCTTAATATACTCAGCAATATTGAGGCATTACAATTAGTAAAAGTAAAAAATATAATATTTTATGTGTAGTATATTAATAAGATACATCTAAAAAGTACAAAACTTTTTTTTTTGCTAAATTAGTAAGCAAAACCTACATCATTAGTTTACTGACATCATAAACAAATCATTAATTATGGTAAGTATGAACTTAAACGCACAAATATAGTAGATATTTATAAGAATGTTCCTGCGGCCGTATACTTCATTCACTTTTACCTAGGGCGTGACGTCACAGCTAGGTACGACTTTAGTATGGAGGGTTTTCACGAGACTTGCGAAATTTTGTATACAAATCACTGTAACATTAAAAGATTGTCTACTAGATATACTGTTTCTTCAGAGAAGTTCATCATATTATATTTAAGAGTACTATTCATTTATGCAATAAAAAAATCATATTGGTAGCTTATTGTGGTCTATTGTTCTCTTTGAAAGGAGTAGACCTAGTGGAAAAGTTAACAGTAGTCCTATTCTACTTGTCTTATTTAATTTGTTGGGATATAAGTCTGTTACTCTTACACGCATAATTGCTGAATGGATTTCAATAATTTGGACGCGCATGCTGTCTTCTTAACGTTGGCAAGCATTTTGTTTATTCTCTATATTTATGAAGGATAGAAGTAATTTTTTTACGCATAGTAGGTAAACCGTAAACGCTTACAAGGATAAACTCGTCATCCGTCTCAAGGCTTGTGTATATGGAATAAGTATTTTAAACTAGTTTTTCGAATTCTTCAATATTGGTATAACACGTATGCCGCTTTCGAAGTGTACTCGAAAGGAAAATTGTACCGCAAGCAATTTTCTCATTCTAAGAAATAAGAATTACTTCAAGATGTTATCAGCCATGAAAGAACAATATTGAGTCGATTATCACGAAAATACGTGTGGCACTCGGGGACTGCCGCGGTAAAGCTATTGCATAGTAAGTCTACACGCATACGTCTAGTCGCACGCACACAAACACCGTGCCGAAGTCTGCCGAACTGAAACGACGTTAGACGATGCGCGGTTTTCAACGCCGCACCGCTGTGCCGGTCGGTGTTAGGTTCAGTAACGTAATTCGTTACGGAATTTCTTGATTCGGTCGCCGTGCTCAAAGCCCGCGATAAAAGCTATGCAATAGCTAAAAACATGGTTGGTTTGTTTGTTTTCCCTATATAAATATAAAGAACTAGCTAATGCTCGCGGCTCCACCCGCGCAAAGTATCCCACGGGAACACTGTGCTTTTTCGGGATTAAAAGTATCCTATGTTTTAATCCAGAGCTGAAACTACTACCATAATAAATTTAACATGAACTCAAACCGTAAGTATATGTTTTTACTCTGGGCCCAAACTATGACTTTCTTTATTATTGCACCTTATTAAACTGAAGTGAGCGTTGCAAGTATAATACTCGTAAATTCTAGGTAATAACTTGTATAAATAGGAGCGTTGTTTACTCTGATCAGATGCAATTAAATCTAAACGTAATCAAAAAGAACAATAAAACACATAATACTACCAAATTAAATGACAAATTAATTTATTCCAATTTAATCTTTTAGTTTACGTTTGGAGTTAATTTGCATCTTTGCCGTTCTGGAAGCGTTTGACCAAAAATAGTTTAATAAACTTACGGGTTTTCCAACATCCGGAGACACACTTTGGCCATCGTGCTCAGTGTTTCTGTGGTATTCTCTAGATCCTGTTGGTTGTCGTTGACGAACTGGCTGGTTGCTTCCGACAGGACCTTGAGCATTGGTGTCGCTTGGGCGTAGAATAGCGACATTCTGTTGGCTACTTCTGGGCCTATGTGCGGCTCCTCTCCATTGGGAAGGTTTGTGTTGATCACCCCGCTTCGGTTGACTAGCCGACGGTAGTAGCTAAAGTCGTTCTGGATCGCTGGAGTCTTCATCTAAAATATACAAAATTAGCATGTTTGAGATACCAGTGGTGTGGGTTCATTTCCGGGAACTTTGGAGTATATTATACGTGTACGCCATACGGTTTGATTAATTTGGTCTATATTAAAATGTGATGCTTTTTCAGGACTCCAAAAATCACAATACGCCTAATAGGTTTAGGTTTGAAGATTTTTATTCTCATTAAGTCATAGGTACAATGTCACTTACATGAGAAATAGAAAATTCCAAAAGGTTTGTTTTGGGTTGCGTTCGTCAGTTCCACTACTAATATCCACTCAGTGGTTTAAAATAAATTAATAGTCTTTTACTGAAGTCGGTAAGAGAATATATAGCGAGTATTGTATGTTACGATTGAAACAGAATTATTAGCGATGATAAAGTTTTGTAGCTGGGATTTCATAACATTGAGTGAATGTACATTTCGTATGTTTGAGGGTATTTTATTGTACAACTGTGCTCCTTCAAATGTAATTAATTTTTTTCCATAGTTTGTCCGACATTTCGGTAGTACCAGAAGGCTGGCACGTCGGTTGCTAAGTTTACTTATGTCTTTGCGGTAGATAAATGTAAGATTAGTCTGTTATTTTCTTGTTAATACACTTCCACACAAAGACGCAAGTAGTAAAAATATATAATTGTCTAATTTTCATTATTTTTGTGTCATTGTAAACATTTTAAGTTGCAATTAGGCGTGGCAGTGAAATAACATTTTGATGATTTTGTTTTGCAGAATTTGAATACTTGATAGTTTTGTTTTTGATGAACTTCCCCATATTTCAATTAGATGCAGAATATGCGGTTTAACTGGGGCGTTAGAAACTGTGTGTCAGCGACGCGACTAACGCAAATACTTACCGCCGCACTGCCATTGCCACACGTCCCATAAATGTAAAAAAAATATGTAAATATTGTCTATGTTTAAATTTTGCCCCGCTGGCCCCGCGCCCGCGCTTGAAAACGCGGGAAAGCGGGAGTTGTGCTGAAGTTCGGGCAGTCGAGTGCACATAGACGCACCACTAATTTGTCAATGGATTTTCTGTTTTTAATTGTTTTATTGTACCTCAAACCAACATTTGTTATTTATTGTAATAGTGTTTTCGTGAATACACGGACACCCGTTGCCTACACTGTGTATTTTAATTTATATGGTAAAACTAAGGAGCCAAGGAGCGATGAGAGTCGGATTCTAATACGTTCAACATGACTATTCCACGTAAGAGCATTATCTATAATAAAATAATTATCCTGTTTATATTGAATCATAAAAGTAAGTGGCATTTGTCTATCTTGTAGGGCTATACGCTGTATTATAATAATATGTATACGCTGTAGATTGCTCGTAATATATAATATTTTCATTATCTGTATTGCCTTTATCAATCAGACACTCATCATGTATTGTTCAACATACGCCCTCTTACAAACATTCTCATGTTACATTCATTTTATATCATAATTTATTTTATAAACTAAAGATTTGTTATCAAAATCTTAATTTGATCATTTTAAAAATCAGATAATTCCTGTCTGCTGTTCATTTCCAAACAATGCATTGTAAATTGAATTTGATAAAGATATAATGTTATCAAAAGAATGAGATATCTATCAAAGATAGCAATTTGTCAATCACGATTCGCGGGGCGAATCAGTGCTGATTGATAAATTATCCTTCCGTTGCCAAGGTCAACCTTGTTAAATAATTGTATTCTTTTTGATGCGAAGATATTCTGCAAAGCGGAGGCGAAAGGATCCAAACTGTAAGGGGCGTTTCCTTCACAAAAGGATAAGCTTGAAAACAATTTACTTTTGAAAATTACTTTTGAGAATTGAAAACAATTTAAATATTTTATATTATTGTTGACAGCGAGCCCCGCCGTAATCATTTATAAAAAATATTGCGCTGACAAAAGGGAATGTGGGTACCCACTGAATTTTGGTTGTAAAAATGTGTTTCGGTTATTTTCTGACTTATGTAGTAATTTTTTTATAAGCTTTCCGCAGTATTCTAGCGTCGGAGACTACTGCATATTCCTTCATATATAAGTAGCAAAATCGTGCCCTATATTCCATAAAAAGAGGGCAGAGGCGTTGGTTGTCGACGATAGTGATGATTGTTTGTTTACGTATTAGAATTATTTATTAAATATTATTCAAATACCTAATAGAATAGTAATATCTGAGTCATATGACGCATTCTTTATACAGGTTTTGTACTGACGTCGATAACGTTAGGCCTCCGTGAATCAGTGACCCAAGGTCAGGATCTCACTTTCCATTGTCACAATCCGGATCTCAGCCTTACGCAATTTACGTAACGAAGCCAGATTAACTAAAAGTTACATAATGTTAACTTTATGTAAACCCAAGTTGTAAAATAACTTGGATAGAGTGATTGAAACTTGGGGTTAGTGTTCGGCAAAATAAGAAATATTATATTTCTCATGTATATAATATCACTGTCGCGACTTGCAATGTCTGTTAAAATATCGTCTACAAATGCAACTTTTATAAATTATTATTTAAAAAAGACTATTTTCCAGATTTTACAACGCAAATACGAAACCAAAATAATAATAAACGTATCTGATATTTACAGTTTATTCCATGAAATTGTTATCATAACCGATTCACTTCAATAAGATCTAAAATGACCTGCCAGTCGGAAGAGTAGTAAGAATATTTTTACAATCAAATCTCAGTAAATTTCATGGAGATCCGGAGGAGATTTTAAATATACTAAGGCGGGTCAATAAGTCCGTGACTTTTTGAATTTCTAACCTCCTTACTGAAAAAGCAACACTACTCCTGTCAACAGGCATCTGTCAGTTGACTCCTATCAAAATTTGAACTTGCTGCGTCGGTTAGTTTGTGTTTTACAGCTATCTTTATCAGACTATCCAGTAACTTAAGGAAACAATGGAAAAAAAGTGAATTTCGTGTGCTTATTAAGCATTATTTTTTGCGAAAAAAAACCATTACCGAGACCAAGGCTAAGCTTGATAAATACTATGGGGACTCTGCACCATCGATTTCAATGGTAAAAAAGTGGTTTACTGAATTTCGTTGTGGCCTTACAAGCACTGAAGATGCCGAACGTCCTGGACGCCCAGTTGAGGTCTCTACACCCGAAACAATCGAAAAAATTCACGATATGGTGTTGGCCGACCGAAGATTGAAAGTGCAAGAGATTGTGAAAGCCATAGGCATCTCGCATGGCTCAGTGGTTTCAATTTTGAATGATTACTTGGGCATGAGAAATCTTTCCGCAAGATGGGTGCCGCGTTTGCTCACAGTCGACCACAAACGCAATCGTGTAACAACTTCACAGGAAGGTTTGGCGTTGTTTAATCACAATATAGAGGAGTTTTTTAACCGTGGACGAAACATGGATCCATCACAATACACCAGAGACCAAACAACAGTCAAAACAGTGTGTTTCTAAGGGCGAATCGGCGCCAAAGAAGGCCAAGGTGGGTTTGTCAGCCAATAAAGTTATGGCGACTGTTTTTTGGGATGCACGTGGGATAATCCACATTGACTATCTTCAAAAGGGAAGAACAATTAATGGGGAATATTATGCCAACTTATTGGACCGCTTCAATGAGGATTTGAAAAAAAACCGACCTCATTTGGCCAAGAAAAAAGTTATTTTTCACTAAGACAATGCAAGGGTGCACACATGTGCAGTTGCCATGGCAAAAATCCATGAATTGGGCTATGAATTGCTCCCACATCCACCCTATTCTCAAGATTTGGCTCCGAGTGACTACTTCTTGTTCCCAAACCTGAAAAAATGGCTCGGTGGAAAAAGATTTGACTCCAATGATGAAGTCATCTCGCAAACAAAGGCCTATTTTGAGGACCTCGACAAATCATATTTTTTGGAAGGGATAAAAAAATTGGAGAAGCGTTGGACAAAGTGTATAGAGCTCAAGGGGGACTACGTTGAAAAATAAAATGATTTATTTATCAAAAAATCTGTGTTTTATTCCAAAAGTCACGGACTTATTGACCCGCCCTCGTACGCGAAACATGTGACTTTTGAGTGGCAAAGTTGTTCCACTATGGAAGTCACAAGAAGTAACTTCCGCTAAAGCTTGTAACTCGAGAGTAAAATATTCATTAGACAAGAAACAAAGCAGCCGTATTGAAACTTGTAGCTTTGGGTCCCTGTTTTTAGGTCACATAAAATATTTTCTTTAACATGTAGGTCGAGAAAAAAGCCAGCAGATAATAGATTAGACGAAATTCCAACGTAGCATAACGCTATTTAGATAATGATCCATTATGTAAGAAATAAGATTTCCACTTATTTAAAAGCCATTTAGATTCAAATGTATGTATATATATATATGCAAAAGTAATAAAAGTGTAACCACAATTGAAGAAAACTTAAACCCTATACTTACTATAAACCATCTGTATACAAAGATGAAATTTACATTCTCACGAGCAGTGTCATAAATATCAATAGATAAGAGCTGTCACTCAGATAGTTGGTGCCAACGACACCACAAGGTTGGGGTCGAAAGGCCCACAATTGCGCCTGAACTCTGAACAACTGCCACTTATTCAATTTCGTGTCTGATAGCCTTGTTTACATAATAAATGATGCAGATTTATTGTAATTACCATCATTAAGGCTTCCGAAATGCTTAAAATACACCAGGAAGGAATTAAACGTGAAAAAATTACTCGATTTATGTTCACTTGAACCCGGCTGGTACTAATTGTACTTCATATTTTAACCAAGAGACATGAGATTTTGGTCTTGCGGACATATTTCTACTACATTAAGCTTTAACTGGAAATTAATTTTTGAACGTATCCAATTCTGCATCATTTTGACGAGATCTAGCTTTTCCATTTCGCAGATTATTGCGGACCCTTTTTGACGCTTTTTGTGCCACTCTGTCCGATGTTAATAATAAACGAACTCGGACGAAAATTTCATTTGGAGATTTAATATAGGATCATTATAGAACCAAGTGTACAGGCAAGTGAAAAAAGCATTAGGGCGAGTAATATAATATACTTAGACCTAAGTGTACAAGCGAGTGAAAAAGCGTTAATCCATGCCCAGTTGAGGCTTGCTGGGGTTTAATTACAGCGGCCGATAAGCCTTCAGACCCAGCCGATACCGCCATGAAATTCTTTGTGAAAGGGAAATTACGTTTTTTAACGAGTTCTTAGGTTGCTTAAAACAATCTTGGCGTGTTAAAAAAGTGTTCGAGACAGGCACTTAATTAAACGTGTAGATAACTTTACGAAAAGTAATTTAATTAAATACCTACGCGTCAGCTTTATTTTCCCGAATTTACAAAACAATTTAAATATTAAACAATTGGGAATTAAAAAAAAAGATCTCTATAAATTATAAACAATAAAAAAAAACACGTAACTATTAATGCGCCACGATCAGTCACCATAGTTGTGACGTCATAATGTTGTAGCTATTTAATGGAAAATCAAGAAAACTACTATAATTTTGAATTTCGAACACCAATACATAACGATCGCCAGTTGCGATACCCTGGAGTGAAAACAGTACGGTCAAACGCGCTCGGATTTGTTCTAGAGCTGTCGGCGTGTCTTCGGTACTGGATTCAAGAATATTTTTTTATTTTGATATAACTTTTGAATTATTGCAAAAAATAAAAATAGTTTTGCTATAAAAATGGATGATCTTTCCATTTATAACAAAAAAATAAAATAAAAACCCAATTGAATTTTAACCCACGTGATTAGAACTTTTAATTTTTAAATATTTTGTATAAACCAAATATCCTGATTCCCGACGAATTAATAACTTCCTCCTTTTGGAAGTCGGTCTGAGGGGATGAAGTGCATCCCCTCAGACAGTATTTCTAATCGGCTGACTCCTTGGCGCTACGTAGAGATGTGGCCTAAGTGCTCCGAGGAATTGTGTCTGCTGCAACCCATCGCCACCGTTCCACGCGATAAAACTTCCATTCTCATCATCTTGATGAGAATGGAAGTTTTGTCGCGTGAGAGATGAGTTCTTTACTGTAGGCTTTTCTCGGAGTTTTCTGCCGCGCACAATATAACTCTGGAATGAACTGTCATCAGCAGCACCTTTCTAAAAGGCCGGCTGCGCATTTGCGACTCCTCTGGTGTTGTCCATGGGCGCCGGTAGTCGCTTTCCATCTGGTGATCCGTCTGCTCATTTCATAAAAAAATACAGTAGAACAAGGCAACTCACTTTATGCTCATCAAACTTCAACACGAACTCCAGTATCTCGGCGAACTGCTTCACCAGCGCCTGCTGCTGCTCGAGGTGTTGTGTGGGGCTCATACCACCACCGACCAGCGAGCCGAGTAGACGGGGAACCACCTGAACAAAGGAACAGGCAGCTTTCAGAGAGACGAAAGTCTACAGACAAAGAAGGTGTGGGGTCAAATGCACCAGGGAATTTAATTACGGTGTTTCTAAAATTCTAAAGTAACTTATGTAAATGTGTTTTGTGTGTAAATGGTTTTTTGTATGTAAAATTATTAGTATGAATTAGGGAATATTATTCGAATATTCGTCAATTTTATTATTCGAATATGTCTGGATTAAGTATTCGAATAAAATGAATATTTTTATTTATTTTTTAATAATATGTTAATAATAGTAAAAAACTTGCATAAAGCAGAAAATTAACGTTATTTAATACATTATTATTATTTATTTATATTGTAGTCAATGATATATGAAAACGGATTTTACTACACTGTTTGTAAAAGAATATAAGTTTGTTTTTAAATAAAGTAAAAAAAATAATGTGCATACTTCCTACCGACAACAGCAAGAGGATGCCACGCTTACGCGCAATGTTAAAATAACCTTACTAAGAGCATGTCAGGACATGTCTAAGTATAGCCTTTATTTTAAAAGACATACTCAACGATACCCCACACGATGGGGTAGAATGAAAAGCTATTTCCACTTCACATGTATGGAGAGCCACCCCTAAAATATATAAAATGATATTTTTTTATGATACGAAAACCGAGATCTAGGATCAATATATAACTATACCAAATTTCACCAATTTATATTCATAATTACAGAAGCTAGAAGAGCGGAAAGGCAGAGAGACAGACGGACGGACAGAGCGAAACTATAAAGGTTCTTTGAGTATTACAGAATCCTAAAAATTGAATGTTAAAAAAAGTTGATTACCTAAAACAAATATATACCTAGTTGAGTTGATAATTACAATAGATTACAGTATAACACTGACCTGCAAAACTAAGTACAAATATTTTTAAATTTCAAACTTTTCTAAACTATTACATAAAAATAACAAATTTTATCTGCTTTCTTCGAAACTTGTAAATTGTAATTATATATTAGTATATAATTTTTATCTTTAAACAAAAAATAACCATTTTAATCTTAGTCTTAAAGACTGAACTTTTTCATATTATTACGGTTTTTAATAACTCCTCGGGATTTTAGCTTGGAACGGGTTTGTCATACTGAAAACGAGGTTTCGAAGCCGATTTATGTCTTTATGCCGGGCGAGTTTTAGTACGTAGTAGTTGATGCTTCATCGGGTTGAGATCTGGACATTAAAATGCATTAGTATCGTTCCATCATCCATATTTGGTAGAAACGGCATTGCATACTCTTTGAGAATCTCTTGAGCATATCTTTTTCCAGTTAGAGTGCCAATTGTCATGGCCACATACTCTGGGCGGCTTCCTGAAGGTATGCCAGCCCATTTTACATGTACACTGCCCCCAACATGCTGGACTCTTTCTGAAAAATAGGCTTGAAGGTCACCGGTAGTTAGCCTCCTTTCAGAAGTTCACTTTAACTTCTGAAGTCAAAGTAAGTAAATCGACTCATCTGGGAACAAAATGCTACTCGATACAAGGGCTCTTGTGTTTCAGAGTTGAGACCTCTCGCTGGTCTTTGGGGGTTTTAGATTTGCTTAAGCAAGTACTCTTCTCACTGACTGTCAGTAATGTAGCCCCTTCGGGTCTGATTAAATGCGGTGATTTTTGTGCAGTATTCCAACTCTCAAAAATATTTCTCCACAAACTTAAATAAGCTGATAAATAAATAATAAAAAAATATGTTCTGTACATTCCTGTCCTTCATACATTAAAATATAGGTACTTCCAAAAGTTTATTTTCCACAGTTTGACATTTCAAATCGCTTGTCGATGTTATATCTATCAATAGTTTAATTTTATTAAAAACAAGAAAATACAAACCTCTAAAAATAACCCTAAAAAATCCTCTTTCCTAGAGGATTTTTCTCCTAATTTTAGGGAGAAACCCATAAAATGGGAACCAAATCTGTGGTCTGCTCCGGACAAAATCCGTACATGTGTTAATAATTTTAAAAAGTTATTGCAATTTAGTTTTTTTAAGTTAGCTTTGCAGGCCAGTATATTTATCATAAGTTATGTTAAAAAAAATTTGTTTAAAAATACGTTGATTTATCGTGAGTTAATTGCGAAACAGTTCACATTTTAATATTATTAAATATGCAGGTCATATTATGCATTTTATTACTTTTATTTATTAGTTTACTACCAATCTTCGTATTATTCGAATATATTCGAATAATTTTTAGCCAGTATTCGAATTATTAGAATAGTAAAATTTGTCATACATACCCTAGTATGAATATAGATTCTAGATGGATAATAAATAGATATCTCTCTAAATTCATACTGATAACATATTATTAAAGTTGTAGTTATAGTTGGCGTAACAGCCTAATGGCAGGTGCCTTTTATAAGGCATTGGTAGCTTATAGTTGGCTCTAAAGGGCTATAGGTGTACATATTACGGGGTTCGATAAACATTTTTTGACATAACTTAGTTGTTCTGATGAAAATTGCAGATTAAAGTGATAACTTGAGGACGATAACCAATATTTTTATCAGCTAACTGTGCAATAAAGTTTAAGTAACCCTAACAAGTATTTTCCAATAATGATTTTTATTATTATTATAGCGATTCTAAAAAATATTCTGAAGATTCGTGACTTTTGTTATTGAATTTGAGTGTATCTGGTTGACCAGATAAAACAATAACAACAATAGTTGGACAGATTTCAAGCATTCAAAAGTCCACGTCTGTCTACTTATTTTTTACTTCAAAAAAAGGGGGCGGTTATACGTTCGGCTGTATATTATATTTTTTTGGTATGTTCAAAGACAATTCCGCCGGCGGTGGACTGATTTTCAAAATTCTTTTCTTGATGCAAAGGGTATTATCCGAAGTTGGCCCCGTTGTCACCAAAGTGGGGACCTGATGGTGGGAATTATGTGGAGTCGAGGGAACTCCTCGAAATTTCTATGGTTCTTATAGTAATTTTGACTTTTTCTGAAGTAACCCAAATATATGCTACCAGAAAGTAAGATTTTGAAATTTTAGCGTATGTTTGCGTTTGCATTATGTAACTAACAGTAATCATCATCATCTTGTATACCTAATACCTAAAGCACAGAATAGATAATAGTACCTAAAGGAAGCTTGGCGCGTATTCTATTATACATTTGAAGGCCTATATTAAAACTATTACAGAATAAAATTTATCTTATACTTTTTTGTGCATTTTTACTTTGGAAGTCGGTTTAATTTTTTTTGTTTAATTAAACAAAAAAATTTAAAACCCGAGTATTATTTATTTAATCAGAAAGGCGAATATTTAAAGAATTAAGTTTACCTACAGAATTACAATCTTATCCTAATAATCCATCTACACATCGAATTCAATTATGAACACAGTAGGAAACCCTTCCTTAAACTACAATTACTAGCAAAAACATAGATAATGGCCAAAACAATTAGGTGGAGAGCAATTAGTGTCAGGAACTCTTGCGATAACCTGATTCGTTTGATCAATAATGCAGACCCTTTAAATGGGCATTCTGCTCCCTACTACAGTCCGTTCAGAGTTATTTTACCTCTGACAGGACCTTTATGCCCACGACATAAGGGTCACTATCATAGAAACTCCCAATGTAAAATAATTCTATACGGGCTGTAGCGATAGGTCCGTTACGAATAATTAATAAGATTTCCAAAGCTAAACAGTAGATTATCTGCTGCATCAAAGCTATCACCGATCTCGAGAGATTAGCCTACGTCTACTTTCAAAGACTATCTAAGCTCGACTATCTTACCAGATTATTCAAACGGTAAATGTGTTTGTTTAAAAGTAATTAAAACATTAACATTAAATAATGTGATGCTATTAACTACATAAAAAATAGTTCCAATTTATTTACCAACACAATTTTTGGAGTTAGAAATTATTTTCAAGAAGTCTTTTGCAAATGTTTAAATCAAAATGAGGCAAACCAAAAACATACAGTAAATTTGTACAACTTTTACCAGTATCTAATCACACCATTGGGATTATTGTGTAATATTCTTTTCCTGATGAAAGTATAAATGCAAAGTTTTGGTAATAAATAACCCAGATTTCTTTTTTATTACATTATGTTAAACATTTCAGAAAAAAACAAAAAAAACGGTTCATAAAACTAACTTCATTTTAGACTTTCAGTGACGTCAGTAGCTTATTTCTATATTTTAGAGGTCAAAAATGAGATACAAGGGAAGACGCGTGTACCGAAATATTTAAGTCCACTGGGACTAGATGAAAGGCCTTAAAAAACGCGGTCTTGTGAGTTGAAACAACTGGAAACATCACGTTCTGTAACACCCGAAACTACCCTCTTATTTCATCTCCCGGGGTAACCGTCCCGTGCACACATGCCATAATACAGGAACAATGAGTATGGACAACATACAATCCAGACTACCTCTGTCTGATCCCAGGAAAATGGGCGTAGAGGAAATAACATTGCAGCAAGTTCGGCATTTGGCAGCCATTAGCCACGGTTGAATGAACTATGGACATGTATGATTGAACATGTTGATTTGAGTGAAATAAAGGGCGGAAACGCTGGAGGTCATTTGTTTTTGACGTAGCATTTCCTCTTAAATTTCACGTTATGCGATAAAAGCTATTGAAGATAAATGAAGGAAATGAACAACTATTCCTTTGCTAATATTATTAGGTATTATTAGATATTATTATTATAAAGAGAAAGTTTCTGAAGATGTGTGAACATGTGATTATGTCGCGTAAACACCGCCAGTCGGATTTGGCTCACATATAGTTTATAATTTGAGTTACATAGGATACTTAATATCCAGAAAAAAATACCTTTCCCGAAGAACATATAAATTCTCCCTCCATGAATAAAGCCGTAGTGTAGTAGTAAATATTCAAGAACTTGCCACAAGAAAAAGAATAACAAAGATGCTAAACCTTCAGCTACCTCATACTTCTATCATCCAATTTCGTGACGCTGTACCTATCGATTGTTTCTATAGTAATACAGTTATCAGGCTATCATGATAATACATCAATGACAGGAATCTTTGTATGCGAGAAACATAAACATCTGCTAATGAAACGCGAAAGTTTACGTTAGAGCCGTATATCCGTCGATTCGGCCTGCTCAGTATCTTTTGCTTTGGCATTATTGCGAAATATTTGTTATACACTTCAAATAGGGTGGCGTTATATTAGTTAGACTAGAATATAATATTCTGTGGGTTGTAGATTCTAAAATAGAACAGGGTAATTTTAACTGACCAAAATAACAAGTTTTTGCATCATTCATGACAATTTGGAACATGTTATGGCTTTTTTAAAGACTTGCAACAAAATTTTAATCCAAATACAATAAAGGTTTGCTATTTCTACTTTCCAGCTTTAATACTTTTAATGAAGTGGGCCTTCGCTGACTAACTGCCGCGATCACGTTGATAGTAAGTTGCTCCAACGATTATTACGTGATGCAGCAGCTGCAGGACGCCGGCTTCCCCAACCTTTTACAATATTTACGTGTACTTTGCGGAAGTTGTTACGAACCACTGCACTATACGGCAATGCATTTGTCATTGCATTGTAGAGCACTTACACGAGTTTATGCGAAGATAGAAACATGTTAGCTTGTCCTATTGTCAATCACAAAGAGACAGAGTTTAAATTACGAAAGGACACAGAAGCGTAGGGATGAAGACCTTCGTCTTTAGTTCAAAATTTACAAAACAGTAATAAAAAGTACATGTTTGTGTTTTGGGGTTTTTTAAAACTCTTTGCGGGGATAGAAAGTCAAGGGATTCGACACGAAATAAACCAAAATGACATAAAGCTAGTATATATTTTATCTGTATGGTGAGTAATAAGCATCAATAATATAATTACAATCTGACTCCAAAACCAGCAATATTACACTGCTAATAAAACATTCGTGGAGATCAAATAAATAAGCAAATGAAAATAAAGATGGTAACTACATTTCCCTTCACGAACGAAAACGTCTGAAAGATTGTGGACTGTAGTTCCAAAAATTTGGCAACGTCCCAAGCGCCAACGTAGCTTCGGCGATGTTTTACAAATTCTGGTGGAGCTGGTCACGATGTAACAGTTACGCTAGCCATACAAGTAAGGGTATTTCTGAAAGGTTTGCCTGTACAGTTGAGTTTTACAGGTAAACCGAAGCGTGTATGTTGCACAACTGTGCGGCTTGCAGGTCCATACTACTCAGCTCAAGCTTTACTGGATCTATACAATCTTGACTGAATATAAATCGCTATATGGAATCCTTTATATAGTAAATACACTGATGAGCTGGAGATAATACAAAAAAAAAAACTAATGAGAGGTGTCAAGGGACACCCGGATGGAACGAAGTTCCTTTCGATTAATTAGTGAAGGAATTGTGATAATTTTTTTTTTGTTATAATATATTTTTTTATTATTAACAAATATAATGTAATATAAACTTAATCAGTAGGCTCAATTTTAGTAATAATTGAGAGAGAGAGAGAGAGAGAGAGAGAGAGAGAGAGAGAGAGACAGACAGACAGAGAAACACGCGCACGCCGCACGGCTTACAAGTTACAACTATAGCAAAAAGTGTCGTTACAGTCTTAATTTTTTCCGTCTAGACCCCTTTCGCAACGCGCGATAAGGAACTTCCTTCCAAAAATTGCGTACTATTAACTTTTAAACCAGTGGTATGCGCCAATCATACGCACAATGGCTTAATAAGTACAATTTGCTTAGCTTAGATAACAGACGTAGGTACACTTCTGTGCGCCATGCTACTGTACATGATATGTAACAACAAATTCGATTCTATTGAGCTGCCCAACCACTTGTGTTACATTGTACCCCGCGGCCCGCACTGTGCAGCGGCGTGAGGTGCGCGAGGTGCGCGTGCGCCGCTGTTCCACACTGGCGCGTGTCGGACAAACGCAGGCGTCCACGCTCCTCTCCGACGTATTGTCGAAATATTTAACAATGTTCTTGCCGATCTAGACATATTTGATAGCTCGCTGGGTTCAGATGGGATGTTATTAGAGTTATTGGGGGCTCGGGTGGTCTGGGTTAGGTGGGTGTAGGTGTTGTGGTGTGTTTCCGTTCTCGTTTTATAAGACGATTAATTTGACATAGGTAGTAGTGTTATGTCATGGGGGTCACTATGGTAGCGTTTGCGCCTGCTTGACTAAGAAAAACCCAGTTTTCTTAGTGTATTGATAGCATCTTCTTTGGGCTTGGGCTTGACTGTTGGGTTGGAGGGTGAGTCTGGATCGGTTGAGGTTTTGTTTGAGTATTTTGACAATACAAAGATAGAACTTATGAATAAATGTATAAACATAATATTATGTTTAATCTATGGTAACACACATACTTAACATACTTATATTCACACATGCACCCTAGTGGTAATCAAAATACTGATCCCAAGACCTAGGTCGTAGGGCTAGGGTGCTACTCAACCCAAACACACTTTCACAAATACACATACACAAGCACATACACTCATACACAAATTTCGAGTTACAAACTGGTTTTAATCTGTGGATAACGGTGTTGGTGTCACTATAAATAATATGTTATACTATGTAAGCACTAGTTTTTAAGCTTTATTGTGAACATTGTTGTTCACAATAAATAATACACAACAACAAACAGTATTGTCCCTAATAAAGAAAATAAAAATAAACTAAATAAACTGTGCGGCCTGCAGGTTTCCATACTACTCAGCTCAAGTTTTACCTGACAAGCAAACCTGTCAGGTATATCCTAAGGTGTATGGCTACTATAACACTTAAACTATTTCTTCATCGGGTATACATTTTTATTCTGCAACGTACATGGAGTAATGCTTTGTCGCAAAATTCGACGATACCATAGCTTGTTGACTTTATACCTTACCTAATAAAGTGACAGAAAGGCTTTTAATTACAATACAATGAGGGTTTTTATATTCGTGACATCTGTCAGCTTTTTGACACGACAAAGACCGTCGGGCTACCAAGCGCCGCCTCGTGACAGAAAAAGAATCGAAAATTCTTATTGACCGTTTTAGATACCACTTACACCACCAGATGACTTTTTGACCACCAGACGACCACCAGATGACCACCAGAGCTTTGTATGAGTCGGGTCTACCCCCTAGCGACAGAAAATGTATCAAAAACCCTCATTATGTAAATTAATTTAACATAAACAACTCTATAATATTATTATCACGTCAATAAAGAGACTTTTAATTGCCGGCAAGTCGTCCAACAGTCTATTGTCTTGTTTATTTATTTTAAACAGTAAAAAGTGAATCTTATTTATTAATAAATGTGTTGTACAAGTAGCTCAAATAGTAATATCTACAAAATCAAGTAATATCTACTTTGATTTATATCCCATTAACAACTCCCAGGACCAGTTAACAAGAGACCCAACAAAAGAAAACATAACGTGGGCACTCGGGCAGATATATGGCATGTCGGTTGGGGTTAGTTAACATCAATTGTGGCATGTTTGTACAGCATCAGGAAGCTGGGCTTGATTAGGAGATTGTTGCTAGGGTTATCGAACAAACAAACGTGATTTCAACTACATATCATACAGTGATAACGCGAACGACCGAGTGAATTTTCCAGTTGTTAAAAGACGACATAAGGAATATTTTTTACTGACCAAATTTTTGAAAGTCCACCATCCTACTACTATTACATCCCTATTATAAATGTGAAAGTTTGTGAAGATGGATGCATGGTTGAATGGATGTTTGCTACTCTTTCACGCAAAAACTAATGAACGGTTTTTGATGAAATTTGGTATGGTAGTAGTTTAAGCTCTGGATTTAACATCAGCATTACTACTTCTTACTCCGAAAAAGTACAGTACGCACGTGGTATTTACAATGGGTGGGCAAGTAAAGCAAGTCGAAGATAAAACAACGAAGAAACTTAATAATACGCCCATACTCCGTCTATCTAACGTGAAGCTAAAAGGGACCTTAACCAGAAGCAATTCTTGTAACTATTTGTGACCATAATCCAGTTCTGGTGCGTGCGCGGTCTCACTCGCCCAAGCGATTTTTCTCTCCATTTTAAGCAGACGGGGCGAAACTACAACCCTTATAGTTACTACGGAACCCTAAAAATTACAGGCAAGTTACCTATTCTACTTTTATGCCTAGTAATTTTATGCACAGTATAATTTCGGTAGCCCTGTGCATGAGAGTGCAGTCGGCGCTTCCGTATCGCCTATCACATCTAATTCAATATGATCAACTGTTATTTTGTTGATAGGTACTTCTGTACTTTGTATGTCAGTGTTATTAAATCAATGAACCTTTAGTCAGAATTAAAGAGTTTGCTTTTGTTTACGTAAATATTTCCGTGAATTTAGCTAGTGTTTACTGTTTAGCTTATACTAGTCACTCCGTATTTCTGTATCTTGCTATAGTTAATATCACAGTTAAACCAGGATCTTAATGTCGTCTGGGATGCGTTAGGTTTTTTCATACATCGTCGGTCACTTTCATAGAAAACCGAATATCGCTGAGGGCCATTGAGAAATTGGTTGTACTGTTTATGATATAACTTGAGAATAAGAATTACTTGCGGTAAAGACTGATTTCTGATACTGAAATGATCATTAAAATTTTGGTAGAACATCAATCCAGTCTCAGATGGAATAATATCTGCAGTAGGCATAGGTTCTACAGATGATGTAAGCTATTGCATACATCAAGCCAAAAAAATTCTTCATACAATAAAATGTACCGCCATCAGTTGAAAAGTGAGGACATTTTTAGCCTCGATATGCCGTGTCTCGCATAAGGTGGTAACATTTCTTTTGTCAATTTCAACTGCAACAACTCATAAGAGCGTATTAGAAATAAGTGTAATTTGTTCGGCGATCTGTTGTGACTTGTGCTAGGTGTGGCTACAATAGGTCCTACAAGACAGGCTGAATGTCAACAGATCTATTTTCCTGTTCCATATTGTAATACTAAGGGATTAGTATGTTTACATAACAAGCACATGGAAGCGTCACACTTTTCATGCACGATGTAATTGTTATTTGACGCCTCCGTGGTTCAGTGGTTTAGAGCATGGCTCTCGACTTCAGGGCCGTGGGTTCGATCCTGCGGTTTCGACAATGCAGGCTGATCACCCGATTGTCGGACAAGAAAGATGATCTTGTATGATATGGATGGGCATGTAATAAGTCACTCCTGCACCTGAACCTCAATTCTCGTATTAAAAGTAGCCTTTCATTTTACTTTGATTGTAATATAATTTATAAGTGAAGCGACATGGTATCGTAAACTGATTTTGTGACATTTGGACCAATCAGAACGCGTTCCACGTTGGTTTAACGTTTACGAGAATACCGTTTGGTAGTTTTAGCGTGTCGGAACTTGATTGTAATTGTATTATATTGCAGGTTTTATTTAGCAGAATGACATGAATGACCATCTGATGTCACGCCAGTCGTGTCGGTTATCTGTCCCACTAGGTTACGAGAGTAAAGAAAGAGAGGGTGTGCTCTTGTGCATTGCGCACACACTTAGGCACTATAAATTAACTCCGACGTAGAAGGTCTGGTTTCAATGAAACCGGCCACCGTCACCGAAATCGGTGTGGGGAGCTATTATTCGTGAAATATGTGCTGTTTATTACATGTTGAAGTATTGTTATTTCGTGATTTAACAGCGGTTCATCCACTAGCATCCATTCCTGCGGGATTTAACAATCCCGCAGGAATGAACGGCTATGGATTTGCAACAATGAGAAATAATGCCGGTACTATTTAAATAAAGCATACCGCTTATCGCTTGCCCTTACCGCTTATCACGGATACGTGTCATCCAATTTGCAATGGAATCAAACTATGGGGTAAGGGTACTACGGGGTAAGTCATCCGAGACTATTAGGGCATTTAGGGAACAAAAAAAAGTGTGTAAGATCGGTATATGGTGCAGGGTATTTGGACAGTTGTAAACCGCTGTTTAAAAATTTTAATGTGATGCCATTATCTTGCTTATAAAAGAAATTTTTCTAAGAAATAAAGATTATAAATATGTAGGTCGGAACGGAGACAAGTTATATATTCCTAAACAAAAACTTACAATGTTATCTAAGAATGCCTTTTGTATGACTATTCGTATAAATAATAAACTGCCAAATAATTTGAAGGGTTTGTGACATAATCAATATAAAAATAATTTATTTAAATTACTACTAAACAAAATGTAGACTGTAGATGAATTTATGAATGATAAAAACATAATATGAAATTAAAACTTTAACATTTTACTAATTTTTTATATTGACATTTTTTAAACTGACGGATAGTGACTTTTTATAATTTATATCTAATTTAATAACGTGTAATTGTGTATGTACGTGTAATTTTAGATTTTTATAATAATTATCAGTTTAGTGTTTAATTGAATTATAATTTTGCAATATTTTCTCATTCTTTTGATGATATAATTTTACCTCAAACAAAATATTTGCACGTCGAGATAAATCCGACAAGATATGAGTTTCATGTAACGTTTACCATATTTTTGCAGATAAAATATTCTTATCTTATAGTATTTTATGCACCATCGCATTTCTATACAGAAAGCAGATTTTACAATAGGACTAGTTTTGGCTCGTAGAGAAAACGGAAATAAAATAGTAAATTATATAACCCCAGAAGGATATAATAATATTTTACGATTATTATCGCCTACAATTACGATGCAAATTAATGACTTACATCAGCACGCGTAGTGTAAACATTAAACACCATAGAAATGATTTCGTTCTACGGAAGAATAAGACGGAATGACAGATCGATAAAGGAAATCTATAATTTTGTCTAAACAATCTATTATTTAGTATTTCCATTCTTGTGTATACAGATTACAGCATACGAAACGTATTTCTACCGTGATCATACTACAGATTAAAGAAAACCAGGTCGTCATACTACGCGTGCTGTAAGGGTAAGCGCCAACAATGAGGGTTTTTAAATTCGTGACATCTGACAGCTTTTTGACCCGACAAGGACCGTCGGGCTACCAAGGGCCGCCTGGTGACAGAAAAATAATCGAAAATTCTTATTTACCGCTTTTGATACAACTTACGCCACCAGATGACGCTTTGTGTGCGTTGGGTCTGCCCCCTAACGGCATAAAAAATATCAAACACCCTCATTGACAGCAACGTAATCGTAACATTCGCGTTATCGAATGAATATTGTATGAAAAACATGAGAACGTCCATACAAATTTCACTCGATAACGTTACGAATACGTTGTTGTCAATTGTTCGTGCTTACTCCACTCCTTCATGAAATAACTAAAATTTTTAGAAAAACTATAACCCGTCTACGTAAATTATATAGCCTATGTTACCCGGGCTATTGTTACGAATCTATTGACACCTCTAGTTTAGGCGCTACGGTGGAATATTCATTTATACATACATACATACATACTACATAGATTGCCAAAATCATTAATTACCCTTCCTTTTGGCTTCGCCTTAGTCGGGTAAATAGCATTTTTCCATAGACTACTTTACTCCGTTTGCTTATTATAATAATATCATCGTTCCAATTCGTACAATGAATGTTGCCTCTGGGCTCTGCATACAGTTTAACATAATAACTAACCCAGTATAACGCACAGTCACTGGATAATAGTCCTTGCTCCAGATGTCACAGTAATTGGAACTGTCATTGGTGCACTGCGCTCACAAGCCAGCTCGGATGTAACTACTCATTTTAATGCCGATAAATGTTTGCACGATTGTGTAAGATTGCTTTTATCGTTGGCAGTTGCATTTCTCGATTAAATCGTTGTCGAATGTGCAGTTTTATCGTCGCGTGTGGATGCGCGTTCGACTGAGCGCGCAGTTCGTCACAGAGCACAGAGGTCTATGCAGGTGATAAATTTAGACTGGGACTATAATCTATATGCTCCGGAATCGGGAAGGCCGTAGAAAATTCTGATCATTGAAAATAGAACTCTGCACTGACACAATAGAGTTGAAAATCGAACACGTGAGTGTCCAGTGTCCAGTCAAATGTCAATGTCATATTATATGACAGCTCGATACTCGATACTTCCATTTTCAACTCTATTGTAACTGTGCAGTGTTCTATTTTCAGTGCCCTGTATTTTCACCGGCGTTCCGGATTCCGGACCATATAGTCCCAGCACTCCCAGCTTTAGGACAACTCTACCAATCTACCGCAGTTTTACCATTAGCGTGTGGAGGCACTAGGGGCGTTCAATTTAACTGCACAGTTTAAACTGCAACAATAAATCGTTGTCTGTAGCGCGCATTAGACACATAGGTTTCTTCATGGTGTTTGAGTCCGTATAAAATATTTTACTTATAGAAAAATCTAGATGGCAAAAGTAAATAGACACCCGAAATCGAATTTACATAATTTTGTGCGCAGTAAAAAAATCTACCATTGTCCATTGGGGGTAAAGCGCAATTAAAAAAAACCATTGGAAGCCGCGATGTTAAAATTTTCATACAATTCCCTTCGATAAATAACGTTACGAATAGTTATCCTGGTGTCATTATTCATGAGGGGTAAAAAGGTACAATTATTGACATCTACGTACTCGTAACGTTATCGAAAGAGAATTGTATGAAAATTATTCGTTTACGTTACTAATACGTAATTCAATAATTATTCCTGTTTGAGCGACCGCTCCAGCTAAGCCCCCAATGGTGTCTGGACCGATGAATCAGTATCGTGATTCATTCGATATGGCTTACTCGGTAACTTAGTAACCTGTGATGTGGCGCTACTCGGCGGGTTGCCGCGAGTTAGCGAATTGGGACCGATATTGGCTGACTCAAGTTATCTTTGTGTCGGAATTTGTTTCAGATAGCAAGCCAGGTACACTTGAGAACTTGCTTTGAGTCACATATATTGATAATTGAAAAATAAAACTTCTCTCTTTGTACTTTGTTCCAACTTACGGCTTATTCACATATACACCGAGAAAGTGAGTAAAACAAAAGGACTATCGCATCAAAGGAAGCGGGGAGCGCCGGGCGGGACGATGACGTAACACGGTCCCGCACACAGTCACCAATAAACTCGGTTCAGCGCATTTGAACCTTACTGTCATAGTCATATAGTCGAAATGTGTAAACCGAAAACAGTAGTACCTATACTGTACACGTGCTAGACAATTATTTCAACAGCCATGTTGACTAATCTGAGTGGCTATTTATAATCGTGATGTACATTTTTTCAATGAATTTAGAATGTTAATACTTTTTAAGTAAGTATATAAAATGACTTGAAACTTTGTTACAGTAAAGCTGTTATGTGTCCTCTAGTTTATATTGTATTCTAAAATATTAAGTAGTTTTCGCATTCAAAGTTACGAAAATTTTCGAATCCCGCGACAGTAGCGTGACGTCAAGCTACACCTCGGGCATACAGCCCGGAGTTCGCGCCGTACTACGCACCGCTTAGTCGTAAGTCACAAGTTTAAACAATTTTACGTTTATGTTTTCATCATCATCAAAAACTAAAGTATTTATTTTTATGAATTGGCGTTTTATTCAATTTATCGCCAATGTTTTACGAATCTAAATGTGCAATGAAAATATTTGTAACATGAATAATTTATAATTTATCTATACTAATATAATAAAGAGGAAATGTTTGTTTGTTTGTTTGCATTGAATAGGCTCAGAAACTAATGGACCGATTTTAATGTAATTTGGAACATATTATGTTATATATATACAATAGACCACGGGGAAGGACATAGGCTACTTTTTATTGCGGCAAAATTTACGATTCCCTCTAGATTTCCTTTTGCGCGCACTAAGTCGCGGGCAATATCTAGTTGTTATTAAACAAAAATAGTACTTCATTAACCACCAAGTGTCCAACAGACACTAACTTTTTTTTTGAAGGTAGATTGTTTTTTTATATTTACATTTACTTTTAAATCGTATGTAATAGTGGCTGCCAGACCTTTGTTTGTGTTATAAACGTAGTAACTTTGTAAATGTATCACATATCAGTGATTAAAACCTTTTGTCATAAAGTATTCATATTCAGTATTCGCTTTTATTCATAAAAAAATAGCTAAAAGGTAACTACCACAAAGTGAAATTCGACGTGCCCTTGTGCGTGAGCCCGATAGTGATGATCAGAATTTTGCAGATGACAGCTGTTCTGAGAGTGAAAGTAATATGACAGAACCAGCATATGAAAATGACGACGATCAATTACGGAGTAAAAGTGATGATGTATCATTACAAGAATATGTCTCAATCAATTGACACATATAAAGGAAGAGATGGAACAATTTGGAAATCAGAACATGACAGGCGAAGCCAAGTCGAGGCGTTCGACACAACATAATTCGCGGTGGTATTGGTAAGGTGATTCTTTCTCCGGGGCAGGCTATTAGAGATCCGATAGACAGTTCACATTTTCAGCCTTTTTTTCGACGATCACGGATTAGAAATAATAGTGAAATATACCAATACTGAAGGGCTTAGAGTTTTACAAAATCGATGGAAACCAACTTACAGAATCGAAATCCAAGCATTTTTAGGTCTTTTATTGCCTATAAACGCGTCAATAAACAGGGAAGTGTGGATTTTAGAGAATACTGGGACGCAATCTTTGGCAATCCGATATTTCGAGCAACATTGGAAAAAAAGATTTGGTTCTTATTACGATTCTTTAAATTCGATGACACAAATACTAGGTCCATAATATTCTTAAAATATATTTTTTTATAATATTTGTAAGTGAATAAGAGTAAAAAATACATTACTGAAATACATTATACTGTCTTTTTTTATTCAAAATAACTTTCTTTTCTTTCATTAAACCTTACATTTATCTGTCATATAATCAGCGTCTGTTGGACACTACTGGTCATCGTTACGTTACAAAAGCATATTGGATAGTTAAGGGTTAAAGTTAATAAATATCTTGGAAACGAACGTCCTGCAATGGAGGAATACTAATATTATAAATGTGAAAGTTTGTGAGGGTGGATGGATGTATGCATGAATGTTTGTTACTTTGTCACGAATAAACTACTGAACGGATTTTGATGAAATTTGGTATGTTTGTATTTTAGGCTCTGGATTAAAACATAGGCTACTTTTTATTCCGGACAAGTACAGTATTCCCGCGGGATACCCGATAGTAAATTTACGCAGGCGGTGGCGAAAACAGCTAGCATCGAGATAGACTAGCGAAATTTTTAAAACAAAACGCTGTACCTTTGGAAATATTGATTATTAATATACTGTTTCCTCTGTGAACTTACTCATATTTAAGAGTACTATTCATTTATGCAATTAAAAAAATCAGTCATCGTCACTCGTCTAGCAATCAAATCAAATGTGAGACGGGAAGTGGCTAATCCAAATAAACGATTCGTGTGAAATTAACAAAGCGTAATTAAAAGGCTATCATTTACTGTTATGCGAGCTAAAATTTTGTAAATAACTAAACATGTAATGTAAAATGTGTGTCAAGAGTGTTTATGTTCTAGTGTTAACTCGTGGGAAGTCAATTTGAATGATCCATAAGGACGCTTTTGCATATTTGACGTAAATTGTCTGTTTTTTTCGGTCGATTTTGCGACCAAATGAAACCAAATCCTAGAAAACTAACAAATATTGTCATAAATAGGTTAAACATTTTATCAATAATTATGATTCGGTATAGCAATAACTATTTTCCAGAACCTCTAAACCCAAATTTACAAAAAGCGGTCGTGTTTAGGATCATTTCCCTGCTCTTAAGTAGCTTAATTTGTTTGTATAAAATACCCAAAGGCCAAAGATAACGGATATAATCACCTTAAAATTGGCTTAAAAATAATTCCACAATATTAAAAAAATGATCTTGAAAAAGCATCGAGACTTCAAAATTTTGATAATATAGATGTGACCCGCGACTTCGTGCGCGACAGCGGAAATCCCCCGGGGACCGTACTTTTTGCCGCGATAGTAAGTAGCCTATGTTCTTTCAACATATGATGTTGAAACAAATATAGACCACTACAGAGTAGATCGGTCCAGTAATTTCGCAGCATAATCAATGCGAACTAACAAATCATGAAAAACATTCTGAATGCTGGATATTACAGTACGGCCACACTAACCAAAATGTTGTGGAGATGTTGGCCGACTGCAGTTAGTACTTCTACATGTTTGCCTCGTCTATAGACGAAAATAATATTTTAATTCCATTTTATAGGAACAGTAATTGTGTCCGGCAACTTTCATGTACACCTACTGTTTTTCGATATCATAAATTATGTACCTCTATAGTTATACTCGTACGACTGATAAGTGATAACCGTGACCAATATATTCAAATTAATTCATGTTTACAAAAAGTTCTCCATGTAGATTGTAGAGCGTTCGAGATGTGCAGAGTTTAATGGTGCATGCAGTGCGTTGCACCGTGGCTGCTGATGCTGGCTGCCGTGCACAATGTATGCACGTGCATGCCGTGTCGAAAATAGGTTAAGTGCCACTCCTTACTACACACTACAGTTAAAGTGGGCCTAGCAGGAAAATTTGACAGCGGCGTAATCGCAACGTCATCAAATTCGAATTAATAAATCTGTCAAAACCATGACAGCGCCCATACCAGTTTCATGCGATAATGTTACGTTTACGCCGCTGTCAAGTGTTCTTGCTAGGCCCCCTGTAGCCCAAGCAAGAGCAATTGATATCTTCGTATTCGTAACGTTGTCGAATGTCAATTGTAAGGGCGCTGTCATAATTTTCATACAAATCTTTCGATAACGTTACGAATACATATTACATAGTTGTGTAACGTTACGAATACATTGTTCCAGCTAACCCCACATTAGTTTTTTATTCTTATTTTAGGTTGCTTAATAAATATAAACGCAACGCAATAAAAAAAAAACTAGCGGATAGCGAGCGGCAGCGGGGCGGAGCGGGCGCGCAGCGAATGCGTTGCGAACACGGCTCGGCTGCGTAACGAAGACGTCGCAGACGCGTGGAAAATTCGCAACGTTTTCGCCGCGTTTTGGAGCGAATTAACGACGCGCGACGTACAATACACTCAGTAAGAAAATGCTGTTGGCTTTGTTACTTCGAAGACGCCGAAGACGAATACGAAAGCATCGACGAATTTGGGAAGATCTATTATGAATTAATCGAATGGAAGAGTGCGACTATTTTGTGTTGTTTTGCGAACGAATAAAAAATAATCCAAAAAGATTACATTCCTACCTGCGAATATCAAGACCTATATTTTATGCATCTGAATCTGATAAAATCTGTCATGAGACATGAAGACACACGCTTGTACGAGACGGTACAAAATGGCGTCCACGCTGCTGCGCATCCGCGGCGTGTTTGTTGCCTGCCCACTCCGCTACGCAACCGCTCGCAAACAGCTAGTGTGATAACTGATAAGGCCCTCGAGATAAGACTGTGTCCTAAATACCCAGCCGTCTATTATTAAAGTTGACTTGACAAAAATATCTTTGTTTACATCTTTACAGTAAGTAAAACCTTTTCCAATGTCTTTTGAGAATAACACATCGTTTGCCATTTTCATAGAAAAACGATGATTGCCGAGGGCCATTAGCATGGTGGTCGGTGTGTACATGCTTTTTAGGTACATCGACCTGTAGGCTGGAACTACGTATTTAAAGTATAGAGCTCTAATCTCGCGGGCCGCTGTTAAATAGATTAATGCAATGAACTGTGTTAAGTGAGCTGGTCATTTAATTGGTCGTGAATTGTGATATATCACACAAAACGAGAACTCACTCGGTCGCGACTCGCCGGGTAGAACATAGAAGGTCATATTGGCTCTATTCTGATTTCTGAGGCATTTATTAGCCTTTCTTAATGTAATTTATTATTAAGATGTTGTCCGCGAATTCGTACGCGCAAAAAGAAATCGCGCGGTTACCGTACATTTTGCTGCGATAATATGCGATGCCTATGCATTAATCCAGAATTTTTCATTAATCAAAATTGAGATTCATGCTCTTAAATATATTTCATGGCCGATCGAACAATGCACAGACAATACAAATTAAGTAAGCTTATTTATCCATCTTGTTCTTTTATTTCATGATTTCGCTATATTGCGTTTTCCGAAGCCAAGTACTAAAAGGAAATACACATTCAATGTATGAAATTAAGTACGAAGTAAAGTAGCCTATTATTATAATAATTCTAATTTAATATTAGGTCTTTACTTTTTTTTTTTAGGTTTTGTATGAAAAAATTTAAACTATTTTTTTTCCTGTATTTTTTATTTGTATTAATCGAAGTAATCACCCATGCAATCAATGCATCTTCATCTGGCAATTTATTGATGCCCTTCTTAAAGAAATCAGCTGGACGGGAGGCAACAAATTCTTCAAAGGCATTTTGTACTGCCTCTCGGGTATTGAATTTTTTCCCGCCAAGAAGTTATCCAAATTCTGGAAAAAGTAGTAGTCTGTAGGCGCAAGGTCTGGTGAGTAGGGCGGATTAGAGATTAGAACTTCCAACCCCAGTTCTTGCAACTTGGAGACCGCCTGTTGTGTAGTATGAGGTCGCGCGTTGTCGTGCAGGAGCAGCGGAGACGAGCGATTGACCAATGCTGGTTGGAGATGTGCCAGCTTCTCCATCATTGTGTTCAGTTCTTAACAGTACACATCTGCAGTAATGCTCACCCCGTTTGGTAAGAAGCTGTGATGAATCACACCGGCGCTAGACCACCAAACAGTGACCATCACTTTTCTAGGGGTAAGTTTTCGTTTAGGGCATTGTTTAGGTGCTGAACCAGGATCCAACCAACTTGCTGAGCGCTTGCGGTTATCAAACAGAATCCATTTTTCACCGCAGGTAACAATGAGGTTCAAAATTCCTTCATTTGTGTGTCCGTTGAGCAGTGCAAGGCACGTCTCGACGCGTACTTTGCGCTGGCGATCATTGAGTTCGTGGGGCACCCATTTGTCAAGCTTTTTTACCTTGCCAATTTGACGCAAATGGACCAATATTGTTTTGACGCTAATGTCGAAAGGTGCTGCTAGTTCAGACGTAGATTGTGTATCATCAGCTTCCACAATCGCCTTTAATTCGTCATTGTCGACCAAAGTCTTCGGACGACCGCAAGGTTCATTTTTCAGAAATTTCCAGAACGGAAGCGAGCAAACCAATAACAGGTGGTGCGTTGGTTTGTAGTGTTAGCTCCGTAAACGTCGTTGATGTTGCGTGCCGATTGTGCCGCGTTGCTGCCACGACGCGACGGTACTCATATTCCATAATTACTCGAATTTTAATGTATCCATGATGACGTAAAAGATTGAAATGCGATGAAAATGTAACACTAATCAATAAAGAAGTGACTTCTTTTGGAAAAAGAATTCCATGTTTTTAAAATAAAATTAATTTGAAATTAGAATTCTTAGCCAAACAAAAATTATTTTGATTTGAAATGGCCAGTACTGCAGAACGGCAATTTCATAGGTAAAGACCTATTATGATGATTACAGTACCGCAAAGTCTATTTCGAGGCATGTAGTTTAATATGCCAATCGCGGTCTATACATAGGCACACATAGGCAGGCTATAAAAAGCAGTCTTAACAGCTGCCGGTTACCTGGACTGTGGACATAAACGACAATTCAAGATTCCAGTTAACTACTTAACAAGCACCAGTCCTGTCGGATCTAATTATAAGCTGCTACGTTTGATATGATAGGTCACAGGACCACACTATAGGAAGAAGGCGTTAATTGTTGCGATAATGAACGTTAATGTTGATGTAAGCCGTAAGCCCTCGTACCCACGAGTTTCTTTTGGGTCGTGACAGAAAAAACTGCACTACACGATTTTCAGCTCTGTTGTATTAGCGCACAGTTCTATTTAGTGCTGTTTTTACTGTCGCGACCACAAAATACGCTAGTGGGAACGTAGCCTAAGAGTCAGATTGCAAAGGTGCATTTTTAAGATAGCAATTAAAAATTGAACTTTATTGACTAAACAAGAAGATACACGTCTCATTGCAAGAGCGGAGCGGCGCGCGGCGTTGGGCTACGTTACGCCCAGCGAAGATTTATATTTACAGTGTTGTTTTTACTAAAGCCGACGGAAAAAGCCGCTCGTGGGAACATAGACTTAGTCCGTATTGTGTTATTTTTACCGAAAAGCCTTTGCTTTTACTTGGCCTGATCTAAACGCACTGTCATTAGGTCAGGCAAAAGCCTACAGATGTTTTATCGACCACCTTCTTGCTAGCTAGTAGCTGAATGATAACTGTTATGTTAACTTCATTAACCAGATGTCACCCCGTGGTCGAAATAATAATTCATGTAATGTTTAAGTTTGAACTTTATAAGGGTTCTTTTGCCTCTTAGATAGAAAAAAATAATTAAAAAAGAATATTGTGACACATTGACTTTATTAATTGCTTAACGTCAACGCGTAACAAATTTGACTATCAAAAGCACCGTAGTGTGTCTTAGTAATCTGAGGTAGTGTGTGTTGTTGTTACTTTTATGTATTTTTAAACATTATATTAAAAACATATCAGCTTTCGGCACACCTTCCCCCACAAAAACTTATTTTAGATTGAATTTATTGTCTAGATTATTATTATAATGTTAAGTTAATCCTATTTCCTACGAGTTAATATTTTAACCTTTAGTTTATCCCGGTCAGTAGTATCGGCTACTTGTATTGTTCGTTTTATTCGGTACACAGTACACAATCCGCATCCGGCACCTCGACACTTAATAAGGAACTGTAATTGTTATCGACATCTTACTCTTATCGTGGCCGTCTCTTTCGCACAGTTCCTCGTATGAACCATCATTCCCTGTGTCGTAGATGCGACAGTGGATAAAAGTTTTTGCAGTTTGTACCTACGTACTTTGCACTAATATAATTTTATTTTATACTATTCTCTTTTGTGGTCGAAGTAAGTCAGTGTGTGTAGTATTCAACACTTTTATAAAATGCATTGGGGATATATTAATTTTTGAATATTCATAGGATGTTTCCTGAAGTACTATCGAACAAGTTGCCGCTTGACCAGGCATAAGATGAAAATCTCTTAACAGCGCCCTTGAATCGTACGCACCCACATATAATCACGTGTAGATACGTATTACGTACTTCAACCACGATGTGGTCACTTCCTTTGTATTTTAACATTTTGAGGCGTCCTAGTGCTATGAAGTGAACTTTATTGCTCTTATAAATAAGGTCAAAAGTGGTACATCGGATCCTTCGGCGACCGTACGTTGATAAAAAAATATTTTAATTGCATGAATAGGCTATAAACCTCTATGTCAGCTTTTAACACTCCACCCATCATCAGAGATCATTCTGTCCATATTCAGTTATCATTGTAAGAGGCGAAGATAACGACACTGATAAGAGATAAGAATTATAATATAATGCCTATATTTAAATGTAGCGTAATTAATCTGTGGTTATGAGTTATAAGTTTCTAGCGATACTGACTCAGCTAAAATATATATGTATAGTATTATACGTATGTTTAGGGTTCCGTACCCAAAGGGTAAAAAGGGCCCTATTACTAAGACTCCGCTGTCCGTCTGTCGCCATGCTGTATCTCTTGAACCGTGATAGTTAGACAGTTGAAATTTTCACAGATGATGTATTTCTGTTGCCGCTATATGTGTACAACACATACTTACTAAAAAACAGAATAAAATAAATATTTGATGGGGCTCCCATACAACAGTTTTTTTTTGCTCGTTTTTATAGATAATGGTACGAAACCCCACGTGCGCGAGTCCGACTCGCACTTAGCCGTTTTTTTTTAAATTATATCATTAATTTCAACTGTAAAGGAAATCAATCACACAAATTAAGCAAAAATGGCGAATCTTATTTTTTGGTCCTTATTATACGTTCGTGTTATTTAAAATATCCGTGTGTTTGTGATGCCATACTTCTTATCTTACACTTACACTTGACGTTGATGACGTAAAGATAAGAATACATTGTACTTGTGATGATAAGCTAACCCCTAAACGTAACGGAAAACGGTATACCTGACAGGTTTGCCTTTACAGTTGAGATGCAATGTACTGGGATGCCGGAGCAGGAGGAACAATTGGCAACGGCGTAAACGTAATGTTATCGAAAGAGATTTGTGTGAAAATTATGACAGCGCCCATACAATTGAAATTCGATAATGTTACGTTTAAGCAGCTGTCAATTGTTCCTGCTAGACCCCCAGGTCAACCGGAGCGTGTATATTGCACAACTGTGCAGTGTGCAGGTTTCCATACTACAGCTCGAGCTTACCACACAATCTTTATAACTGTGCTGGCAAACCTGTCACACCCTTACGTGTATGACTATCTTTAGGAGGCAAATGATAATAATGTAAAAATATTTAAAAGGAAAAAACAGAATGAAATATGAAACATTAAGGGCCTGTTTCACAATCTTGTAATAAGTGTCGGATAGCTTATTCAAAAGTTACAAAACTTTACGCTGGTTACGTAATAAAAATCTGTAATATAGTATATGCATAGTACAAAAGTATTAAATATACTTCCCGTTGTCTGGTACCTGTAGCACAAGGTCTTCGAATACTTAGCACAGGGCCAGATTGACGTGGTGTGAAGGGTCCATAAATATTATTAATTATTAATGATGACAATATGTTAAGCAATCCAAAATTCAAGTTAAATAAGTATAGCACACCCATATTAAGGACAGACCTGAACCCCTACAGTAGGGAATGTCAGTGGTCAGTGTTATTAATATGTTATTATAAGTTTATAATATAATCCTACCCTTATCATGGTTCAGTTAATGCGAAATATAGACAGTATTGACCTTTAAGACTGGCATAAACATTGAATGCTCAGCCATCCCTGCACACCCTTCTATAAATAATTTCATGGCTTTTATTTATATGTGTATCTTGTAAATAAAAGGGTGAAGTGTGATTCCCTTTTATGGTCATATTCCCGGCCCTGAAAATAAACTGATACAACCAGAATGTTAAGACCTTATACAGTAAGAAAAATATTCAGCATGAAGGTGTTACAATATACAACATATTACCTAAGGAGATGTAAAGATTCTCCAAGTCTTACAATATTTTAAAAACGATTGAAACACCTTGTAAATTATTAGATTGTTATTTAGCTAAGTTTCTCTTTAAGTGTAATGTTCTTTGAGAAATAAATAAATCTTTAAGCCTGAATGTGCCCTTAAATAATAAGTAGTTTTTACCAGAGGTTTGCAATGGGCTATCCCAGACTTATTGTAGGTGTTCAAATTGCAACAAAATGAATATGTTTGGTTTAGTGATCATAATTATAATCACTAATGATGTTTATAAATTAACTTCTAAACAACTAAATAGTAAGGTAGTTATAAGTTATATTAAATAATATGTCTTTGATAAATATATATTAGATAATAACTTCCTGAAGTACAAGTAATATGAACTTAATTGTTGTCAACACAACATACATATTTAAAGAGCACAAAACAGTCAAAATAACATTTTGCATATTCAAAACAAAAATTATAAAATTTCAATGTATAGTTGACTATTTTATGTTGTTGATGTACTATTTCATATTCATCAGATCAATCTTCACCTGCAACATGTGATGCGTTGCAACTAGAGCATAAAAATGAAAAGTCTAACCATAAACAGGAAGTATATCAAGCACAAGATAAACACATATCTTGAGCGCTATCTATGTGAAACTAAGCATTGATGAAAACATCCATCTGATAACACCATTATTTCCAAACCTTTTTAATTTGAAACGGATTTAAATCAGAGATGTTAAGAATATGACATTTTAGATCTGGATACGGGTATAGAAATAAAATTATATCTTTTGGTCACTGATACGGATATAAAATAATTTTGGACTATCCGTTAGTTTCAGATAATTTCGGTTAAGGATATTAGGTTTATGACGAATTTTAGTGAAATGCAAATACTTATTTCCAATTGACAGCTTTAGGTAATCATTTGGCCAAAAAATTTCATTGTAAGAGTTTGAATGTCAGGTTGAACCACGCTGCACAGAGTGTATGACTGAGGTCATATGAAACAAGTATCTTTTTGTATAGTGAATAAAGTTCAATTTTGAATAGCGATGTTAAAAATGCAGCGCCGCGTTTTTTCGCAGTGACTGACCCTTAATAATAAACATTTTGTACAAATAATAAAAAATAATAAAACATTTGCAACAGATATGCATGTAAGTATATAATGTTTTTATGTGAATTTAAAGTTACTCACGCGTTGCAGCTCCAAGGAATGGTTGTAGGACCTCTGTAGTTTATCGACGAGAGGTCTGACGGCGCGCCAAGCCCTCTCCTGTGTTATATCCGATGGATCCGCGATCGCCTCCTTTATCTCCTTCCCAGCATCCTTGTAACACTGTATTTCTCGTAATATCTCATCCGATTCCAACAAAACCCTTTGCACTTCCTCGAATACCTCGCGTTCAGTCTCAGTCGGGGCAGCATTCTCGAAATCCAAAAATATGTCGTATCTCGGCGAGGAACAACAGTTTGAGTCATCCCTGGCCAACAGGCTGAGTAGTTTCCCCATGTTATCGGAATGGAATCACAATTTAAATTCAGCTACAATACCTCCTGGAGGGCAGATACTGCATTGCCCGAAACAGTGTTATGCTAAACCGATACCGTGATGTTCAGTTTGTATAAATATTCCTTGTTATTAATACACAACGACAATATATTCGGAAACACTTATTGAACAATTATTATTTAATTAAAATGAACTTTAAATTACAAACTCTACAAACGTCCAACTGACACACTTATCCCTTCGCCACTAATTTGACAGTTGATAACTCACAAATGTCAAGTCAATACGATGACAGAACTAAAAAAATGTTGCCAGTCTTATGAGTCTTATAATATACTAAATATAAAAGGTACGCTTAAAAAAGGCTGAAAAACGATATTTAGTATTGATAATAAAAGCCCCCGTTCCCACGAGTGTTTTTTTTGTGGTGGTGATAGAAAAAACAGCACTGTAAAATACGTGTGTCAAACTGTCAAATTTGATTACTCTGTGTTCGATTTTCAGCTCTATTGATAAGCGGAGAGTTCTATAAACAGTGCTTGAAGCGGACTTATTTGCAAAAATTTAAAATGATTGACACTTTTGACACTAATGTCGGCCATTAGTACCAGATCTGGATTTCCAGACTGGACCGTGAATAAGGGGCATAGGTCCATACTGATGGTTCAGCCTGCAAATCAAGCATCGGTACTAATCATGGCCATCATTAGTATCAAAATATATTGAGTACCAGTGCTGGATTTGAAGGCTGGGTTGTGAGTGTGGCCCTCTATACTAACAAAAAGCGGTACTTTGTCAGTTAGGTTCTTTTTAGTTTTTTAAAGTATCGTTGTCTATACCAATATTATAAAGGGGAAAGATTTGTTTCTTTGTATGTTTGTTTGCATCAATTAGGCTCCTAAACTACGGGACCAATTTTAACAAAAATTTATGCAGATTTAAAGAGCAGACCTCGGGAAAGGACTTGGGCAACGTTTTATCGCGGAAAAATCTACGGCTTCAGCGGGATTACCTTTTATGCGCACTGTTAAACAACACTCCACAGTTGCCTTTTAAAAAAAAGATTTATTATATAAACTGAAATAGTAATGAAATAGAAAAACGAAATAGTAATTATAGAAACAACTGCCGCGGTCGGGAGATGGAAACGGAGTGTCCATGGTCTCGGACTTAGGATATAGGTTGACAGGAGAAATGCAGTATCAGCAGATGGAAAAGCTAGGGTAAGCATATTAGCATACAGGAGCGGGATATAACACCTCCCGGGGGTAGACTAAACTTCGGGGACGAAATTTATAGAAAACGGAATTAAGGAAGTTAGACATTTACTCTAAGGTTAGGTGTAGGAACCGGTTTAGTGTTAATTTTGCCTTTAGCTAAGTCTTGAAGAGGAATAGATGAAGGAGATGCAGGTGTATCTTGGGTTGGAGATGCATTTACAGAAAGAGTTTGGGAAAATCTTGGAAGGATGCGAAGACAGCAGTTGTGTCTCTTTATTAAGATAAAACATTTATAAATGCATAATAAAACAATAGCACAAGAAATTATTATTAAAGTAGTGGAATAATGAGTTTCATACTTTATAAAACTATGTTCATTTATAATTTTATCGGCTTCTTTTGATAAAGATTTTAATTTTAATTTATGTTTATTACTAATTATGTCCAAATCGAAACCTTGCAAATCTATATGAGCCTCATTATTTATTTCATTATTTAATCCATTAAAATTACAACAAGAGTCATTTATAATATTAATATTGGATACTATCTTATTTATTTTAAATTCCATTATTTTAGACTTAGGAACTAATTTAGTATTCTTACAGTAAGCTAAACAATTACTGGGCAGATAAAGTATTATTGTGCCTATTACATTTAGATCAATATTTGTTTTGTTGCGACATTCCACTAATACTTTACTATATGTGGATTGTACATATATCCACCTATTGTTTGAAATGGATTTCCAAATATCAATTTTGTCATGAAAACTATCTGCTTTACACTGCACTGGTAGAGCACTTATGATATTGACTAATAGTTCACTGTTACAACTCGGATGTTCACTGGTCGAAAATACTGTTGTCACGTCGCAGATGTAAGTTTGTGAATTAATCGCCCTACATTCCTGTAGTGAGTCTAAGTTACAATATGACGTTTTATCATTGGTCATTGCAATATATTTAGTATTTGGTACAACATAAGTAAAATAATTAGATTTGGATACATCATGTGGTGTGGGAAGAGCAATATTATAATATAAATTGTATTTTTTTGGAGATACAAGGGGAATTCTTAAAATAAATACTACTTTACCATTAATACTATAGCTAAATACTCTAGAAATATTGATTAGGGTAAACATTTCACTTAATTCTAAATTTACAGGTAATTTTACATCAGCAGGTAAGTGACGGAAGTTATCGACAAGCTCTTTGTATAGATAGCTAGGCGGTAATATAGCTGGATGTAGTATTCTTTGACTACTAAACATTATGGCATTGACTATATCCTCTAATTGAAAAGATAAAGTAATAACATTTGCTTCTAGACTATTTAATACTGTTATCATATTAGTTTTAATTATTAAGTTTTTAGAAATAGTAGAAATATTATTTATTTTATTAGAGAAGTTGTCGATTTATTTGCAGGGACACATTATTGTAACCATGAACTTTGACGATTTTGTAAGGGCCTTTTCATTGAGGGGATAAAGCCTTTCTTAGCCGCAAATGGTTTTTTAAATAAACTAAATCACCAATCTTATAGGTCATATAGATAAGTCAGGTGCGTTATTAGCGTTAGCAGGTGATGTTGGATTCGGTGGAGTGGATAATAGTTGGGAATCATTATGATGATGAGATGCAAAAGCTACTGGTTGATCTTTACCAATTTGTCCTTGTGACAGGACAGCACCTACCGCATAATTTGACGCATCACAAGTTAGTATAAAAGGTTGTGTGAAATCAGGATAAGCTAGAAGAGGAGCGGTTGTTAGTTTGGACTTTAATGTCTCAAAGGCTAGTTGTTGTTGGTTCTCCCAGTTAAATGGAGCATTCTTTTTAAGTAAATTAGTAAGAGGCTTGGAAATAGTAGAGAATTCAGGGATGAGTCGGCGATAATAGGAAACTAACCCTAAGAATGATTTTATGTCTTTAGGGCACTTGGGAATAGAAAAATTTGTAACAGCTTTGACTTTGTGAGGATTTGGTTTAACGCCTTTTTCAGTTATTACATTCCTATGTAGCCTACCTCTCGTCTCAAGAATTCACATTTGTCTGGTTGAAGTTTTAGGTTAAATTTGCGCAGTCTTTGAAAAATAGAACTCAAATTCAAAATATGTGAGTCTAGGTCATAAGAATAGGTTACTATGTCATTAAGAAATACATAACAACGGATATCCTGAAGTCCGGATAAGGCTGTGTTTATAAGCCTCTGGAATGTGGCTGGGGCGTTTTTAAGCCCGAAAGGCATTCTAAGAAACTGGTAGTGTCCTTCTGGGACGTTGAAAGCAGTTTTTGACTTATCAGACTCATTTAAGGGAATTTGGTGGAACCCGGATGCTAAATCTAGTGTAGAAAAATAATTTTTGGAAGTGCGTAGGTATCTCCTATTGTTACGTCGTTGAGTTTGCGATAGTCGATCACGACTCTCCATTTCTGTTCGTTGGATGCGTCTAATTTTTTTGGTACTACCCGTATAGGTGAGGACCATGGCGAATCAGAAGGTTCAATAATGTTTTGTTCCAGCATTTTGTCTATTTTCCTGCGAACTTCGGCTTTGTGGATTTCAGGAAATCGGTAAGATTTAGTGTGTATTGGTATATCGGAAGTCGTTTTAATTTCGTGTTTCAGAGCATTAGCGTATGTCAAGTTTTCGTCAGGTAAATGGAAGAATTCAGAAAAATTAGAACAAAGGTTGAAGTGAGCTGATTTTTCTTCGTCATTAAGGTGTGATACTCTAAGTTGATCTAGCACTAGTCTGGTTCGTCTTAGGCTATCTGTAAGTTGTGTTCTTTCTATCTTATTACAAAAACGGAGGGGATGTCGTCGAAGTCTTTCGAATTAATTGCTGTCAATTTTAAATTTAGGTTCGACTGGATTGTAGCTGTTTCTTCGGATGTGTTAACAATTGTTATATTAATACGATTATTTGATTTGACTTTTACTAAGCAATTCGCTATTAACAAGCTGTCCGAAATATATTGATCTAAAACTAATCCTTCTTTGATTTCAGGATTTACGACTGAACATTCGACTACACTTTCGCTCCTAGCTGGAATAATATAGGCAGGCTCACGGAAATATAATGGAAGAGATGTTTTAGAAAAAAATAACAAATTTTTATCATATAGTTTTGATATATAGTTTTGTAATTATGAGAATTTAGCATATCAGATCCTATTATGCCGTCATAGGGTAAATGAATTTTTTCAATTACATAAAATTGGTAGGAAATAGTGGATTTAGGTAATTTATTTTTATATTATAATGACCCAAGGTTTGTATAGAGTCGACTGAGGAATCAATTCCTTTTAAAGTAATGAATTCGTGTTTGAGTTTCGGATAATTGCTTAGACAAGATTTTTTTATTAAGCTTACAGAGGATCCTGAATCCACTAATAAGGTAAGTGGAAAATCGGAAACAGGGGAATCAACGAGGACATATGGTAAGAGTGTCTTAGTAGGATCATTAACTATTTTAAAAACATTTGATTTGGAATCAGTGAATTTAGAATTTGTAGGTAATGATACAGTGGATTTGGAAACAGTGGATTTGGAATTGGTAGGTAACGATACAGTGGAATTGGAAACAGTGGATTTGGAGTTGGTAGGTAATGATACAATGGATTTGGAATCAGTGGATTTAGAATTGGTAGGTAATGATACAGTGGATTTAGAATTTGTAGGTAATGATACAGTGGATTTGGAAACAGTGGATTTGGAATTGGTAGGTAATGATACAGTGGATTTAGAATCAGTGGATTTAGAAGATGGTAAATTGTTGCCAGCGTGATCGTGATGATTTGGCATATAAAAATTAAACAACTTGCCCTTGTCGCGGGGTTGTATAAAATTATTAGAATTAGGAATTGCACTACATGTGCGTTGAGTTAGAAAAGTGTCGGTTTTGGTAGTAATTTGTCCCGCACGACACTAGGACGAGACTATGTTTAGTTTTTTGGTGTATTGTCGACAGTATCGTAACCCTCTTCGGTATTGTTTTGTTCATTAAAATTCCTGTCAACATTGTAGGAAGAAAAGTTTACCCTTTGATAAGGTTTATTAAAATTTTGAGCGTGATTAATATTGTACTCACGTTTTATACACTCGTCTATTGTGTGACCCACGTTTTTGCAGTATTGGCAAATCGGGGGTGCATTTGCATTAGTAGGATTTGAAACGCGATTGTTATTATTATTAACACGATTATTATAATGAAAAACGATTATTGTAATTCGATTGTGAATATTGATTTTGATAGCGACGATTGGTGTTAAAACTAGACTTCGGGGATTGTGATCTAAGTTGGGGATTTTGTTTATATAAGAATTGTTGAATTTTCTCTTCCAAAATTGCGATGTTTGTTGCTTCGTTTAGAGTTTTGGGGGACTTGCAGCTCACTACATTAGATATACGGGGCAATAGCCCCATTTGGAAATGATGAAGGGCTAACTATTCCATTGCCGCAGTGCGGCCTAACATTTCTCTGCTTTTACGGCCATGTGAAATGGCAATTTCTGTTAATAATTGTGCTAAGCATGATTCAACCCTAAGGGCGAATACGCCTGTAAGCCAATAGGCTTACAGGTTCTGTAGGATTT
The DNA here is from genome assembly GCA_963565745.1 of Phengaris arion. Classification (NCBI taxonomy): domain Eukaryota; kingdom Metazoa; phylum Arthropoda; class Insecta; order Lepidoptera; family Lycaenidae; genus Phengaris; species Phengaris arion. Next base: position 1,408,360 of record OY751431.1, read on the forward strand.
TGTTTGCAATTCTGTAAGTCTAAGTGTGAGCAAATGAGCATAGTGTTTCCTTTCACTGAATTGATTTTTCATAAATTCTTTTAACTATTGCCAATTTAAAAATTCTTTAATTGAACAAGCCGTTTCGGCTTTTCCTTGAAGTCGACACAATATAAATTTCAGTAAAATATCTTTCTGTGACTCGGATGCTAAATCAATTGCATTATTGCAATTAACTAAAAATAAATTAAGTTTATCTCGGCTATCATCATACGGCTTAATAAATTTTAATAATATGTTCAAATCTAATTCTGGTTTACTTGGAGGGTCTGCCTTGGCCTTCCTTTTAGATCTGGTAGAAGGACCTGAAGGTTGTAATGATTGAGGAGATTGAGATTCCTCCTTTTCCTCTTCTATATCGGAGACATAAGTTTCTACGTTTTCGAATTTAACTGGGCTTGGATTTCTATCTTTAGATGCCATTTTTTTTGAAAATTAAGTTAAATAACAATTGTGTGAATTTATAAAAATATTTTAAAGTTCCATTATATTTTAAAAATTAAAATGCAATGACCAATATAGAGACAATACAAAGAACTCACAGAAATGCAGCGATAAGAAGCGTCAGGTGCATTTCTCGGAGCGTAACTAGATCTCAGGCTCGATGATATGGTGCTGCACGTAGACTGGATGCACGATGATGTTGATTAGTTATTATGAGATTTTATTAACCGGATATATTAATTTGCAATTATTTATTATTCGCGGTTATTTGGATTTCGCGGACACTTGGTGGAGACTGAGTCTTTTCAGGAACACGAACTTGTGGTATTTTACTTTTATCTTGGAATATAGTTCTGGAACACAGTTTATTTCTATCGAACTTTTCACAGTTTATTTCTCACAATGCTTATATACTGAGACGTACCGGGGATGCGTTTTTAAACATCCCACCGCTGCCACCAATGTTAAACAACACTCCACAGTTGCCTTTTTAAAAAAAGATTTATTATACAAATTGAAATAGTAATGAAATAGAAAAACGAAATAGCAATTATAGAAACAACTGCCGCGGTCGGGAGATGGAAACGGAGTGTCCAATGGTCTCGGACTTAGGATATAGGTGGACAGGAGAAATGCAGTATCAGGAGATGGAAAAGCTAGGGTGAGCATATTAGCATACAAGAGCGGGATATAACAGCACGAAGTCACGGGCAACATCTAGTATTAAATAAAACAAAATTATAAATGTTCGACAGATGGCGTCAGTATCACTAAGATTTAAAAAAAAATTGGTTATGGGATAAGGGTGATTCTGTGAAATAAAAAATATTTTAATAATATTAAGTTTTTGATTGAGTTTTGCCGGGGAATTCAATGGGTGACGTTGTGGATTTTTAATTTCATTCATAAATTTGTGTTATTCCGGTTCTTAATGTGTAATATTGGTAGAATATTAACCATTAAATATTCGTTAACATGCACAAGTGTGGGCAAGTGGTACAACTTCTAAGAACGTGCTATTTTGAGTTTCCCTCCAAAACTCCCTAGGAACTTTCAATATAGCTTCTACCACTTTACTGAATCGACTGACATGATTCATGGACTGCACTGACTACTTATTTGGACTTTGACTAGACTTTAGACTTGACGACTTCGACGTTTCTGATTGGCATCATAACTTAAGTAAAATCTTTGAACTAAGTATGTTATTTAATTATTCACATGACCTTAAACTGATCAAATTGGATTTACTCATAATTTAGTGTTACTTCACTCCACCAGTATTTGCCATAATGTTTTATTTTATTGAGATTATAATTTTTTCATGTAATATCTTGTTTATATTTTGTCATTCATATTTATTATGCATAATTAGCTTATATAGCTTATCTACCATTTTTTTAAATAGGTACATCTAGTCTTATTGTCTTGATTTATTATGGAAGATAGGAAAATTCAGTAAAACATCAAGTGATCAGGCGTCATTTATTTAATTCTCCGTAAATGTATATAACATCGACACAATGCCATCAATAATACGACTGTATTTTTATTTTACAAATAAAATTCATTATTATATTTACAAAATTCTCTCTGATAGGTACATACGTACTTACTACTTTTAATTACCTAATCAATTTCATTCAAGCATACTGTGAGCAAAACTGAGGTAAAAAATATTCTATATGACAAACTTTACGTTTTTTTTGTTATTTGTTTGACAAACCGGTTCAAACATAATGCCACATATTAACAAAATATATCACTAACACGTAAAATTTGTCAAATAATTAATTGATCGTCTTCCGGGTGCTATGTAGCAACATAGATACATAATATTAAATTGTAACTAAAATATAAGTATTAGATGTAAAAAAATCATAACTTATTCAATAATAAAAAACTAGAAAGTATTTTTGAACAGAGTTGCAGACGTAAAGCAATTTTAGAGATAAAAAGTGTAACGAAACTATGTACCACAGGGCTGAAAATTGTTAAATGTTTAATGCTCAGAACTTTAATGACAGAGGTGTAAAATGCATATATTATAAATATGTTGGGGTTTAATAATTATTAAATTATTGCAAAATTATATACTAATTCGTTAAATAGTAGGGGAAATGACAACATCAAGCAATCAAAATACTTTGAAACGCTCTATCCTAAATTCAAGACGAAACTGTTCGGATGCAATTGTTCTATAGAAAGTAGCAATCGGAGGAGTCTTATTAAATTATTATACGAATTTTCTTAGGGTTTATGTCACCAAGCACATTTTGCAATAAATGTCTGTAAGATATTAACTCCATATCCGTACAAACTGCTTGTGGACAGTCTCCTACTATAACTATGATAGTCATCAGATATCAATTTGTGATTTTTATGGTTATTATGAAGATATAATTCTTAATAGACAAAAATATGAGACGCTATTTTAATATCAACCTACTTGGCAAAAAAGAGAGCTAAGCTCTTGTACAAAACATCACTTAATAAATATTTATAGACAAAATGTGGACAGACTTAAGACAATAACAATACATACCTAGTTTAAACGAAAGAATAATAAATAAAACAAAATGTAAGAAACTTATTGTATTATCTTAATTGTCATATACTTTTAAGATCAGTCTAACATTCGTTAAAATTTACATCTCTTTATGTATCAACATTCTGTTTCAAGGCTATGCCTTACAAGGCTCTGTTGTATTTTTTGGCTGATGTTTTGTATATAATGAAAATATTAAGTTTGTATGAATAAAGAAGAGTATTAAATAAATAATAAATAGGTATAAAGGGTGCTCAGAAATGTTATTAAAATAATACGTCATACTTCGGTCTATAAATGAAAACGCCTACAGATGCAAGTAAAGACAAACGTCGAATTTTCTGCATTTTTTAAATTCTTCTTATAACATGATGATATACATTATTCCACTAAATTTCTAACATTAAAGGAAACACATAAGTCACAGCGATCCATTCAATAACTACCTAATATACATTTCGTATTTTAATGCGTTTTTACCATGCATTATAAACACGCTTGAGATATGTAAAAAACTCAAATCAAAATGGTTGGCTTACAATAATATATCCAAGTAATATTATTCAACCTTGTCTTATTTAATATTATATTCGAAATAATATTGTTTTTAATGAATAGTTTCTCCGAGAAATCATTGACTAAATAAGTAACTAAAAAGTGACATAACTAAGTACGATGAATAATTTCAATTTTCAAATCTCCTATCCTAAAAAGTCTTTGTATTCGTCAAAGTAGTTCCTTTTTGTAAATTTCTACTTAACAAATAAGACAAAAATAAATGAATGCGCATTTCATGACTAGACTTTATTCCGTTAAAAACTTAGTATACTTAAGCCACTCTAACAATGCACACCTTCCAAGGCGGTTTCGCTTTAAAGGAGCTTTACGGTACAACTAGGGGCTTAGCTAAAATGCCATCGTTAATTACAATGATGTTCGAATTTGAAAATATTATAATATAGGATTGACATAACGTTCGCTAAGTGGCATAGCGCGCAATAGTTACGTCAATACTATACATTTTTTAAGGTTCCAGTGTAACTACATGGAACCCTTTATAGTTTCGCTCTGTCTGTCCGTCCGTCTGTCCTCACTTGACAATTATGAATATAAATAGACAAAAAAATTTATAGTTTCATTTTGCCATCATAATATAATTTTATATTTCATATAATCAAAAATCATCCCCACTTCACATGATGGGGAGCTACCCTATCATGTGAAGTGGGGATGATTTTTTCTTCATTTCATCCCATGTCGGGTCCCGTTGAATAGGTATTTTCAAAAAAATGTATCTCCAAAGTGGTTTACAAGTTGTCTCCCCCTGGCATTTCTAAAATATGAGACTTAGAAACTTGAAATTTTCCACGCTGATAGATCATGCTAAATACTCTTTAGGAAAACGAAATCGGACTGTAACGTTTGAAGTAATTTGAAGAAACCTATTGCGCGTTGATAGTTCCGGAACCCTCCTTAGACATGTCCTGACATGCTCTTGGTTACGTTATTGATTTCTTATTTCGTCATCGTAATTAGCGATGGCGTCTTGGTTAAATGGGTACTGTAACAGAATGGTTTGTGTCTAATAATAGTAAAGTAAACAAAATATGTTACAATGCTTGCAGGCTGCAGGCTTGTGTTTTTATAAAAGGATTATATATGGCTCAAGATATTATTTCATTCAAATAATTAATTATAAAAATTATAAATACACAAAACTGTGTGATTATAATTTAAGAACACTTAAGTACGCCAGTCGCCAGACACTCAACGATTAAGTTTTTTGTTATTTTTACAACAATAATTAATATCCTCCTAGTACAAATAACATCTACACTATCTACATTTACTAAATCGAAGTCTTAACTTATTTGGTGTAAAGATCCGTCTTAGCTTAAGTAGTAATCAATTATTTTTGATTAGTTTCAATTTCAGTATTTCATATCACACACTTGTACATAATAATATTATAAATCACTAAAATAATCGTTAAATTACTTACTCGCATTATTACTGCACATTTGATGAAATAATAACAATAAGTCAAAAAAGAAAAGCACAAAAAAAGTTTAATATAATATTTTTTATGTAGGAATAGAGGTGTAACTTATTTATATTTTCTAAGAAACTATGCAATTGGAAAGTTTTAATTGAATAAAACGTTGTATTTAAATTATTACGCAGTTTACTTGATGAGTAGTTAAAAATAATTTTTAGTATAATTTGTAACATTTTTGGTACATAGTTTAAAAATGTGAGTAAAAATGGGGTACAAGCACGGAATAAGGATGTACCGATGGGTTTATAGCTTTACACTACGGATGTCATAGAGCTCCGTGTCAGTAACCGAAACTGTAGGATTTCCGAAATGTAAATAACTATCCGTAACCGTAACCGAATCCGACATAAAAGTTTCGGAAAATTTAGAATATACATAGCTTTGTATTTTATTAAAGTTTTTACTTTGGAATTTCTTTAAAAATCGATTATTCTTATCCAAGATTAGCGGATTATCCAAAATAATTAGATATCCGTAACCGGCATAATATTTTTATTCTCATATTCGTATCCTCATCCAGAAGACAAATTTTATATTCATAACATCCCTATTTTATAAAAATAAGGGTTTTTAAATTCGTGATATCTGACAGCTTTTTGAACCGACAAGGACCGTCGGGCTACCGAGCGCCGCCTGGTGACAGAAAAAGAATCGAAAATTCTTATTGATTTCTTATGTTTACGCGAAAATTGTTCATTATTTTAAACATTTACGGATTGTTTCAGTCCCCCTGTGACCACGCCGAAACGTCGTGAAAAATAAAAGTGCACAGCGACACAATCCGTAAATGTTTAAAACAATCGAAAATTCTTATTGACCGTTTTAGATACCACTTACGCCACCAGACGACGCTTTGTGTGCGTTGGGTCCGCCTCCTAGCGGCAGAAAAAATATCAAACACCCTCATTGAAACATTCTCAAACGCGCAGTAATAATAATGATCAATACATTTATACACACAACCAGTGCAATATTAAATTACATATTCGTGACTTGTGAAATGATGATTACTAAATGCGAGTCAAATGCCTTTTATGTGCAATTCCATCCTCACAAGAGATCCAAAGATACTCAGTATGCTAGAAAGTCAGTGGCGCTATTTAAGGTCAAACTTTTAACATCAGCCCCCAGCACAACTAACGGGGAAATAGCGAGGTGTCCAAAAACTCCAAAGACCGTCGCTTTGACACCTCGTCTGCCGCGCTTGCGGCGAATGGTGCTGGGCCGTCGATATAAAAAATAACTTCATTGCAAAGACAAACATAATATATAATACAAAGCGACAATTTCATTTCAACCGTAGGATCTACTTTTTTCTAGTCTGTGCCAAAACCTCCTAAATCAGTCTAGGTTTAATAAGTTTGCCACTCTGGAATATTAGGGAATTAGAATAATGTAAACAGTGTGTAGGAATCGGTTGGGGTTTTGCAAGTATATAAGTGCGTATACAAGGAGGAACGAACGATGGGGCTTTAGTCGTAGGTGTTAAAGCCCGGCTTTTCGTGGCTACACTCTTTGGCAATCCTTACTCTGTTGTGCAGTAACTTATTATAATAATAGGTATATTCTTTGGTTCAGATCCAATTTATTCTATAAGTGAAGAAAAAGATGAAAGTCGGCCAAATTAATGTGTTTTTATTCCTAAAATGCATTTATTGGATTAAATTGGATTTGAATGGAGTGTACAAATGGCGCAAGTTAGTTTCATACGCCCACAGTTTATTCTGCCCTACCCTAGCGCAACTGCGATAGACAAGATGGAGGAGTTGTTATTATAGACGCGAGATAGCTATGTCAAGTTACGTCAATGCCAGAGCTGCGTGCACCCAGGAGGCTGCGACTGCCGCCGGGGAAAATTTAGAGCATTGAAAATAGAACTCTGCTCTAATACAGCTGAAAATCGAACACACAAGTGTCGAGTCAAATGTCAATGTCATATATGACAGCTCGACACTTGACACTTCTATTTTCAACTCTATTGTATTAGCGCAGAGTTTTTGTGAGTATTTTCAATGCTCTGAATTTTCCCAGGTCTCCCGGATTTCTGACCATATAGTCCCAGCCTCAGTGTTTGCCAAGCCAGACTCATCAGGAATTTATCGGAAGTATTTCAACGCGGAGACAAGCAGGAACTTCTCTATGAATAGATCCGAGTCCAATGCGGCGATGTGGGCAGCGCGGCCGACGAGCGCGCTGGCGGTATGAGGCAGCGCGTGCTGTACGTCATACCGTACGACTGATGCTGATGACGCACGCGCCGCAAGAGGAGACACCATGTTGTGTACCTGGAAAATAGAGGAAGAGGGAAGATGAAAACGGAAACGAACGAAAGTAGGAAACAGAAAGTTACGTTCCCACGAGAGTCTTTTAGTGGTTGCGACAGAAAAAACAGCACCGTAAATAGAAGTCTGCGAAATACAGCCAAGTCTCAAGAGTCGAGTTGTCAAATCTGACATTCGATTCTCGACATTACGATTTTCAGCTCTATCGTATTAGCGCCGAGCTCTATTTACAGTGCTATTTTTTCTTGTCGCGACGACTAAAAAACTCTCGTGGGAACGTAGGCTAAGAGTATGAGCATAAACTTTTATCGAATACAAGGAAATACCATTTTCTATTTAGGCAAACTAATGATACTTCGCAAGTATGATTTAAAGGTAGGCGACTGGCCTAGTGAGCAAATAATTACAATGCCTATGGAGCTATGCCAAGAGCATAGAAGAAAGTACTCTCTATTTCATTCTAGTGTCAGTCCCAAAATCATAGAATACCCACTAGCTTTGAGTAATGTGATTGCAGCAGATACAATATTTTAGTACCTTATATGGCAAGAAAGCAACGAATAACTTATATATGTACCTAAAAAACTTTGGCCTTTTCATCCGTTATTGGATGCTCATGCTTTATACACTATACAGTATTCCCCGAGCGAAGTAACCACTCTTAAAATACTGTAGTGCCTGGGACAGTCGGTTTTTAAATGTCGTATGGTTGCCCAAGCACATACGGCATTCTCACAACACAGTCATCCTAGTCCAGAGGAGTGACTGGTCAATACGTCTGGGGCCAACCGTGTGCTGGTTTCCTCAAGATGTTTTCCTTCACTGTTGGAGCGTCCGTATAATGTATTTGAGATCTGAAAAAGTCTCATTAGTACATGCCACAACCTGGGAATCGAATCTGCACTCTCTCTAGTGCGAATCTAACAGTCTACCCACTAGGCCACGGAGCTATATATATCGTCATGATCGTAGAATAATGACGGATGAATGAAATGACATGACGAATGAAAAAAAATCAGAAAATTACTTTTTACTAAAAAAAAAGAAAAAATATCGGTTGTCTGTAAAGTCGGTTTACTGACGATAGTTGAACGTGACAACGTCAACAACAACAACAATAACAACAACAACAACAACAACAACAACAACAACAACAACAACAACAATAATAATAATATGTAATAATAATAATAATAAAATGCGAGGTAACGCTGGTACTTGGTAACGGTAACAGGTAACAGTACTTGGTAACGCATGAGTCATGTTTTTACGTGCGTGCAGCCGGCTCCATCGAATTATAAGACGTTATCACGTCAAAATGTATATGTATTTTACATTTCGAAATATTCAGTCGGTATACTGACGGATTTGATAGACGCTCATAGTAAAATGACGCTTGAATATACGTCGTGTCGTTGCACGAAGTGCGGGGCTTCCCCACTGCCTTCTCCCGCTCGCGACGACTCCGCGCAAACGTCACATTCGTTGAACTAACTCACGCGCCGCACGGGATTTTATTTTTTTTTACAATTTTAGGATTATTTATTTTTATGTTGTTTATTTATTATTTCGTACCTAGTTTTTGATAAAGCAGGGTAAAACGTGTACCACCATGAAGACAGCACGGTCTCAACTTATGCTAAAGCTTGTGGAAGAAACAAGTTAAAATGAAAAAATCACGAATTATACTCATGAAGAGTGCATTGATGAGGAGGAATGCATTCCAGGGACGCCAGGTAACTTATTAAGTTAGTATTTATAGTTGGTATTAATAATTTTTTGTATTATACAAAAATATTCAAATTAAATAATAATAACGTCGGTCCTGACTACCCGTCGGTCGAGTACGGAAAATATCTCATAAAATCAATGTTAAATTTAATTTTAATAAAAATAACATTGCTTTCTTATAAAACAATATTACATTGCTAAGTTTGTGTTATATCTGCCGAGATTTGATTTTTCATGCTCTATGTAACTACACTACAATTTTCTATGGACCCGATAGTGACGCATGACCACCACCGACGTTAATCTGTGGAATTTCGTTTGCATCCAACTGTCGTATATGACCATCCTCTTTTCACTCACTTTGTTCTTAGGTCTAAATATACTTCTGCCTTTTTTCTATTGAAAAACAATGGTTATTTGTAAAAATTTTATATATTTTTGTATTAAAAAGTCAACTCATTTAAGTAATAATTTACCTGTATAAAAAAAAAAAAAATTACGAATATTTTTATTTTTTAAAAACTTTTTATCGTAAATCGTCTGACGAGTTTGATAAATGTTGACCTGCAATAATCGTTTTTTATGTACAGTACTTTTTTATAATTTCTATATATACACTGATAATATATTTCAGAATGTCATTCGCCATTACCCACTGGAGCACGCAACATACTAGAAAAGATTAAGGACATTTATGAAGATGTTCCATCATCAGTTATCGGAGATTATATTCTTATAGAAAATCCTTTTATGACCATAAGTCAAAATTAAACCTCGCCATATTTACTTCCCCATGAAAATCAGTCATCGGTTTTGTCATGTCCTCATGGGCAAATGAGTGTATTATATTACAAGCGAAAGCTTTCATGCTATAATTTCACACTATACGATATGGTGGGGCAGCAAGGTTGTTGCTGTATGTGAGACGAAGGTGCTGCCAAACGTGGGGCCAACGAAGTAGCCAGTAGCCAGCCAGCGTTTATGGCGTTTATGAGTTCTGAACTGACCAGACAATTGTTCTGGCCAGCGAATTGTCTGATTCTGGTCAGGCAATTGCGCTGGCCAGAGTCGCAATAGGATAGTATTTAATATGTATACTTATGCAGTTAAAGAATATGATATTACTATAACACACAGGTTCCTTGAAAAAGGACATACCCTAAACGAGGGAGATTCAGTCCTCAGTGTAATTGAAAGGGCTGCTAAACATAAAACAATTTATATACCAGACGAATGGAAATTACTTGTACGTTGGGCTAAAGTAACGGGTGATTCATATGAAGTCATAGACGAAAATCAGTCGTTAGTGTTTGATTTTAAAGATCTGTTTAAAAATAAGAACAGGGTTAAAAATACAGCTAACCAAAAAGTTCTTTTATGCTTGTCCAAGTAGACAAGCATAAAAGAAATTAATTTCGATATTTCGCAGAGCAATAAAATCCGGTACAAATATTCTTTGTTTGATGATTATATTATGACCCTAGTACTAAGAAAGGAGACTAGAATTAATTCTTATAAACCAACCTTACAAAAAGCTTATGTAGGTCCAATTCCAATTAGTGCAGTGATAATATAAGCATCTTATTAGTCTCTGCGATTCCTCAATAATATTAACCAAACACCATAGCTTTTTCAGAAGTTTAACTTATGGACGTAAATGTTAATGTTTCTGATGATAACAATGAATCTGACTGAACATAAATTATTATTTACAGTCAGATTCATTGTTCTCATCAGAAATGTATACTTTTTGATTACATATTGGTATTATATTTTTAGTTGCCTGAGTGTTACTATTTTGAACTCATAAGTTGTATTTTTTTTTAGAATTTATACTTTTTGATTAAATATTAATATTATATTTTTAGTTGCCTAAGTGTTTCTATTTTTATCTTACAAGCTGTGTTTCTTTAAAGAATTTTGTTACTTTCCATATTATTTTTTAAATGCTCTATGTAACTATATTAATAACAATTATTGTGATACTAAAGATTTGCTATTAAATAGTTAGTATTTAAGATTTAGATAACTGATATTCAAAAAATAACTACTTAATAAGACCCAAAGACAATATTTTCAAAGATATTGCGGATTGTTTGAAGCAGTTTTGCGAGTCTCGTGAAAACGCCCCATATAAAAGTCGTACAAGCAGGTGACGCACGCTAGTAATGTTGCTACGAAATGTATGGCCATATGCACTAAATTTCTGATATCTCTGAAGTTTGCGCATTTCTGTCCATACATATCATAGTAAATATTTTTGTATTTGATGGGAGTAAACTAATTATGTAGGTTTTGTACACTAATGTTGTAAAAAAATATTACAAGTTTTTTGTGACTTCGAAATGCATATGACAAAACTACACGTAAAATCTTAATTCATTTTACTTTCGTCAAGTTGTATTACCTAATTATTTCTTAATTTATTAAAAGAAAACAAAAAATTTACATTTACACAGACTATTGGGCCAATTTTTTCAAAAATCATAAATGAAATAAAGTCGAGCTTACCATTTCTCTATAAGCTTGGCCCAGCATAGACGTGTCTTTTGCAGCTACCTTACAAAGTTCTAGTCTTGCAGAATGCAGCGGCACGTATCTGTCTTGACCGGAGCCACATAGGAGGATATGTTTGAACTGGTGCAGTTGACTCCTCTCGCTGAGCCGGTAGAGGAAGGACCTTCGAGGGTCCGAAGCGTCGCGAAGCGATAGTTGAAGAAGGGAACCGGACTTCTTCCATTTTTGCATGAACCACATTCCTGGAAAATGATTTTCCAAAAGTGTTAGCTAATACTTTAGCTCCGCTTGCGTTAAAACTTCTTCAGGACCCCGTTTAGTAATATAATAGCTATCTGTATGCACAACTTTGTGTTAATTAAGGTCTTTGAATGTCTATAAATCTTTGAATGTCTAAATATACCGGGATATAATGTTATAATATAGGCAGTCAGTACAGAAATACAGAGTTGTCAGTTACTTACCAGCATTTACAAGTCCACTGGAGTTATATAACGTTCCCAAATGTGGTCCACTGAGAGACAGGAAAGTATGCAGTTTGCCGAGGAAAGGTTTCATTTGCGGCCGGGCGAGGGCTGATCTGATGATGATGGTGCCTAAAGAATGACCAACGAAGCTGATTCGCGCTGGTTCGTTGGAGTTTTGTATGTGAGTCATTATTTCTTGGACGAGTCTGTGAAACCGTATTAGATATTAGAATAAAATAACCACAGTAGTTGAAATTATCTTAACGAAAAATATAGTTTTTAATATGTCCATTTTGGGAATCCTAAATGATGATTGAAGTAAAATGTAAGGTCCATTTTCTTACCTATCAGTCATCGTATCAAAATCTGAGAACGTATCGCCTTGATTCCTCTCTGACATGAGAAAGTCTAATCGAGCACCAGGCAGCCCCAGCTCTAGATATGTTTTCACCAAACGTAGATCAGCCGCATTACCATCAAGTCCATGGACACAAATGATAAGATGCAAACCTGAAAAATAGAAGATAAAGAACATAGGTAATTTACAAACTCTAAAGAATTTCATAGAGTAGACCATATACTCGTACTATGCTTTCGAGAAAAACATACATAGAATTTTTTTATACCAAGGCTATAGTTCTATACATATTTGCATTATATTTACCTTCCGGGTTGAACATGCGATATTCATCGCTGATATGGAAATATGGTAAAGAGTTCTCAACAGGAGGGAAGTCGGAATATATTGCACCGGGATACTTTACACTTTGCCTAAACTCGTCTCTACATTTCACGAACAGTCTTTCTGATTCAGCTAGCCCGAATATGCTGATGAAATTGCTTTGGCGTTGTTCTAAAAAAAGAAATTACTTATCTTAATAAGTTGACATTTAATATACCTAGTTTATTTTTGCTACTTTTGGAGTTAAATAATTAATTCTTGTTAGTAATTACTTAGTAGTAGTGTAAAGCGAAAAAGCGTTAACCTTTGTTACTTCCATTTTCATTTCTGCTAGCAAGTTCGCCAGTGCTCTGGCTTTTGTTTAAAGTAGTTCCTGAAGGTGTGGTGCTTGTGTTAATAGATTGATGTGGCCTTAGCTTTCGTCTTTCCAAGATGCCTTGAAGAAAAATGAAAATTCGTTATGTATATAGTCTTTGGAGTCTAAAGCTTTTTACAGTGATTTTAAGGCCTGGCATTATAGTTATTATTATGAGATTGGTTTGACTTTACCTTCACAAACGTGATATAGGGGATTATCTAGTTGCAGGGTAGTTGGTTGCTCATCCTTTCGTGGGGTTTTGGAAGGCGTGGAAGATTTACTACTTTTACGGCTCAGAGCAGGTGACTTTGATGGAGGATCCTGTAAATGCAAAAAGTATGTTCATTTTTAAAGAGGATTGTCTACTGATGTATTATATAAAATGAGTTTCTATTACCTTAAATGCATCAGGCGGTGGAGGCGCATCACGGAACTGTTGTGGGGGAGGTAAATGTTCGTATTCATTTTCTACAGCAAAATGACTCAAGTCCACTTCAGATTTAGCCTTCCCTTGATATTTTTGTGCAGCGGCCATCGGACCACCGGTCTTGTGACTTTTACAGGAACGGTCAACAGTCAAGCTACGTATTTCTGCAGCTAAAAGCTTTTCTGTGTATTCTATTTTATCTCTTAGTTTTGTTTTATCTATTGGTTTAGTTTTTGCTGGAGCTTGAACTTTGGGTGGTATTTCTTTACGAATATAAGGATGGAGGTTATCGCTTATGGTTTGTGATTTCTTTACAGTACCGTTGGTTTTATTTACGGTGCTGTAAGTTTTTCCCTGTATTGCACTAAATGAGTTATGCCTTTGATTTATTTTACCCGAAGGTTCCGAACAAGGTCGGTAACAACTAGCGTTACAAGTATCCGAATCACAACCAGCATCAATTCCATTACTGTGCATTAACTTATTGTATTCGCATTGACTGTCTGTGCAGATGGAATCACTGCAAATGGTGCATTCTTCACAAACTTCTTTATCGCAACACTCTATCTCTTCATTAGGATTTTGAGCAGCTTTAACAGCTAATTTCAACAATCGCTCTCTTAGTTGTTCACCGTTTAAAATAGTTCTTTTGAATTCACTAATCTTCTCCCCGACTTTTGGTTTTTCTTTTTTGATATCACTACCATTTTCAATATTTTTACTGGGTGCTTTCGGTGGCACTGATTGGCTAGTAGATGGAACGTTTTGGTTTATCTGACTACCGTTATCAGGAGTTGACGGCCCTGAGCTACGACCACTAGATACCCAACCACTTTGCTCACTTAAACTAGATGTCGAGCTAATACTGCGTTTGTCTTCTTTATTCAAGAAATTTTCTGGAGGCAAAATTTTGAAGTCCTTGTCACCAATATCTAACGGTGGTGAGTCAAAAGCCGGTGGGGGTGCTAGATTTGGTAGAGATTCTGAACCAAATGTATTATTTAAGTTTGGTTCTTCTATAATTGAAGCTGCACTTCTACAGTGCCTCAGTTCTGATCCATGATCTAAGCTATAAGGTAGAGTCGTTGATTCAAGCCTTCGTAATTCATAAGGTATGCTTTCATTACTAGATGACGATGCAGCTTCTGACATGAGCTGTGTCATTTTCTCTGAAGGCTTATGTTTTGAACGTTTTTCCGGCTTACCACTAGATCTCCCACTTTTTGGAGTGTTAAAGCCTGATTTGGGTGTCATCCTACCAGATTTCGGAGTAGCGAGACCTGACCTAGGTGTAATTTTTCCTGACTTAGGGGTAGCTTTACCGGATTTCGGGGTTCCTTTATCTGATTTGGGTGTGCTTCGATCTGACTTTGGCGTATGTCGATCTGATTTACTATCTCTTGATCGAATAGAATGATGACTGCTTAAAGAATCACGGCTTGAATTAATTCTGGCATTTTCCTTATTGACATGTGTGTTTAATTTAGATTCTCTTGAATGACTTTTCTTATGCCTTACTGAGGGTAACGTTGAATGTGGTGTAGAAGGAGGCGTCTTAGAATAATTAGATTTCGAAGTACCATCACTGCTTCTGTCTAACGTCATAACGAAACCACTGTCGTCACTACTTTTACTTGATTTCTTTTGATAGTTTTGTATTAGACTGCCGGTATTAAAATCATAGCTCCAGTCTCCTTTTTGAAGGTAATAGTTAAGTTCATGTCTCAGTTGATTTCGAGCAGCTTCTATATCAATTTGTTGAGTATCGACATTTTGGAATACATGGGTAGAATTAGATCTATGAACCTGTTTACTAGATACTAAATTATTTTGATCAGTCGCTTGAGTTTTTCCGCTAACAGGAGGATAAGAATTTCGCGGAGGCAACATAGGACGGGGTAAATTTACACTGTAGCCTCTTTGGAATTCTAAGGGATTCCGAATAACATTATTTACTTGCATATTATTACCCTGTTTACCGAATGTGTAACCATAAATTTGATTCGGATTCCCTTTCATGCTTCCGTCGTACTTATATCCTACGTTTTGAAACACTTCATTGTTCATTCCGTGCATGTTATGATTGTGATTACATGGGTTTTTATATTTTTCCCTGAATTCATTTATATTGCGTCTATAATCATCTCCTTTGGCAGCACAGCGGGTCGTTGTATTTGTTGGATACGACGTCGTCGTAACACTGCGCGGTAGCGTCGTAGGTTTGATTTGTTGGGGAGGTAAATACTGTTTCGGATAGTTGACTGAAGCATTTGAGCCATTTCTGGAGTTTTTCGTTGAAGCTTGTACACTAAGCGGGGTCACTTGTGAAACTCTCAACTGATCTAAAGATTTACTGTGTCTAGCGGGTAAAGTGCTGACGCCGCTGGTGATTTTATGTTTTTGCGTAAACACTTGATTAGGATCAGATTGATCTTGTCCTAGCTGTGAAACGTTTACTGAACTTTTTGCAGTATTTATATCAAGAAGAGTTGAGGCCGAATACCTTGATAGTTGCTGTCCTTGTTGTATAGAACAAGATGGAAAAGCTTTGTTTGGTGGCAATTGAATTTCTGTGATTTGGTTATTTTGAACAATGTATCTATTTCTTCCAGTTAGTTCTAATTGTTTGTTGTGGGGCTTAGTTAGTTCCACGACGTTTTGTTTCACAATAGACCTCTTTGGAGACTCTCTGTTTGATTTTTGGGGCGCTAACGTGAGAGTTGCTTGCACTACATTTTGGTTGGATTTCGGAGGATTGTATTGGGGTTCAAGCACATCCATGATTGTTTTAGGCAGCGAGAGAGTGACTCTTGATGCTTCCGAAGACGGTCTTCTTGAATCCACCATCGAGCTCACACTACAGGCACAATCATCACCGAGCGGCTCAGAGCATAAAAATGGATCTGAAATTAAATATTTCAATTGTTTTCAATAGTCCTTTCTTTATGAAACTTGTGTGTTTACTTTCTTATCATAAACTTGTTTTGAATTTATATCTAAAAAATATAATCGAATAAGTTACTCACCGCTTCCTGCTTTGCTTGCACCGGAGTTTAAAAATGAACGTCTCCTAGCAAATTCTGCAGTATCTTGATATCTGAAAATAGAAATCAAAAAGTGTGTCAATGATTCATCACATAATAAACGATTTCTTTATATTTTCTTAATTTTGTCGAGTTTTGAAATATTTTTTTAAATACAGTATTATCATTACTTATGCATAGCAGTGTCATTGCAGTGAATATTCTCTTGGAAATATTAAGCTCATTTCAGACTACGCTATTGTGCTATATACTCGTAGTATAGCAAAGAAGGACCTAATGCTATGTTATGCATGGCGTTCACATTACGCGATATTATCGCAAGCATTTATAGTACATAGCAAGCTCAGTTGACCGCAATCTTTGAAGATTGTGCACAGTTGCACAGCACACATCACGATCGACGGATATTTTCATACACTCTCTATAAAATATTCCCTGTTGTAACTTATAATCCTAGATCTAGAATAGAGAAAAACTACAACAAAAACAATCAGGCATAGGATCGTATCCTGAGTCCAGACGTGTTGGGTCGCTCATTTCGCTTGTGGGACGGCCGGGGGTGAGGGAGGAGGAAGAGGGCAGCGCGCGATATAGCACAATATGAACTCAGCGTATCTCACTATTTTATAGCGTATATTAAGCCAATAATATATAGTACAGTACAGTGTAAACGTGTCCATAACAATGTATGGTGCGCGATATTGTTGTGCTATAAGCTATATACTATATGCTATTATAATAAAGCGTAGTCTAAAAGCATCTTTACACCTTACTTTACTTCATATATCAGGAACATAATATTTTATATATTCGGTATAATATTATTTTTTTGTCTCTGTTTATCACCTTAATCAGCTCTCATTCTCACCTGTCTTCAAATATAATCGGCATGATATGAGGGTCGCCGTCCAACGCGATACAGTGAACCGGCAGCGGCGGTAGCAGCGCGAGATATCTCGACCGGCGCGCGACTTCACCGACGCTCTGGTACGACTGGTAGTTGCTGTCGTAGCAGCCGGCGAGGGAGTGGCGAGGGTTGTCCAGCACGAAAAAGCACTCGGCGAAACGTTTGATGCTGGAATTATGGGAAAACTTGTGTTAATAGAAGGTTGGGTAGAGTTTCCTTCTAATAGGACATTACATAAAAGTCCTAAAACGAATGGTAACGACATTCCCCCGATATCAGTTGGTGTAACAAGCGAAGTGAAACTGAACTGAAAAACAAACTATCACCTCCATTTAAAAATCAATGAAGCTACTGACTTTAGGTAAAGAATGAAAGAATTCATTACGCTAAGTTAGGATTGCGACGCAAAGGGGAGATACGCTGCTATTTAGAGACAATTTTGCTGCCTTGTGCCGTTCTTAATCTCGACAGGTTCGTATTCCTTCCACCTTGGTTAGTGATAGACAGACGTACCGTAGCGCGTGGTGCCTGGCCGCCAGCGCGTGGTGCACGTGCGGACGGTCGGTGGTGTGGTGCAGGAAGGCGCGCCACCGCAGCGTCACCTCCGCACACAGCCGCGCGATGTCGTGCGCCGCGCCCATCGCCCACTCCTCCTCCTCGCATACATCAGACTTCTGGGGATCATTAGTCTATCTCCTTACAATCAGAATTTTCACTATCAACCCCAATATAATCTCAAAGACATTGCATCACATTAATTTTTCATGGTCATTTATCACCCTCATTATGTGCATATCTGATAAATCTTGTAAATTATACCTACCTCTTTTTGGGATTTAAGGCATACAACTATAATATGATAAACACCTTTTTTGGGATTTAAGACATAAGACATTCTCATCTATTAAAAATAAAAATATTAACTTGAATGTTGATTCTCCTAACTTCAAATCAAGTTCTACAAACTATAATACACTATAAGACAAAAAACACCCTTTAAAGAAAGATCCAACCTTGTCCATTGAAAGAGACCGTGACATACTTCGCTTCCTTACCTTGCCAACATCGCTCAGATCCTTAATCCGCTGCGCGACTTCCCCCACGATGGAGTTGGAGGTGGACTCCTCGGGTGTCAGCAGCACGCCCGTGGAGCCGCACACCGCCAGCGCGCTCTGCAGACCCTCCAGCGAGCCCAGCAGTATACCGCACACTTCCGCGTGCACTTGTCTGGAAAATACGCGTAGATGAGTAAACATTTTCATTTTGAACCTTAATCAAATATATGTTAGTGGAGTGCAATGGATTTATCACTAAATTGAGAGAAATATAATTTACATAATATGTAATAAGAGCTTTACTGTGAAATCTACCACAGTGGCCACATACCACCGCCGGCCACATATCCTAATCCTATACTACATTCATTATTATTGTAAAATGGCGTGCAGATTAGTAGCGGAATAGTAGTAATAAAACAAAGCCCAAAATCATGATTTAAAGTGCACAAACACAGGAAACCATTTCATTGCGGTCGTCTCTGGGTCATTTCGGACCATTGCCTTTGTCCAAATTTCTTCCGCCCTGATCACAGTGACTGACCTGGCATGTGCAATTTTGCTGGAGTTGCCGCCGGCACACTTGCCAGATCCGAACAGGATATTCTCCAGGCTGCCCGAGCTGAAGCCTCCTGCACTCTTCACCAGCTTCCCCCACTGCTTGCTCGATCGGGGTGTGCTGGGGAACATAGAGAAGTTACCTTAGTGTAAGAAGCTAAGGAAATTACATGACTAAAACTGTATGAACATAAATATTACTTGAATGAAGATTATAAAAAAAATCGATAATATTGAAACGTAGTGAGAATTACTATAGCTACAGAGCAAAAAGTAGATAAATACTTTTTACTAAATCTAATAACTATAACGCACAATCTACATTATAAACGTACAGTCCCATCCATTGCTAAGCGACAGTGAAATAAGCTGATAATAATGTTATATGTACTACTTAATTGATAATAAATGTTAAAAAAGATTAATGTCAAAATTATAATATATTTAACGAAATGTACTTGCACATGATATTATGCACAATGAATTATGAAGGTACGAATAAGGCGAGAAAAGATCTTTAAGCCGAGTCTTTAAGCTCAGTCTTTAAGCTGATAAAGAGTTGGCGAGACCGCTGCAGCTGCCGAGCTCTCAGATTTATAACGGTACTATAAAGTTCACTTATGACTAGCTCTAATAAAAAAATATGTCAGTCCGTTTGAGTAGCGATAGCATGTAACGAGTAAACGCTAATGAAGAGTCTATAAAATTAAACCATCTATCGTCGACTACTTCTATCGTATTTAAAATTGAATTCAAATGAAACTGATGATCTTTATTCTCTATAATACATACATTTAAGTAAAATTTAAGTGTCTGTTTGTAATATCAAGTTAACAGATTTGAACTAAAAGCATATTATGATAGTACATACGGTACCTACACCATTCCTTTTTTGAAAACATTTTTGTCTGTCTGCTGTATGTTTTTTCCGGCTAACGGCTAGAGCGATTTTTACCGGACTCACTGGCAGATAGCTGATGTGATGAGGAGTAGCATAGGCTACTTTTATCTTGGAGTTCTATTGCCAAAAGGTATTCCATGCAAACGAAGTTCCGGGCACCAGTTAGCTTATAATACTTATATGAAAATCGTGCAAACTGCAAACTCGCCAGCATTTGGAATGGAAAATGAAAAGATATGCAGAATGTAAAACTGCCGAACTGCAACGTTTGAATTAAACAATGTTTTAAATTGGGCTTACTCGGTTAAATCTGAGTTTTCTGAATGCTGTTTTTCCGCATTATAATGGAGCTATACAAGCGGTAAAAGACGTTGATTGCTGTCGATTGGAAATGTTGAAAATTTTGTAGTGAAGTCACCGACTTAATAGTATTTTTTTAATATATGGCGGAAGGTGTTAAACCATTACCAGTGTCAAGTTAAAATGGCAGGAAAAAGATTTTTTTTTAAAAGCCTTTTAACACCGTTTTTCTAAATCGTCAAGTCCAAAGTCTAGTCAAAGTCTACATAAATCGTCAATGCAGTCAATAAGTCAAGTCAGTCGATTCAGTAAAGTGGTAGAGGCTTTACTGAAACCTCCTAGGGAGTTTTGGAGGGAACACAAAATAGCACGCTTTTTGTAGTTGTACCACTTGCTCACACTTGTGCACGTCAACGAATATCTAATGGTTAATATTATATCAATATTACACATTCAGAACCGAAATTTTGGAAGAAATACAAAAACAACAACGTCGCACATTGATATTCCTGCAAAACTCCCATTATCATTATCGATCTTAAAAATGTGATCGTAATAATTGTCATCAATCGTTGCGATAATAAACTGCCTCCTAAATAGTCCCAGTGTTAATAATATTTATTGACATGAGTGACGTAACATATAGGTATATTACAATAAAGATTGTGCTATCGATTCGAAACCTTTATTGTAGGTTTGCGTAATGTGTACTACAATAAATACACATAATAATAGTAATACACATTGCTGGATATAATATTAATTAAATTGTATAAAAAAGATTTCGCTAGGTTCAACTATGTTATACCTAGCTTACCTAGCGAAATCTTTATTGTGTGTGTATTTGGCTCTCAGATAGTTAATATGACGTAGAAATCCGTTTCAAAAGGATTTTTCGAAATACATACAATGGGGGTGCAATGGGGATCCACGCGGACGCGAAAGTCGCGCGTTAAACTAGTGTTTAAATAAATGGCCTCGCTTAGTTTTCAACCAACGCGAACGCTATATTATTATTTACTAGCTAAATAAAGCCTCAACTCAAACGCTTAAAGGTTGTAATTTAACGCAAAAAAGATTTCCGTAGAACTAAACGGACCAGGCGGCGCGCGGTGTACGCAAATGAATATAGGTCAGGCCCTATGCCCATAACACGTATAACACGCTTCGACACTCTATAACACGCTGCTCACGTCACATTTACGATAGTGACCCAATTAAAGTTAGTCAAAAAGCTAAAAGTTTAAGCGCCGAATCATATTCGAAAAATGTTCGAAATTCACGGTGATGTTAATTTGAACTGGCGAAAACTGTTTGTACTTTTTGAACACAGTTTCATAAAATATGTATGTCGCCGTAAATTGGAAATATCGTAAGATTATAATATACCTAGCGAAATTGTAAACTATCGAAAGATTGGGATCTTACAATTTAACGCATTATTTTACAGTACATTAATTATAATCTAGCGAACTGAAACTTTTAAATCACAATCTTTCGCGCGTCAAATTGTCAACCGAAGGCTTTCCCTGATTGATCGATCTTATTTATTTAATTTTTTAAATAATAACGCAGGCTTAAGGCTAAATGTTTCACAAAAGGGTAGTTTAGGTAAAAAATAGTGTCCATATCTTTCTGGCGAAACTATTTTGGCTATGACAATTTACGACCGGCTATCGCAATGACTTTACACCGACCGTATTTCGCTATCCTACGAGTATTATCTACTCCATGTGCTTATGTAAAAACTATTTAGGCAGAAAAATAATTAAAAATTTCAAAATATTCGCAGTATAACATAATATGCCCAAAATGAATAATATATATTTTAAAAACTGTACTAACAAAAAACTTACGTACATGGTACAATGTATATCTACAAATATCTTTGATTAACGACCGCTGTGGCTCAGTGGTTAGCGCATTGGCGCTCAAATCCCGCCAGGGAACAAAAAAGTTTTTTGAGTCCCTAGATCATGGATGTGTATTCCATATGTGTATAATATAATAAAAATCCTAAATATAAATATCGTGTAAAAAGTATTAAATATATTTCCGTTGTCTGGTACCCGTAACACAAGTTCTTCGGATACTTAAATACTAACACCTTACAAACTTAAAACACCTTACTTGAAAACTAAAACCTTACAAAATAACAATATGGATAGCTACCCAAAACCCTTATCAAATCATGATAATATTTATGCATGCATGTACTTACCAGCTCTGCACGTAATGCATGATGCTTTTCCTGTGCAGAGACATGTAACAAACGCATTTCATTTAGCTGCAACTGTGTCGCCTACTGCAAACCTTTTGTTTCTCAATGCTGTTGTTGAGATTAGCGAAACTTTTGTTGAAATACAGCAGAAGCTCATAAATATTATGTACAGCGGTCGGCCATATAGATCGCACACCAACCATTAATAACTACAATTTCATAAAAAGCTATAACCCGACTCGTTATATAGCCTAATATATTACCCGGGCTATTATTACGAATCTAGTCTCTATATGTACTTTATGTGACCTTTTCTATTATATTAGGTCTTTACCTATGAAATTGCCGTTTTGAAAAATTTAAACGAATTTTTTTTCATGTATTTTTTATCTGTATTAATCGAAGTAATCACTCATGCAATCAATGCATCTTTGCCAACCCAGTGGCAGTTTATTGATGCCCTTCTAAAAGAAATCAGCTGGACGGGAGGTAACAAATTCTTCAAAGGCATTTTGTACTGCCTCTCGGTATTGAATTTTTTTTCCGCCAAGAAGTTATCCAAATTCTGGAAAAAGTAGTAGTCTGTAGGCACAAGGTCTGGTGAGTAGGGCGGATGATGGAGAGCTTCCAACCCCAGTTCTTTCGACTTGGAGACCGTCTGCTGTGCAGTATGAGGTCGCGCGTTGTCGTGCAGGAGCAGCGGAGACGAGCGATTGACCAATGCTGGTTGGAGATGTGCCAGCGCCTCCATCATTGTGTTCAGTTCTTTACAGTACACACCTGCAGTAATGCTCACCCCGTTTGGTAAGAAGATGTGATGAATCACACCGGCGCTAGACTACCAAACAGTGACCATCACTTTTCTAGGGGTAAGTTTTCGTTTAGGTCATTGTTAAGGTGCTGAACCAGGATCCAACCAACTTGCTGAGCGCTTGCGGTTATCAAACAAAATCCATTTTTTATCGCAGATAACAATGCGGTTCAAAATTCCTTCATTTGTGTGTCTGTTGAGTCGAGACGTGCCTTGCGCAGCGCAAGGCACGTCTCGACGTGTACGTCGCGCTGGCGATCATTGAGTTCGTGGGGCACCCATTTGTCAAGCTTTTTTATATTGCTAATTTGACGCAAATGGACCAATATTGTTTTGACGCTAACGTCGAAAGCTGCTGCTAATTCAGCCGTAGATTGTGTATCATCAGCTTCCACAATTGCCTTTAATTCGTCATTGTTGACCAAAGTCTTCGGACGACCGCGAGGTTCATTTTTCAGGTCCAAATTTCCAGAACACACCACCTGTTATTGGTTTGCTCGAGCAAACCAATAACAGGTGGTGTGTTGGTTTGTAGTGTTAGCTCCGTAAACGTCGTTGATGTTGCGTGCCGCTTGTGCCGCGTTGTTGCCACGACGGTACTCATATTCCATAATTACTAGAATTTTTAACGTATCCATGATGACGAAAAAGATTGAAATGCGATGAAAATGTAACACTAATCAATAAACAAATGACTACTTATGGAAAAAGAATTCCATGTTTTTAAAATAAAATTAATTTGAAATTAGAATTCTTAGCCAAACAAAAATAATTTTGATTTGAAATGGCCAGTACTGCAGAACGAAAATTTTATAGGCAAAGACCTATTATAACAATAATTAATGTTAGATTAAGTTAGTATAGAATAATTCGTGAAGTGGTATTTGTTAGTTCACATATATTTTATTTTTGGATGGAAATGTCTTAAATATTATATATAGTCTGTCACTCTACTTGTTATGATGTGTACGCCTGTAATTTGGTACACACATCAGGTCAAAATTATGGACTTAATATTATGTTGTTTAAGTTATGTTTGCACTGATGGTGTACCTACCTTAATGAAGAAATAAATATTGACAACTCATTTATTTAAATCGGACCAGTGGTTTAGGCGTTGCCGTGGAACAAACATACATACATACGTACTGTCAAAATCAATTACCCCTCCTCTTGGCTTCGCCGTAGTCGGGTCAAATGAGATATTCCGTTTAAAGATCCAATTGTAAAAGAAAACGCTCTACAGAGCTGAGATCAACACGCCGCGCCGTCGATGTGTCTGTATAGCCGAGAACTGGTAACAAACGTAATCTCGTATTACTTGTACTGCATACTGAAAGACTTGGCACGTATCCTACTGTATACTACATATTATAAATGCGAAAGTTTGTGTGGATGGATGGTTGGATGAATGGATGGAAAGATGGATGTCTGTTTGTGACTCTTTCACGCAAATACTACTGAGCGGATTTTGATGAAATTAAATATGGTTGTAGTTTAGGCTCAGATTTTAAACCAAGGCTACAGTTTTCCCTGTAGGATTACTGCATTTACACGGGCGGAGCCGCGGGCCAAAGCTAGTAAACGACGTGTTAGTGTTTATGATCGTAACCTATCAGCTGTAATCTAACGCTCTATAAATCAATTAAATGCTTATCATTTTGCTAAGCAAAAATAGGCCTTTAAACTATAGGGTACAGTTCACACCGCAACGATACGCGACGCGGCGCTGCATTTTAAAGAAAGCTAATCAAAATTGAACTTTTTTCACTACACAAAAAGATACACGTTTCATGTGACATCAGTCATACTCTGTACATGCGCTGTGCAGCGCAGTGCAACAGGACATTCGAACTTCTTCTATGAAACGTGTATCTTCTTGTGTTACGAATAAAGTTAAGTTCTGAATAGCTAGCTTGAAACTAAGCCCTAAGTCAGTCGATTTAACTAGGCTATAAGATGCGTTTCGATGCGGAGTAATCGACCGTCTGAACTCGAAACTTACGCTTGTGCAATGTACGAAAATGTAAAAAGTACGAAACTACGTAGCTAGTAGATACGCGCGTAGAAGGCCTACGCGCGTAGAATGCCTACGCGTCTACGAGCGTCGAACACCGACTGTTGTCGAACACGCCCTTTAAATATAGTGACGTCATTTTGTAGTTTTTTTTCTCTTCTGTTTTTGCTACTTGTCTTTTGTAGTTAGTTTTATATTGCGTAAGGTCTTGTTTTTCTTCATATTAAAATTATTAATGATATATTTATATACTTTTATTTGCATGGACGACCTCTGTGGCTCAGTGGTTCAGCGCGTTGGTGCTCAAGCCGGGGGTCGTGGGTTCGAATCCCGCCGAAGGAACAATATAGTTTTTCTGTGTTTCTGGGTCGTGGATGTGTATTAAATACGTGTATAATTTAATAAAAATCTTAAATATATATATATATATATATAGTATAAAAGTATTAAATATACTTCCCGGTGTCTGGTACCTGTAACACAAGTTCTTTGGATACTTAGCACAGGGCCAGACTGACGTGGTGTGAAGCGTCTATAGATATTATTATTATTATTATAGAATGTAGGTAATTTTGTTTTTAATTGTAAGAAAATTTATTTTGTTACACATACATTTTGTATGTGTAACTACTAATAATTGTTACACTAGCTATATAGGTGAATACTAGGAACACATAAGTGACAAGAGTCAACAAACCGGGATGTAGGTTACGCGGAAGGCTTTGCCGGCAAGCCGTTCACGTGTGACAACGGCTTAGTGGCGCATTATTGATTACGACATTTTTATTATTGTGTATGTAAACTACTTATGTATTATGTTTTATCGGTTGATATTTTTACCCGACTACGGCGAAGCCAAAAGGCAGGGCAATGTCTATGTATGTATGTATGTAGGTAATTAGGTATGTATGTTTGTTCCACCGTAGCGCCTAAACTACTGGCTTGATATCAATAATTAATGCGGTGTCAACAGATATGTAATAATAGCCCGGGTAGCATATGCTATATAATTCACGTAGTCTGGTTTTAGTTTTTTTTTTATAAAAAATGTAGTTATGTAGGAAATTATTTTCGTATGCCTTTTTATTTTGTCGTACCTACAGAATATGCTAGCTGGCAGTGACGAAGGCTGGGTCTCCTTCATAGGGAAGCCCTAGCCTATACAATAGGTAGGGATTTGGATGAACGTCTTCAAAAGGTAAGTGGTAAGTTAAGCCGATAGGAATGGACTAATAGGAACCCCACGCCACTGCCACCTGGTCTTAATTTGGTCGACTTTAATCTTATTGCAGCAAGAATGCAGCGTTTGCATATATATGCACAACTCCTTTACATTTTTCTCAGCGTGCTAGGTTATAAAAATTACTGTGAAGTCATCAACCTATAAGCCCCTGTAGGGCTTCTGATGATGACTACAAACCAATAAAATAAAATTTGTTGTCTTAGATAATAATTGCATAAATAAAATAAAATTGCTTACAAAAGGTTTAAATTAAATATGTGCCGAGTGTAGTTACAAGCGCGTGGTTGGTTCTGTAACGCTCTTGTAATTCCTCTGATGTCGCGGGTATTTATAGGCAGCGCCTAGCGGTAATCACTTACTATCAGGCGTTCCGTCTGCTCGTTTGCCACCTATACCAAGTAAATTACTTACATACGTCTCACGCAGAGTTACTAGGCTCCCATAGATAACGCAGTAACACATGTCACTGCGTTGTCTATGGGATTAGTGGTCACACACACAGCTAGACATTAATTCAAAGAGTACTCACTTTATATACGGCTGGTGCAGAGCCACCAGGCTTGCATGGACGGTGAGGGAGACAGCGGATAGGTGGAAGTAGTCGAACAGCACAGGTAGGTGGTAGTGCAGCCCCTGGGCCGGCTGGAAGTGCAGCTTCAGTACGCGACAGGAGACAGGAGTGAGGGTGGCGGACTGAGCCCCCTCGCTGCACCAGAGTTCCACGCCGAGACTCCATTCCGCGCGTTCGAGGGATTCTTTGAGGTTGCGGCTGTCGACTGTAATAAGAAAAAACGTTTAAAGGGGACTTCCCTTTGTAGCCATGCAGTATTTTTTACTTTTTCAAAAGAAACAGTATATTAAGAATCAATATTTTCAAAGGTTTGATTTGTTTAGAAAATTACGCAAGTCTCGTGAAAACGCTTCATACGAAAGTCGTACCTAACTGTGACGTCACGATTAGATATAAATATATGAAATGCAAGACCGCAGGAACATATCCGTAAATATCTCCGAGATTTGCGCGTTTAAGTTCATTCTTACCATAATTAATGTGTTTAATATAATGTTAGTAAATCAATGGTGTAGGTTTTTTTTTACTAATTTAGTAAAAAAAATTAAACTTCTTTAGAATGTTATATTTTTTTATATTTATCAAGTATTAATATCTCAATATATCTGAGTATATAAATTAAAATAAATATTTTACATGTTGACGTCACTTGTCTCCCCTATTATTTACTAAGCAAATGGGCCTAAAACGCATGACCGTGTGTCGCTAACAAGAGTAATTTGAACAGGATGAACGCATATCTCACCTAGCAGATGCGCCCTGAAGTGCACGATGTCCCGCAGCGTGACCTCCTCGTTGCGGTACATGATCTGGAAGGCCCGGCTCGCCGCCAGCCCCCCCACGAGCGCGGCGTTGGCGGCGGGCCGGCCGGTGCGCGCCGCGCCGCTGCCGCTGGACACCGTGGCCTCAATGTGCACCGGAACCTTCGGCGACACGCGCAGCCCCACGCGGATCTGGTAGAGCCTGCGTAAAGAAGGAAGGGCATCAGAAAAGTAAATGATAAAGCATTTTGGGATGAGGTTATAAAAGATTTTCGAGGACATAGTTTTATAAACTTTAGTTTACTGCAGCTATAATTATAGCTGGAAAAAATATTTGAGTGTAGACAAAAACTAAATTATTATATATAAATAATATATAAATATTAGTAAATTACTATCGATATATTTAAGGAATCCGCTAGAAGCTAATAGAAAATAGAAATCGCGTTTCAGTACCTATAAATAGTTGCCAAATACAGTCAGAAAAAATGTCCTTTCCTAGTGGATGTTACGATATTTATATGCTATTTAGATACGAGCACGTTTATATACTGCTTAAGTTTATATTAATCGAAACAATATTGTATATATATAATCTGTTTCTGAAAAACGGCTGTAAGTATTACCATGAAAATTAGTATGTAGGGAGTTTTGGGGGAGAAAAATCGATTTAGCTCCCTGGGAAATGCGAAAAAATGCGAAGTGCATTTTGAAGCTATATAAGTTTTTTCTTTCGTCGTGCAACAATATATCTAATAATTTCGATTATATTATGTCGTTCGATAGGCAGTTTGGTATGCGTATGTATAATTTTTGCATTGTTCGAAAATTCGGAATGTGCTGGGTTCGAATCCCGGTCAGATAAATATAATTTTATTTTTATTTTTTAAAATTTATCAGGACTCCGAGCAAAGTTCGGTTACCCAAGTTACCTTAAATAATAATAATTATATTAGGTGTAAACAGCTATCGCTAACGCTAAGACCTGCTGACTCGCCCCACCGTGCTACCGTGCTAACAATTATCGGAAGTAAAGTCCAATTACCTGCAGATATAATAATTGCCAATCAATTTGCACCGGTTAAACTGGTACAGAACTTGTTCGAAGCCTTGTACAATGTACAGTCGTGAGTAATAACAACTGTACTCCGTTCAGATTTATTATTTTTATAAACAGCAAGACAATTGTGCACAATAATGTTACCAATTTACATTTACCATTAATTTGATTGATTGATGAATTTCTGTAGTGCGTCTAAGTTGAGAGTAATCATTTCAAAGAAATGTAAGCGACGGAAGCAATGTTGTCGCGTCGTTTCGTGTATTTATATTTTTTTTCCCTTTCTTAAAAAAATTGACACGTTCGTTATCAGTCATCTTAATATTTTTGCTGAGATTTTGGACACAACTAAAGGTCAGCGCACTCCAAGACGCGTGGCGCGCGCTTGTCAACGTAGCTATTAAGCTTCAGGTTTCAAAATTAAGCTTCATTTACTACACAAAAAAATACACGTATGATTGCAAGAGCGGCGCCGCGCCGTGCTGCGCAGTGCGGTGCAGCTCACAATTTGGACTCTTGTAACAAAACTTGTATCTGTTTGAGTAGTAAATAAAGTTCAATTTTGAATCGCTATCTTAAAAAGTGCGCGTCGCGTCATGTCTCGGTGTGAACTGAGTTTAAGTAGTTTTATTGTATACTAGCTGAATAAATACATAACTACACCTACAAGTCCGATATTTATCACCTCTTATACTTTCCCTGAACTTCCACAATTATTTCAAGACAAAAATTATCCAAATCGGTCCAGCCGTCCTCGAGTTTTAGCGAGACATTGGAATGGCAATGCATTTTTATATATAAGAATATGTCACTATAAAATTGTAAATACCCTAAGAATACATTCTATCTAGCAAGATTAAAAGAAAGAAGAAAAATATAAAATGTCGAAAGATCGTAAATCAAAACATAAATCAACACAATCAACAAACAAAAATTATTAAATCAGAATCTAAGCAGTAAACCGTATGTTTTGGTTAAACAATCTTTTGACAGTTTACATTATCACTCTAGGTAGATCTTACAGTGTTTACAATTTTATGGTGGCATATCTATATAAATCCAATCCAATATATATCAAAACAAGGGTTCAAAGCGATTTTACCTTGAGGCCTGGATCGATGAGTAATAAATGACTAATTTTTAGTTCTTTGTTTAAACACCGCGGTTTCATAAGCACTTTTCTCCGTGGATCGGAACACAAATAATAATAATTGAGGAAATAACAAGATTTTCAAACTACACGAGAAGAAAATTAGGGTAGTTTGTTAAAACTAGCTCTTAATGTTGCTTTAGCTCATAACCTGTCACCTCAGTCCTCTCGTGACACGGCTGCTGTAAAGTAGCTGAAACGTTGGTTTGCTGTAAAAAATAAACCGTGCTAATTTACAATCAGTAATATTCGCGTAAAAATAAGAAATCAATCTGTTTCGGCAATTTGTTTCTTTAGGATAGGGATTAGAAAACGAGGAATACTCAGGAGTAGTGTTTATTCGCGGATATTTTTAAGCGGCGGCGTGAGAATGTGGGCCACACTATCTTTAGCCATCACCTGGCTTTTGTTGGAGAAATCAATGTTAAATTCTTTTGTGACTCAAGGTCAAAGGTAAGTGTTTAAGTTTTACCTTCTTTACTCTATAGCTGGTTAAGATACTTGGTTATATTAAAAGATAAGAATATTTCGGGTCTGGATACGGTTACGAGTATAACAATAATAATTTCTGATTATCCGTCAGTTTCGAATAATATTATTCGATTTTTTAAAGAATTTAATAAGTATAAAATTTAGACTCCACTTTATCCGGAATTTATTTTAAACTTTTAAATATCAAAATCAGTTACAGATAGTTTCTGTTACGGTTAATAGGCTACATAACATCCCTGTACGTGTTGCATGGTCACCATAGAAATGGTTTCTTTCAACGGAAGAATAGACAAAATGACAAATTGCAATCTTGTACTTGTGTAGACAAAACGCATTTATACGGCGGCCATGATAAGCGTGCTGGATTAAACTATATTATGGACGAGTACATCTTACCTGCTGACATATTGCAGCTGGCACTAATCGTTGCACGTTTACACTATCCGAGCCAGGTCAATCATGCTATCCTATCTAAACCGACGCAGGATATATTAAATTGCGGTGTGCACACTGCACGGTGCACCTAGCGAGCGAAACCGGCGTTCGCAAGTATTGGCGTTCGAAATTCAATCCGTTAGTTAAGTCTGTGCAATACATTTATCTCTTTTACCGTGTGTACTCTTTCACACATCACCTGATTGGCTGAGCAGAAATAGACGAATAATTTTAAATTTGAAACAATGAAATACTATTCCTTAAGTCTGTAATTTTTTTACAACTTTTACAAAATTTGTAAACTCGTGTTCTGTTATTTGCAAAAAAAAAAGACGTGTGGCACTCGGGGACTGCCGCGGTTAAGCTATTGCATAGCAAGCATTTGTGATAATAATAAAATGTATGTATATAGAGTACTCACTCATTTTCTTTCACTATTTTTTCGTGACTTTCTTCATTAATAATAAATGCACTTTGTTCATTCATATTCAAAACACTTTATACACAAATTTTACAAGTACAGCTATTCACTGTTGTACATAA
Source organism: Phengaris arion (assembly GCA_963565745.1). Taxonomy (NCBI): domain Eukaryota; kingdom Metazoa; phylum Arthropoda; class Insecta; order Lepidoptera; family Lycaenidae; genus Phengaris; species Phengaris arion. The sequence continues at coordinate 1,439,983 of OY751431.1, forward strand.
ATACCTATACACCTATATACTTTCTCATAAACAGCTGCTTATGTATTCGTCCGATTTCAGAGCAGCTCGTCTCGATTCGTGCGAGTTTCGTAGAGTCGTACAATACGTCTAATCGCACGCACACAACGCCGTGTCGAAGACTGCCGAACTGAAACGACGTTAGACGATGCACGGAGCGTGAGGTTTTTTCGTTACGGAATTTCTGGATTCGGTCCCCGCGCTCAAGGCCCGCGATAGAAGCTATGCAATAGCTTAAAACTGTAATTTTTAATAATGTAAACCCAAATACATATTTATTTTGATGAAACAGTGTTTGTAATAAAATAAGTTGATGTAAAAACCACTAAAACATAACCATGCTTTAAATCAAAGTATATCGGTGAGGATTTGTACCTAGGTAGGTAATTTTACCTTATCTTAACATATCGACTTAATGAAAAGAGAAATAAGATTCGTTTCAATAAATTCAATTTAGGTAATTATATGATTTTAATATTATGTATCTACGCTTACATTATTTTTTATCTAGTTTTTCACAAAGGCTTTTAACACTTATATGTTGATGGCAGCCTCATAGGTTCAGTCATTACCAAACACAAGAGACATATCCATAAAGTTGTATATTTTGCTTGCCTCTGGGGACAACGACGCTAAGAATTAAGATATTTTTCTTACAGAGATTGGTTTTTTTTTCGGTTGTTTCTGCTTTAGTCAAACTTACATACATACCGTGTAATATTATAAAATGTTTAATTGTAAAGATTCTCCATTAATAACATAAGGTTCGAGTGTATGATAATAAGAATGTACTATATTTATAATACTATTGTAGAGTTTTACCGTAGTCCAACCTCTTCATCATAGTGTGTTGTATTACGTTCTCTTTGCACCTAGCGTTAGTTTTTCAACTGAGCTATCAAAGCAAGACACATCTCTTTAAATTGAGACCCAAAGTTCTTAGATAAGAGCATTACTAACAAGAAAATTAATATACAGGACAGCGATGCGGAAAAGTGTACCATACGGCATACCGAACATAGGTACGGTACACTTTTTCATTTCACAATCTTTAGCAGAGACTATGTGATCCCACCGGATTCCGGGAAAATTCGGAATATCGAAAATAGAACTCTGTTAAAATACAGTACAGTTAAAAATCGAAGTGTCGAGTGTCGACCTCTCATGTGACATTGACATTTGACTCGACACTTGTGTGTTCGATTTAAAGCTCTATTGTATTAGCGCAGAGTTTTAATTTTAATACTCTGAATTTTCCTCGGACAACCGGATTCCAGACAGTATAGACTCAGCCTTTTATTAGCAAGTTTTGTTTCTATATCGCTCGATATGAATTAAGCAGCGACAAAACTTCCGAATAAGCTATCCGACACCTATTACAAGATTGTGATTGTGGCTCTTAGTCAAACACAATTTTATTTTTAACATCGAATGTTTCTTTATTTTAAAGGTCATCAGAGTGAGTGTGTAACTCGTAAATATCATGAAATCCAATTCCGCCGTTGTATAACCAAAGCTAGACTATGGAGCCAGCTGTTTTTTTCGCAATAAGATAAAAGGATACACTAAGTGCTTTATTTCGTAATTACGATTTAAAAATTAACGATCCAAAATATGTGTTATTAGATTTAATATGATTTAAGATATCTATTATTAGATTCAGTACTATAATGGACAATAATTATTTGCAAATATAGGAAGTAATATTATAAAGAGTGAAAGATTTGTTTGCTTGCATCGAATAAGCTCCGAAACTACTGGACCGATTTTAATGAAACTTGGTACAGACAGAGTAGACCACGAGGAAGGACATGTTATTATACTTGTTATATGTACTTTTTATCGCGACAGTAATATGACAGAGAATGTACAGTTCCCGCGGGATTACCTAATAATCTAGGCAATAAATAGTAATAGTAAAATTAAGTTTTAGGTTTGAGGTAGGTTAAGTGAAACTTTTATTACATCGTCTCGAACTTTTTCGTCTGTGTGTTGCATGTCGCGTGACGGTCGGCCGCGGAGTAGGGATAAAGTGAAAGGCGCACGTCAGAGCAGCCGAGGCCAATATGGCGGCGCCTATAGTTCGCATCAGCTGACCGTTTAGTGTATAGATTAGTACTCACTTGTGCCAGTGCTCCACGCTATTTTGTTATTAAGTTTCACTTTTACCGTGGTTTCATAAAACCACACAATCCTTTTCTTGATTGGTTTACAACCCAAAAAGACTTCACGTATAATACTTCATATGCAAATAGGTTCGTTTTACCTATAGCGTGATCTAGCGGCAAATCAGCGCCATCTAGTATGCCATATGAGAACCAAAGTTCCTTAAGAAAATTAACTTAAAATCTAACGCATAAACAGTCTGTATATTGATAAAGACCGCATTTAACTCGTTATGTAGTTCACGCGAAGACACAAGAAGCGCATTTTATTGTTATTAAGTTTCACTTTTACCGTGGTTTCTTAAAACCACACAATCCTTTTTTTTATGAGCAGCGTTTGAAAACCGAATAAAAATTTTTTTTTTACCCGAGTACGGCGAAGCCAAAAGGAAGGGTAATAATTTTAGCAGTATCTATGTTGCCACCGTGGCACCTCAACTACAGATCCGATTTTAATAAATCCGATATTATTCATAATAGATTCGTAATGATATCCCGGGTAACATGGGCTATATTGTATATATAGTTGGCGTAGTCGGGTTAGTTTTTATAAAAAATATATATTTTTATTTTATAAAAGACTAGATGTTGCCCGCGACAATCGAAATAATGAAATAAGCCGCGAACCTGTCGGCCAATCAGGGTGTGTGTGTTTGCTGTGCGGCCTTATATTTTTTTATTCTTGCGCGTTTGACGGCACTGGCGTATAGCTTAAAATGCCTAAACATAATCTTTTTGACGTAGCATAGACGTCTATAATACTGTGCCTGGTATTTGATAGCATTTTAAATTTCGTTTTTATTGGAATGTAAAATGGGATTTAAGGATGATCGAATATACCTGCCCCGGGCAAATTGTATCGCCGCTCGACGTTAAAGCTAGTTACAATATACGATAAAATGTAGAGCGAGCTGATCTATCTGATAATGTGAATAATATTATATCCTACTAATATTATAATTGTGAAAGTTTGTAAGGATGGATGGATGGATGGATGGATGGATGGATGTTTGTTTATCTTCCACGCAAAAACCACTGAAAAGATTTTAATGGAATTTGCTATGATAGTAATTTAGGCTCTGCATTAAAACATAGGCTACGTTTTATACCGAAAAAATACAGTGTTCCCGTGGGATACTGCGGGCAAAAGCTAACTAATATATCACTTTAAAAGCTGGAATCCATCGTCATGGATTTACACTCTATTATTGGCTCTATTATTTTTCTCTACCGCTCTGTGTTATTGCTAGATGTTTAGCAAATTTTACACGTATTATGTCGATCTATTGATCAATTTTTTTGCGTTCGCGACTGAAAAAACTGCACTGTCAAATGTCAGATTTGACAAGTCTACACCATATTCAACTCTGTTGTATTAACGCAGAGTTCTATTTAGAGTACTATTTTTTCTATCGCGACCACTAAAGACGCTCGTGGGAACGTAGCTTTAGGGAGAGAGTCACGAGAGACTCTGCAGCCTTTGCACATGGCAACCCGTAATTGTGCAGCGTCGTATTTTTAATAGTTTTTATCTTTACACCATGCCAGTATCCACTATCCAGCCACAAGCCAGCCATATAAAATATAATAAGCCACAGTAAAATATAATAGAGGTTCAATACAAAACGCCGACACACCTCGGTCTTAACTCTAAACAATGCATGACGCCGCTCTAGCGGTAGACTGTTTTATGCTGTACTGTACTGGTATAACGAACTCATGCTTATAAAACTGTAATCATGCTAGTTCATGTGCCAGCTAGTGGCAGGAATACTGCAATCATGAAATGACTGAAAAAACAAAATTTATTAAAAACATTGACATAGAGTATATATTATAGACGAGGCATGTTGAGGCCAAAACTGTCTCCGCCCCACTTTTGTAATTTTGGAAATTTTAAATTTTGAAATTTTGAAAAATTTTGAAAAAAAAAACATTTTGACATTTGAAGTATAGTGAAACAAAGATGGCGCATTTGAGGTATGGTGAAAACCAAGATGGCGTAACTTTTTCTTGTATGAAGTTTGTTCTGTCAAATATACGTCGTAGCCTATCTTTAGTTTTGAAATCTTTAATTGAAAAGCTAAAAAATGCTTAACGAATTTACATTACCTTATACTTTAAACGAGACAATCTCTTATATTTATAGTCAGTTTCTCAGTAACTGCTATAAGTATTACCTTGAAATTTAGTATGCAGGGAGTTTTGGGGGAGAAAAATAGATCTAGCTAGGTCTTATCCATAAGAAACAGCGCATTTTTAAGCTTTATATAATTTTTCTTTCGTCGTGCAACAATTTCGACTCTATTATGTCAGTCCGATTGGCAGTTTGGTATGCGTATGTATAATTTTTTCTGTGTGTTTGTTGTTGTTCGGATCCGACGATTGACGATCAGATGATTATTTTTGTGATTCTTTTTTTAAATTAATCAGAACTCTGAGCAGATCTCGGTTACCCGGGTACTTATATCTTATCTGAGAGTTTTGTGCTATTGCACTTACCAGTTAGGATCTTATTAAATGTTTGTTTTCTAATAATAGGATTTCTCTTCAATGCGCCTTTTACCTGTCAGACATTTTGCTTAAATGTTGTCCAATTTTGCTTGAAACAAGATTAGAGTAAAATAAATTTATGAACCATCAGAGCTTCTACTTGGTAAGTCAATTTAATTGATAATTTAAAGTAAATTGTATGCAAGTCACTGCACCGTGTGTTACCGCTATAAAAGCAATTTTGAATTCATTACGCAGTGTTTGAGGTTATCGTGCTAGCATGAATGTGGCTCACGTTTTAAATTGTTATACATTTTCTTTCATTGTCATTATAAAACAGAAATGCACTTTTATATGAGGTAAATGTGCTTTCGTTTTGTTTCGACATGTATAGTATCTACGCGTGGTAACGCATTAAGTACGAGAATGATGAGTGAGGTTATAGGAGGCCTAAGGGGGGTTGGGGATGTTACGAACCAGGATCGCATGTGCGCCAGAGAAGTTACAAGTGTACCTCTGATCGGTTGCGAGTGTCCATGGGCGGCGATAATTGCTTACCATCATGCGATACGTCTACTCGTTTTCTGGTCCATTCCAAAATATATAATTGGCATAGAATCTGGGCTTTTACGTGTATATTGTGAGATTTGTGTTACTAGTTACTACACAGTGACATACGTGCGTTTAAATTAGAAATAGGTCAGAGATAGTGTCTTGGTGCCAATATTTTTTAATGAGAATGTTTGTTTGTTACTTTACTTTATTACTACTAGACAAGCTTGCGGGAGCGAAAAAGGCTTTTTAAAAAATATAAAAATGTTTATTTTTAATGAACACTTGTTACAATTTGAATAAACTAATCATAATAAAACTTATGACTAGACAGTAACTTATGACTAAACAGAGCTTTTGTGTCTGTACGGAGACAACCTAGCAGAAGCTCATGCTTCAGTTGAATGATGTTATATCGGGCTCGAAATATAATGTGAAGTCCGATATTTACATTAAGACTTCCTAGAATGAAATTATTTATTTAACAATGATAATTCTATATAAGCGATAAATATGTCATCACCGCATTATAAAAGTGACGACGTGGTGCTGAGGGGTTAACATAACTACCTATTTTTTTGTTACTACTATATATAACGTTACCAAGTACATCGTACAATTACCGGACGTGTAAACTGTAATTACCTAAGATAATTACACTTTCATTTTACTTTTTTGAATTATAAATAAATCGTCGTGATAATTATTATTATAAACAGATTTTACGAGTTTGGACTAATCAAAGCGGGCTTGACGTTCATTTGACATATATAAGAATACCATTTTGCAGTTTTTACCCGACTACGGCGAAGCCTAAAGGAAGGGTAATGATTTCGGATGTCTATGTATGTATGTATGTATGTATGTATGTATGTATGTATGTATGTATGTATGTATGTATGTATGTATGTATGTATGTATGTATGTATGTATGTATGTATGTATGTATGTATGTATGTATGTATGTATGTATGTATGTATGTATGTATGTATGTATGTATGTATGTATGTATGTATGTATGTATGTATGTATGTATGTATGTATGTATGTTTGTCCCACCGTAGCGCCTGAACTACTGGTCCAATTTTAATTAATGAGGTGTCAATAGATTCGTAATAATAGCCCGGGTAACATAGGCTACATAGTTTACGTAGTCGGGTTATAGTTTGTATAAATAAAGAAGTTATAACATATCGGGACTGATCGGATCTGTAATTATTGCTTTTTTAGGATTTAATTAGCAGAATCGACCTTCTGAACAACATTCCGGCTAAGTTAATTTATATAGAAGAAGTCACAGGCTGAGGCTCCTTTTTGTTTTGGCATATCTATAACTCACAATTGAGCTTTAGAATGTAAAAAAACAGGGTCGATCATATTATATTATATGTGAAAGTTTTTGAGGACGGATGGATGTAGGTATGTTTGTTACTCTTTCGCGCAAAAACTGATGGATGCATTGTGATGAAATTTGGTATTGTAGTTGTACTCTGGAATAATACATAAGCTACTTTTTATTCCGAAATAGTACAATACTCCCGTGTGATACTGTATTAATGCGGGCGACAATGTCAAAATATATCACGAAATAATGTTAGTTAAATGCATAGATTCAAGTAGATAACGTAGGTACAATAATCTCTTGGAAAATAAATTATGTATGCCGGAGAATCCCCTCAATATCATATCCAGTTTATATTAAAATTCTAGTCGTGTATGTAATATTACTTGGCCCGGAAGTTGTTTAAACCATGCTGGTAATAAAAGTAATTTTTAAGGTTCAAAATGAAAGTAACAAACTTAGGTTAATTTATGAAATTATCGCCATGGATTAATATTTAGCGTAAGTGAATGTTAGTTTGTTTGCGGTGTGTTACGCCTACAAGTATTTTCGCATACAAATTATTTTACGTATTATAACGTTATATCGTATACTTTGTGAGGGTTCCGTACCCAAATGGTAAAACGGGACCTTCTGTTGCCGTTTTGTCTGACTCGAAGCGTGTCGCGTCTCACGCATGACCGGTTTTTTATAAAATTTAGTGCGTGCCATATATAGTTCCCACGACTTTAAACGGTGATTGCCAATTTTATAGCGAACTTTACTATGTGTGTCATGTCATGTGTCGCCCGTTACATTAACGGCTTTTGGGGAGGTTAAGCCAATTAGGGGTCCAATCGGACCGGACAGACGAGAGGGGACGACACGTCCCCCTCGTCCCACCAATTGAAAAAGGTGATGTTTTACAAGCTGCAACATCCCGGAAAATGGCTATATTAGTAACGCATGTTATACAGAATTGGAGATACATTTACCAACATATATACATTTATACAGGCTATACGATTGACTTTTTTTATTGCGTACGTAAATAGTACTCTTGAATATGAGTAAATTCTCAGAGGAAATAATATATGATAAATCAATATTTTTATAGGTACAGCGATTTGCTTACACAATTTCCCTAGTCTCGTGAAAACGCTCCATACAAAATTCGTACTTAACTGTCACGTCACGATTAAGTTAAAGTGTATGCAATATAAGGCCGCAGGAACATATTTGTAAATATCTCTGAAATAATTTATGTTTTTATATGTATATTATGTATTTATATGTATATATATATATTATGCAAGTAATCTAATGATTTAGGTTTTTTTTTAATTATTAACAAAACATTTTGAAACTTTATTGTATTTTTTAGATGTACCTATCTAATTACTAAACTATACATAAAATATAATATTTTTCACGTTTATCAAGTAGTAAGACCTCAATATTTCTAAGTAGTGAGTATATAAATTGAATATGTTACATGTAGTCGTCTCCTCAATTTTTTATAAAGAAATAATGAATGTGCTTCAAATTACTCGTATTTAGCCAGTTCAAGATCCCCCTTTTGTTTTTTACCCTAATTTTTCTTTATGTAGGTACGTCCTATTTGAATTCTTTTGGCACTGGAATACGTGGAATTTATCTGGCTACAAGGATCTAGATGACAACCAACAGAATATCTGTGAGAAAAATACTAATATACCTACTAAAACTAAAGACAGGGAACCAAGTGTCCCCTTCATACAGGAGACTTGGTCCCCGAGGTTCACATTTTTCTCATTAATTTTTGTCCTTATTAGATTTCCTTATTTTTTTATTTCTATTAACGAAAATAAATCATTTTTTTAAATATTATATTATTGTTTAAATTCATCGGTAGGTGTTACCTTCACCATATTCACGTTTAACATGTATAAGTACACGGGTATGTTGATGATATTCCAATATTTCCAAGCGACAAGCTAAAATATATTCACAATTAATTGTAATAAAAGGTTTTACGAAGCAACCGTGCATGTTATCACGAAAACAACAAAAATGCACACCTATAATATTACAATAATGTCATCTTTTATCCTGTCCAAACCACGTAGATAAATATCGAACAGCTCCCGGAAAATAAGAGAACTACAAATCTATCAAAGAAGAATTGTGGTTTGCAGACGGTACGGCGCCATTGTTGAATGAGAGCACTTACTTACATCAGGTGAAGAGGTGAGGACCGTGCTCCCTGCTACAGTTACATGTTGCAACATTCGCATTGTTTAGAGAATATAGTTGTTTGTATTGTCGCATAATTTTAGGGTTATAGGTCGCTACATAGGAGTTGGTGCCTACACGATGTATACATGTTACGTTGTGTGCTGTCTATGAATAATCACACGTCACGTCACGTATTGCTTATAGCTTATAGACAGCATACAACGTAACATGTATAGGTACATATTGTAGACGCCAACTCTTATCTAACGGCCTATACCACATGTTAAGGGAGCTTTTTCTTACCGATGTTTGCGTTCTAATCGAAATCGGGAGCTAAGAATGAGCATAATATTTGTAAGATCATATTCTATAAAATGTAAGCTTGTTACCAATTTACAAGTCTTTGTCGAGTCAGCGTTTGAAGCTAAGTAGCTGCATCAAAATCGGTTAAATAGTTATGTTAGGTAAGCTACAATCTATGTACCTACCTATATTAAATTATGTGACGATTTAACTTTTACCGGTAGTTTCAACCCTACCACGGCCATATTAAAACGTTAGTTACCCATACCCGAAAAAGTTTGATAATGATACTAGGCTTGTCAAATGTCAATACAAAGAAATTGAAATGTGTTGAACCCATCTCAATATTGTTTTGTACATTTAAATCACTATTTACTTGGCTACGGCGAAGACAAAAGGAGGGGCAATGATTTTGACAGTCTATGTTGTATGTATGTATGTATGTAAATGTTTATTTGTTCCACCGTAGCGCCTTAACCACTGGTCCGATTTTAATGAATAAGGTGTCAATAGATTCGTAATAACAGCCCGGGTAACATAGGCTACGTAGTCGGGTTATAGTTTTTTTTATAAAAAATGTAGTTATTTTTCTAGATTCGAGTTCCTTGTTAACAATACGCATCCTCAGCTAAATTACCATATAATTTCGTACTGAGTACACTTCAGACGCGAACTGTTTTATACTGTGGCTCTTATAAAATAAAGTGTTTATTCAACACATCCGTGTTGAAGAAAAAATGTCGAGAAAAGTAGCATTTAATTTTATATTTGTTATATTATATTGCTCCCTACCCCGATTTAGGTGACGGTGGCCGGTTTTGTTGAATTTTATCGTGCCCAAGTGTGTGCGCAATACACAAGTGCACTTTCTCTTTTTTTACTCTCTTAACTCAGTAGCACAAATATGAACGACACGACTGGCGAGAGATCAGGCGCAGGACCGACTTTTCACATGCCCTTCCGACGCATGGATCATCTCTCTTGTCAGACAATCAGGTGATCAGCCTGCATTGCCTTAACCAGACTTGAAAACAAAATTTTTTGTTGTTCCTACGCGGGGATCAAACCCACGACCACCGGAGCCAAGCTCTAAAGTCTAAACCACTGGACGAACGCGTCAAATATTAATGTTACTATAAACAGAACCCCAATTTTCGTATTTTACTTCGACTTTAAATTAACTTTCAATGCATTATGAATGAATCGTCTTGATACCATAAACTGATTTTGGAGTTGTAGACCAGTCAAAACACGTTTCATGTTGATATGTCTTAAGTTTAATAATTTTGCTGTTTTAACATATCAAGACTGCATCGAAACTGTAAGATTTTATTATAAGATTAATTATCTGAAACAGAATCGAATACAGGTAGTGTGCTAGATGATGAGACGTCACAATGGTTATGCGTGTTCTTAAGATGTTCTTGGTTTTTGATAACATCAACTGTGGTTCAAAGACCCAAAGTATCTGGGCTTTCGACACGAGTTATATACCGGTCTACTGTCGTCTATTTTGGATAAATATCAGATGAGGGGATTCTTTACATTTAAATTGTAAACTTATATCCAACTAGCTGGTGACCGCAACTTCGTGTGGTGGAACTAATGGAAATGGAAATCTATCTTAAACGGACCAACGCTAAGATAAAAGTAGCATGAGTTACTCCTCATAACATCAGCTATCTGCCACTGAAAGTCCGTTCAAAACCGGTCCAGCCGTTTCAGAGATTAGCCAGAAAAACAGACTTACAGTCCTGTCGGTGTAACACCTACACTAAAATAAAACATTTTTTAAATTTTTTTCGGTCTAGACGTCTGTCACCAGGTTGTATCTAATGAACCGTGAGAGCTACACAGTTGAAATTTTCATACATTATGTGTTTCTGTTGCCGCTATGACAATAAATACTAATAACAGAACAAAATTAATATTTAAGTGGGGCTCATACACAACAAACGTGTTGTTTTGGTGCAGAATTATTCGCGCGCGAGTTGGACTCGCACTTGGCCGGTTTGTAGTATATTCCGTGGGCATACACTCTACATCATATCTAGAGCGTTGTCGTGCGGTGTGACGTCGGCGGTTCATAAAGTTGACTTTGGAGTATCTTGCGTTGACCTCTATATTTCCTGACACGAATCAAGGGACATTTAATTAATTAAATTTGTTGTCTAAAAAATTAAACTAAACCTATTATTTTTTCTATTACACTTTGTATACTACAATCGTCATTTTTTAAAATAATTTCTATGGCTTATATGATGAACTGACCACGGGAGAAGTCAGTTCTCGAAGAACATGTGTTACGGGTACCAGCTACTAGACAACATATTTACATTTAATGCTTATATACTAGACATAATTATGATATATAAGATTTTTATTATAATAAACACACACATTACATATCCATGACCCAGAAAACCAGAAAACGTTTTGTTCCTTCGGTGGAATTCGAACCCGCGACCTCCGGCTTGAGCGCCGACGCGCTACCCATTGAACCACAGAGGACGACATAAAATATTTTATTATACTACATTTGCTATGTCCTATATTATTAGGAGTATGTAATGTATGTTTGTCGTACATATCTTATGTAAGTAGAAGTCACGATTGTACTGGTGATAATAGTACAATCGTGACTTCTACTTACATGAGATATGTACAACAAAAGTTTACACTATTTACTACTATCGTGGAGCACATAATTTCGTGTGCTTATCACTAGCTGTGATTGCATGCCAGATTAACTGGTTTGCGTAGAGCTAGCTCGCTGCTCGTGTATGAGCAGCGAGCTAGGTATGATAACAAGTAAAAATAATAAATAGGCTAGACGCAACATTTTTTTATTGCATAAATGAACAATACTCTTGAATATGAGTAAGTTCGCAGAAGAAACAGTATATTAAAAATCAATAATTTCAAAGCCATAATGATTTGTTTACAGAATTCAGCAAGTATCGTGAAAACACTCCATACAAAGTCGTATATCTGTGTCGCAATTAGATAAGGGAACATTAAAGAGCCGCTCGTACATAACTGCCAATATCTCCGAAACTTGTGCGTTTAAGTTCATGCTTACTTTAATGTTTTGTTACGATGTAAGAAAACTAATGGTTTGTACGAAAAATCTAAAAATATTGAACCTTTTTCGTGTTTTTAGATGTATAAATCAACTAAACTACACATAAAATATTATATTTTTTACTTTTATCAAGAAGTAATATTTCGATATTTCTGAGTATATAAATTAAAATAAATATTTTACATGTAGCCGCCACTCCTGTTATTATAATATAATATCTAAAGGCATCTGAAATTATTATTCATATGTATGATTACTGCGCGTATTAAAACATCTTTACCTAATGAGAGCGATAATTTTATCAAACAGACGTTTCATTTTCAAGTTTTTCAGTCTGACATAGATAATATAATTATAATGAATATTTCAAATGATTGTTTTATGGATTACTGTAATTGTCTGATGCGGCATAACATGATATAGAATAGTTTGCTACTACGCAATTGGTACAAGCGTCGTTTTTCTCTATTACCGTGGAAATTATTTTATTGATATTGAAAATATTATTAAAATATTTTGTTCTAGTACTGATAATTAAACAGGATGTTTGGATTAAGATATATCTGCGAAAATTTACCCAAATTAGCAGTGATAAGATTTTGACAATCACGAAAGGGCTGGTCTTCACGAGCTAACTTATTTGTATTCATAAAACTACACTCAAATCGATTTCCGTTTGAATGTCACGGATATGATTGCTCGCGGAACTTTGATAAGATAAAGCAGCTACTGACATTTCAGCGATCGAATTAGGTTACGTGAAAACCATCAGGGTTTCTCGTCCGTCACTATACTGGTTTACCGTTTAACCCTGTATACCTAGTCGTTTAAATAGTGTTGTGGTATTTTTTTGGGTCAGTATGCGTATGAGGTCACAAAGTATCCACCCTTACCCTCTCTGGAAGAGGTCGACATTGTAGAACTTGTACAGCTCCACGGAAAACTCGAAGGTAGCCTGCAGGTCACTCATGGTTAGGGGGCGCGGGCGCGGGCGGCGCGGCGCGCCATGCCGTGCGCTACGCTGCCACTGTCATCTGACCACACACTGTATTATGACCACACCCAGCACCGGCGTCGCAGCGGCCGCCCGGAGCCCGACTAAGGCGAGCGAGACCGCGCACGCGCGCAGCGCGCGCCGCCGCGCCAGTGCCTCGTCTGCTCCGCTATACACCACTACATTACGCACGTTTATATTATTAGACACGGAATTCTGTACCAATTTTCTATTAATATTGGGGAAAAATGACAAAATCCAACGTTTTTATGGCAAGGGGTCGTATTTGACACGTGACAGGTTAACCTTTACCGAGGGGTAACAAAGGTCAGGAGTCACGCGGCCGCCACTCCACGGTTAACCTTTAGCTGTTGTACACTTCAATAGCTATAAAGATTTATTTTCAGAGCACCTGCAAACATAATAGCCACCTACGTCATCATTATCATCATTGGCCTTTTGTTTTAACTGAATGTTTTATTACCTACATATATGATATAGGTAATGAAACTTTCAGTAAAAAAAAAAAAAGAGACTTAAGATTATGTCTTTTAATTCATGGACGTATAAACTAAGGACAAGGCGTGTCAACATAGTACTCGTAGACGCATAATTCGATTGTACAATCGAACTACCGTAGGCCGAGATGGCGATTAACATGCTTTTATTTTAAAAACAATTAAAACAAATCTTATGTACTTTAAAAAACAACAAATATTATTGTGATCTTATACCTATAATATTATATCTCTTCCATCTTTTTTACAGCCTTTAACAGCGCAACACAGATATCTATATTGTCAAATGTAAAACTCGATTACCCGTATGGGGTACACAAATTAAAGACACTTTTAGCCTCGACATGCCCTTGTCCCTAGATTATGTTTTAATTGAAGTGTAAAGTGTTGAATCAATTCAATTTTACATATTCCCTTGTAGCCGTTCGACATGATTCCTATATTAAAATTTCAAAAAAGTTCTTGGAAAATGTCTCGTCTACAAACACTTAACAAAATATTGAACCGTATGTGTATATAAAAACCAATAAAACAGTGAAGGCGCACGGCGTAGGGAAATTCTTCACGAAAATTTATGTGGATAAAACATGTCTGTACGTCTGACGATTTTAGTTGTATTCAGGAAACTCAGCTGCGGATTAACTTCTAAACTGTAAGGAATTGAAACCCATACGAGTCTACCTTAAACTACAATATTTTATTATTGTTATAATTTTTACGAAGATCATATAATTATTTAATAAACTAGCTTTTGCCTGCGGCTTCGCCCGCATAAATACAGTATACCACGGGAAAACTGAAATTTTTTGTTATAAAAAGTAGCCTAAGTGTTAATCTAGTGCGTAAACTACTACCATGACAAATTTCATTAAAATCTGTTTAGTAATTTTTGCACGAAGGAGTAACAAACATCCAGCCAACCATCCATTGTTAGAAAAGACTGTGTTCTAAAATTAACTTTAAATACTAGAGGCCTTAAATAAAAATAGAGAGACGAATAATCAAACGTTATGTTACACACTTTTACAAAAATAACGGTAAGAATGCGATAAACAAAGTAATTAGGTTCCTATCCCGAATTCAGCCGGAGAAAGAGGCCTCTGGCGGCTTCGACAGCCGTTAAATAGCTCCAGCTCCTGTCACTTGTCATCCGTCTCGATGACAGTTCCGTCAGCTGACAGCTGTCAACCTGATGGTTGCCAACACCATCATTATAAACTTTCACATTTATAATAGTACTAGCTTTTGCCCGCGGCTTCGTCCGCGTGGAATGGAGTTCTCGGAGATAAAACTTCTTCAGCAAATAACTCTACTCACTGCAATAAACTTCTGTATACAATATTGAAAATGTTTTTTAGGGCTTCGTACCGAATGGGTAAGCCCTATCACCTATCCCTATCACCTCGACGCGACGTGCGAGACCGCTCGATATATATTTTTCGCGCTTGAATATAAATTTTACCTTATCTCTAAATATAAGATATTAATTGTATAATGTGTATAAAATACTTAAAATGAGTAACGTATGTAATTTGATAACGATCATACTGTATCCGTCTAAATAGCTTCTGAAAATATCATACATAATGTGTTTACGACATCACATTAGAAACCTCTAAAATGATCAGTTATTCTCTACTATATTAGGCATGTTATATACATACAAACCTTCCTCTCAAATCACTCCGCCGCTAAAAAAACCCGCATCAAAATGCGTTGCGTAATTTTAAAGATTTAAGCATACATTTTCATTTTTAGACACAAAAGCGACTTTGTTTAATACTATCTAGTGATTAGGATTTATAATAGTAGTGTTGGTTAAGAGTGTTCTCTTGGCTCCAATATCAGGCATTCCCTGAAAATATTCAGTAACATTCTGAAGCGCCTAGCTCTAAGTCAAGCAATTTCGATGCGAAAAAGGAGGTAAAAAGTTTTGCAGTACAAATGTACACTCCAAATGCATGTCAGCCTCAAACAACAGAAGTACAATAGCGGCTGTGTTAGTTCCACGTGCGTTGATGTACGATATCTAAGGACCTTGCAGTATACAAAATATTAATTAAACGATTAAAGAATGTGTACGCAACAGCAAGTGGAGGGACACCACTCCAGTCACCAAACAGGCAAACATATTGACGACCTCTGTGTGTTGTGCTCAGTGGTTAGAGCGCCGGCGTCAAGCCGGAGGTGGTTCGAATCCTGCCGCGAGAGCAAAAAAGTTTTCAACATTCCTGGGTCATGGATGATTATTAAATATAATAAAAATCTAAAATATATGGACAGTATTAAATATACTTTCCCGTATCTGGTACCTGTAACACAAGTTCTTCGGATACTTAGCAATGGTCCAGATTGACGTAGTGTGAAGTGTCCATAAGATACGTACATATTTTTATGTTAAATCAAGCCTAAGCGTAAAAATCGTGGCCATATCATTTTCTTAATTTTCCTTAACTAAGTTAATTTTTCTGTTAACTCGAAAACTTGAAATCTGATGAAGATGGTCTGAGAAATCGTCAAACAATCATTTTTAGATTTCTTGGTGGTTATTTATTTTTATTATTTATGATGGTTGCATATGATATCCCTACATATGGTACGTCAATGTGCTCATGTGTACTCAGCGTATTGCCAGGTTTGAAGTACTACATAGGCTTATAGGTCTCACTTAGGTATAGTATACACTATACACAACGGTGTATGTTTGAAATAAGTAACGTCTAGTATACGAGCTAAATTGCTTTTCAAATTGTTTTTAGGGTTCCGTACCAGTGAATTTTCAGCCGTTTTATACGAAAACTTTCATACGCTAGTCTCACTAGCACTTGGCTGTTTTAGGGTTCCGTAATACTCAAGGAACCCTTATAGTTTCGCGCTGTCCGTCCGTCCGTCTGTCTGTCCGCTCCCTAGCTTCAGTAATTATGAATATAAATGGATGAAATTTGCTATAGTTATAAAATGTGTATAGATCTCGCTTTTGACATCATAAAATAATAATAATTTTATATTTTAGGGGTGGCTCTCCATACATGTGAGGTGGGGTTGAAAAATATTTTTTCATTCTACCCCATTGTGTGGGGTATCGTTGAATAGGTCCTTTAAAATAATGGCAAGGTTTTGTACATGACTTTTTTACAAAATCAACCATTTTCGAGGTAATCGGCCTCGAAAGTGGTTTAAAAGTTGCCCCCCCCCCTGGCATTTCTAAAAGTAAAGAAAGAAATAACAATAAGAGAGAGAAACTTGTAAGTTTCCATGCTAATAGATCATGCTAAAAACTCTTTATGAAAATTATTGTGACCGAAATCGGACAATAACTTTTGATAGTTACGGAGGTTCCGTTCGGTTCCTTGGACATGTCGTGACATGCTCTTTTGGTTCGGTTTTTTAAAATAGATATTTGAGTTTTTAAATTAGACATATAATTAGGAGAAATAATGTTTTGGCGAAAATAAAATAAACAAATTAATTACCTTAACAACATAAGATTACAAAAACATTTCCAAGTAATTGTTTTTTCCCGTTCAGAAAAGGCTTTGTTTTTTACTCAGAATAAAATATTATTATTTTATATTCTGTTTCAACAAATGCCATTATTGACTATTGAATTTTAGTTATATTTACTTTTGGTGAAAAGTGTCTTGTCTGTGCAAAAAATAAAGCCTCAGCCTACACTAGCTATCTAGCAATCGATAGAAAACATATTTTATTCAGTTTCGTGGAAGTCTGTTTTCCGGCCGTTTTCGGCTCGGTCATAAGTATTGTTTATAGATTTCCTATCTTCAAGGAACCCTTATAGTTTTCATGTGTCATTCCGTCGTCCTGTCTTGCTAACTTCATATCTTATACCTTTAAACGAGCAATTTCTGTATATTTATTTATATGTTAAATTTGGTATATCCCCTATATATTTTAGGGGGTAACCAATCGATCTAGATTTGTCTTATGTTTGTAAAACGCGTGTTTTCGAGTTTTCATGCGTTTTTCTGTTCGGTCGCTAATTTCGTCTTGCCGGCCACTGTCCGTCTGGTCCAGCGGGTTAAGACGCGGACGGCAAGAAACGAATATTATGGGTTCGAATCCCGCTCGGTGACTTACTTTTGTGTTTTTATATGTTCAAGTTTATATATAATTTTTTAATTTTTATTGTTTTTAGACAAGTTTAAAAAAATGTAATTAATGTTTGAGATAACAATATATATTTCTCATAAATATGTCTAACATTTACCTATATTGATTACGTGAATAAGATTTATGCTTTCGAGTTTCACCATATTACAATAAATAGTAATAACCGAGCAAAGCTCGGTCGCCCAGGTACTATATAATTAAACGTTATAGATTGTGTATTGTCTGTATACACTTTATGGCAGCAAATTGCAAATAGTCCTATTTAAAGGGTTGGCTAGACATAATTTAAAATGAAAAAAAAAATTATTTTCGATTAATCAGTGTCCAAATGATTTACAAGTTAATCTTACTAAATGGTATGAGACATAAAATCTTAGAAACTAAAAGAAAACACGATATAAATATACCAAAAATAGGTTACGTTGAGAATGTTACAGAAATATTTAAGCATGTCATATTCGTACGTTTTCAACCAGTTTTCATTCATGAAGAGTCATGCAATTAAGCCTGCATAGCTTTTCATACATTTTCCATCCATCCTTACGTGTCAGTGTCAGAAATATATTTTACAAAAGGCATGTCATGTAAAAGGTATCATGGTTGGAATGCGAAAAAAGACTTTCCAATTTAAAATGAATTGGCGTTCCCCAAGGGTAGGTTTTGGGACAATTTTTTATTATATTTATTTGTGACTAGATGCTACCCACGAATTTGTGCGAGCAAAAGTGAATTTCGCGGGAACCGGACATGAATATACCTTGGTCTACTCTTTATCTATATTCTGTGCCAAATTTCATTAAAATCGGTTTAGTAGTTTCAGAGCCTATTATTCAATGCAAACAAAACAATCAAATCTTTCCCCTTAATATTCACCTTAGTATTAGTCTAGACAGGCATTAGAGCAGGAGTTCCCAACTCCCTACGGGGGGGGGCTCAGAATACAAATTTAATATAATATATTTTTTATCACAAATATGAATTGACGCCATTCAGACAATTTTGGAAAAGTTCCAATTTTTATTTAATTCAATACAAAAAGAGATAAGTAAGTATGGAAATGAGTAAATGCAGATAAAAATGCGTATGCTACAGAATATCACAGGGAGTATTATTATAATCGAATGGGGCGCCATGAAAGAAAGTTTGGGGAACCCTGTAATAGAGAAACTAAATAGATTTCAAAATTTGAGATTTCCAAATGACATCAAAAATCAAAAATGGTTTATTTCCATATTCTTAGGTTATTAGATAACACTGGCGGAATTGTCCCTACGTGATGCCTACCACCGTAAATGTAAAATGAAAACTTTGATTTTGCAGATTTGCTCATCGTTAACTATCAGGCAAGTATCGTTGTAGCCAGTGGTCGGTGGTAGGCTGTAGCCGCGTTATATTCGACTAACTTTTATTGTTCTACATATCAGTAATAATATTAGCTCCCCACACCAACTCTAGAGCTGGTCTAGTTAGCTAGCGCAGTAGATTGTGTTGCCCACGTGTGGGCGCAATACACAACATCACTGTTTAATTTCTCGTGTAATCCTACTACTATTATAAATGTGAAAGTTTGTAAGGATGGATGGATGTTTGTTACTCTTTCACTAAAAAACTACGGAACGGATTTTGATGAAATTTAAGATGGTAGTAGTTTAGGCTCTGGATTAAAACATAGGCTACTTTTTATCCCGGAAAAGTACAGTATTCCCGCGGAATACACGATAGTATATTTACGGGGGCGGAGCTGCGGGAAACGGCTAGTAAATAATAATAATAGTTTTGTACCTGATTGCTAATATTCTTGTCAGTTTTTAATTTGAGTTAACGTATTTATTATTATAGCCTATACCTAACATATGTTAGGTACAAATTGATACAAATTTTATTAAATTATGTATTTTAAAACTGTCCAGTGTCTATATTTACAGCACATTATGTTGTCTTTGCAAATGTTATGTTCAATTCCAATATTGAGAAATGAGATCTAATATCAAAGCTCTATATCGGAACTAGAAGCCTTCCGATATTACATGCCCTAGTTGTAACCTAATTGCGCTGGTAAAGATTCCATTTTGTGGGTCAGATGGTGGACACAATCCATCACTTTTGTCGCGGAACTATATTTTATTTTATAGATCTGGCTTTACATTTTTGCAACGAGTGTGGATGTATGAAAGCATTATTGCAGGACAGTCGACGGTATATTTAGGGCTAATGTTAAAATGGCTTGAGTTATGTATTGATTAAAATTTTATAATAAACATTGATAGCCTTATAAGTCTATTCAAGCCTTAATTAAAAGTCAAAGCGCACTTAGCTTATACTTATACTAAATATAGCGTAGTATAATAGCGTGCAGTATAATAAGAACTTCCACACCACGACAATCTGGTGCCGTTCTAAGTTCTCGAAGAAACTTGTGCTACGGGTTATCTGACGATCCGCCTGCTCGTTTCCCGGTGAATGCCATAAAAATATTTCAAGTCAAATATACACAAATTAGTATCAGTTAGAGTCAGCTCACACCGAGACGCGACGCGACGCCGAAGAGTTCGAATTTCCAGCTGCACCACGTCGCCGCTCTTTTAATGAAACGTATCTTCTGGTATGGGGAATAATTATCAATTTTGAATCGCTATCTTAAAATGCAGCGCCGCGTTGCGTCTCGGTGTGAACTGACGCTTAAGTTAAAGTTAACCGCTATGTTGTGATCAAATGTCACGACTCACGGTACAGTAGCAGAGGCTATTTGAGGGGTGAAGTACGATTTAAATCTACCTCTGGCTCTTGAGCGGGAAAATTAAAGTCCGTTCACACTGGAGGACGCGACGCGAGAGCGTGGCGAACTACAGCCGCTGTATCAGCTCAAATTGTGGAGAGACTCGACTTTTGCAGTGAGGGCACAAAAGCAGTCGGTTATGATGATAATTAGAAATTGGTTAGTAATAATAATAATCTATGGACGCTTTCACACCACGTCAATATGGTCCCGTGCTAAGTTCTCGAAGAAAGTTTGAGTTTCTAACAAAATACGGTTCCTATGATCTCCTATAACTCCGAATATTTCGGCATATAAGTTTGAATTTCAACATTATTTCTAACGAGATAATGTTCATTACCGCCATTACCATACCATTGGTAAAAGCTACAAAATAGCGGGTTAATTTCACAGAAAAATAGCCCTTAATTACTTCGAACTGTCATCGGACAAATCATATTAATAATATTGTTCTTTAGTAGGCCAGCCTCCTGTCCAGCCAGTCTGGTACCCGTAACACAAGTGTTACGGGTACCGTAGATGACGGAAAATATATACTTCATTTATACTATACACATTACACATATTTCAATTATTTATTATATTATACACATTTAATACACATCCATGACCCAGAAATATTGAAAACTATTTTGTTCCTTTGGCGGGATTCGAAACCACGAACTCGGCTTGTCCTCATCCACTGAGCCACAGAAGTTATCAAGATAGATACACTAGAAGTTAGAACTGTTCATTTGGCCATTGTCAGGAAAATTGAATGAGTGTCGCACTGCTGACCAAAGACCAGCATTTATTATTAGTATAGGATGTCGTCGTGTATCCGAACTTTACGTGCGCAGTAATATTTGTACTAGCTATTGCGTTCAACAGCTAGTACAAATTGCCGTCGCCAAGTGCGTAGTCCCCTAAGAATGATGAGGTTTTGAGGTCTGTAGATGAGGTTTGTAACGAGCGGCGATTGCAGAATGCAATTAGACTCCGATCAGACTGTGCTCTGTATAATTTGCTCTTATTCGGATTTGAATTAGATTTTTTTTTTGTAAAAACGTTTTCTAGTCTATTATTCGTGTTAAGTTTACAGTGACTGGTCAGAGCAAATGACAAAGTTAACCAATGATGCATTTAGTTCGTTCAGAGTTACAGTTATTGAGTTTCTATGATCTAGTGATCATTATGTAGTCGGAATAAAGGTTCTGTCAGAGGTAAAATAACTCTAAACGGACTGTAAGCACAGAATAGAAAATATTTATACTTACGTACAGACAATCAGCTTTCATGGAACGATCCAAACCGATTTTTTTTTTGAAACCGAAATTTGAATATTTTTTATATATATATATGGCCACCCACTCACCACCCGTATGCTTTTAGTACTGCAATCAATCAAATCGAAAGCTAACTATGTAGCTGTTTATTTGTTCCTCTTTCTTTAAGCTGTTTATCTGATCACCAGTGGCGAAGTGTCTAAAGGACTCCATTCTTATCAGCTTCCCTTTCTGATTACCTCATGAAGACCTCCAGCCAAAATTAGTATTTTTTTTTTCTAATGGGTAAGCTTAGTCGGTCTGTTGTGAATTTGACCCCCTCTTACATCACCCCCCTGCGGGTGATGTACGTACTTGTTTTGGGGAATAACTAAGTATATGTATAGATTTTTTCTTTCGAATGGGTCTACGCTATTGGCTTTTTAGCCGTCTTAGCTTAGTCGGTCTGGTGACTGCCATTTAGCAGTCGCTTTGGTGATATATGTATAGAGAAAACAATAATATCTTATACAAGTCAGGTCGGATAAGCGATAGCGCGATTTAGACCGACTCAAGCGACATCTATGCGCTGCACGTTGCAACTTTGACATGAATTTTGGAATCACAGATCACTTTATAAGCCAATCTATTCGGAGTTATAGTGGGAGATCACAGGAACCTTATCTCGTTAGAAATAAAGTTGAAATTCAATAGCAGGCTGGCCAACTGAAGAACAATATTATTAATATGATTTGTCCGATGACAGTTCGAAATAATTAAGGGCTATTTTTCTGTGACATTAACCCGCTATTTTGTAGCTTTCACCAATGAGGCGGTAATGAACCTTATTTTGATAGAAATAAAGATGAAATTAAAACTTAGGTATATGCCAAAATATTCGAAGTTATAGGAGATCATAGGAGCCTTATTTTGTTAACAAAAAAGTTGAAATTCAACCTTGTTTTTAATAGCCGGCTGGCCAACAAAATAACAATATTATTAATATGATTTGTCCGGTGACAGTTCGAAGTAATTAATGGGCTATTTCTTTGTGACATTAACTGGCAATTTCGTAGCTTTCACCAATGAGAATCCGTTATTAGGTAATATCACGTGCACCATGAGACGAATGAATTTTGAAAAGTAGCTCTGCGGTACCTCAGTCCTTGGATGTAAAATCATGTTATTACGTTAATAATAATTATTGATCAACTATTTTTTTAAATTATATTGAGCCGTGAGAAGTGGTAAATATGAATCGTCTTAAAGTTTAAACTAATACGTGTTTATACACTTATATGTGAATATTGAATGTGAGACTACTTGACACTTGTGTTGTGTTTATTGTTGGTGATAAATCATTTGAATAAATTGAATTTTACGGTAAGCGGAAAGTTGGATACGTACCTACTATCGATAGTGATTTGTAGTTAACATAATAATAGACGATCATAATATTGTATATTATTATTTAATAGGCGGTAGTACCGTGGAAGTAAAATACTTATTACTATTATGATTATCTTACAATAGTTAATTAATACATAGAAAAACGTTTTATTTTTAAGTACCTATTTTGTATTTTGAAAATGTAGGTATTCTTATATCTATATCTTATACCTAAGAATTTACAATTTTTCTCGGACACGACACATCACACAACTCTACACGCTTGTAACGACCTTGACCATAATACATAATATGGTGCTAAATTTCCTTTAAAAAAATGGCACAACCCCCGTCTAGCGACTAGGACTTCCCTCTGAAGTAAAACTACCCTTCGCCACTGCTGTTCACATTCACCAATTGAATTAACCCTTCAATCGGTATGGAGTTACGGACGCGTCATTGGTCAATTTTGATATTTGCACTTAATACTCACTGCAAACGTAACGCTAAAGACTATACCTAGTTTCGGAGTTATCCGCAAGGCTTTAACTCCATCTTTGCACATATCCTGAGGCCGCGCAGATCTGAGTCAAAGTTAACCCTGGGTTAAATATAATTTTATCTCTCATTCTTCGTATTTATGAAAGAGAAGGCATGATATTTTAACCCAATGTTAACATTAACCTAGATCTGCGCAATGCGCGCCTTAGGTACGCATGATTAAAAATTAAATTTCCCAGGAAAAAATCTTCTTTCAGTCTATTTCACTATATTCATAAAAAACTAAATCAAATTGTGTAATTATCGCTAGCTTAGTAAAATTTTTTTTAATAAAAATTAGTAAATATAAAAATATGGCATGCACATATTATATTATGTATTACTGGTAGAGATGTTCGCTATTTGTAGGCACTATCGACAAAGTTCCTGCTCGACCAGTTCCTTAACATTTTCCTTTGCACTAGGACGCCTCTAAATATTGTAAAACAAATTAAGTGACCGCAACGACTGCAGACGTGGTTGAACTACGTATTTACATGTGAGTATGTGTGCGTTCGCAAAATTCAACGGCGCGGCGCTGTTGAGCGATTTTTATCGTATGCCTGGTCGAGCGGCAATTTGTTCGATGGTACATTAGTTTATATGTAAACTAGCTGTCCTGACACACGTTGTTCTGCCTTAACCATTACATTGCTATATATTTCGCACCGTTTAAGCCTTCCCTGAATGGATATGATTATATTAAGACCAAAATAAGCCAAATCGGTCCACCCGTTCTCGAGTTTTAGCGAGACATTCCAATTGCATTCCATTTTTATATATAAAAAGATTTATTGTAAAATTGGTTTGTTGTATTTTTGGCGTGCAATAAAGTGTTATTAAACACCTAACATAGATATAACGAATATTTAGTTTTTGAGAAGAGAAATATGTGTAGGTAAATATTTCGCACCGAGAAAAACCTCCCTGCTAAGTCCTGTTTGCCTGTTTGCCCTGAGGGTGCCCGTATTGAATCACGGCAATATTATCCGCGGATTCGAACCGGCTCCCTTTGTAAGTCAAATACATAGACCTGTATTTTATAGACGAGGCATGTGGAGACTGGAGACAAAAAGTGTCTGCACTGAGGCTGGGACTACATGTACTGGAATCCGGAAAGTCGGGAAAAATTCATAACATTTAAAATAGAATTCTGCGCTTATACATTGAAGTTGAAAATCGAACATATGAGTGTCTAGTCAAATGTCATTGTCATCTTATATGACAGCTGGACACTCGACACTTCGATTTTTTACTTTAATGTATAAGCGTAGAGTTCTATTTTCAAAGCTCAAATTTTTCCCGGCCTTCCGGATCACGTAGACTATATGAACCGGAATCCGGCGGTCCGGGGAAAACACTACTTAAAATAGAGTTACAAATTGAAGTATCGAGTAGGTACACCTACATTGATGATGTTTTTTTTTCTGTAAAAACACAATGATTAAATTCTTCGCCTTCCGACCTTAGGGAATAGTTGCATTACTTCAAATTGAATGCGGCCAGATTTCTTAGGAACGTAAAAATAGATAAATTCATGTAACTTTAGGATATATATATAGTATATGTAGTCATTTACAAGAATAAAATCAGTATTGGGTACCTAATATAATATATATATATATTATATTAGGTACCCAATACTGATTTTATTCTTGTAAATGACTACATGTTGCCCGCGACTTTGCGCGCGCAAATGGAAATCACCGCAGAAATCGTACATTTCGCTGCGATAAAAATTAGTATATATCCTTCCCCGTGGTATACATTATATCTGTGCTAAATTTCATCAAAATCGGTCCAGTAGTTTTAGAGCCTATTCAATGCAAACAAAAAATCTTTCCTCTTTATTAATATTAGAGTACATTAAAAGCTTGAAATGTATGCGATTAATAAAATACGATTGAATGTTTTATCGGTAACCCGACATAATCATTGGGAATTTCTTCTCTAACTTTTAGAATATATTATTAAAATGATGAATTAATTATTATTTAAAAATATAATATATTAATGATTAAAAAAAACAACTAAGTAATAAAAAAAATTTGATTGATTGTTTCTTATAACTATTTACAGACACTAAGGTAACTCGTAACTCGTACAGCTACGTTTTGACTACGGACCACGTCCCACGAACACTTTCACGATTCATCTCGGCAGTGAAACTTTACTTATTTTGTACGTAAAAACGAATTTGTACATAAAATTCGATTATTATTGGCCTACTTTTACAAAAGTGATTTACGGTAGAAAACAAAATAAAACAAAATAGAACAAGTATTGTACTGGCTACTGACCACTAAACAGTTTTACATATTTAAATAAGTTAATGTATGCAATAACCAAAGGCCAATAACAAAATAATCCTATACGACTTCGATATTAAACAAAAAACGTAAAAAAACTAGCACACTACACTGTCATCACAACAAACAATGGAATCTAAAAATTGACATTACACATACTAAATCAATACACAAAATAAAAAAAAATATTTGGTAAAACATGGTAACTGGCTTATAGTGTTTTCGGTATCGAAATAGCCGAACAAACACGATGATTTACGAAGCAAAATTTATTATCTTAATAGACATTGACAATTATTGATATTCGGCTATGTCCGTACTCCTTCGGGTACTGCCTGCTGCCCTGCCCCGGGTAAGTTTTCAATGTTGAAAACGCCATTAGTTCATATTATATTATGCCACCTGAACACATTTTAATTACAATAAAAATATACAAATTACAATGTTATACATACATTAAATACAATTTCGTACATTTGTTTAATTAAGAGAATATTTATGGTAACTTTCATATTTGTAATTTAAAATTAATTTTAATTAAGTATAGTAACATTTTAAAAAATATCATGGGCACATCTAATATTATTTTCATGCTACGTATTTACAAATGAAAAAAAAAACAGCCGTCAAAAATAATTTAAATTTGGAGCGTGTAATGTCATCGGCGGTCATTAATCGGAGCGCACCTCGCAGATGAAGTAGGTCTCGAAGGAGCAGGGCGAGTCGTTCCATTTCAGTCCTTTGTCGTCCCTGTTCCACAGTTCCAGACAGTTCTCCTCCTCGCCGTTCTCGTACCTGGAATCATAATTATATTTGTTTGTTAATCTTATACTTTAAACGAGCCATTCTTGTATATTTATAATCTGAATTTTGGACACGGCTTCAACAATTTCCATGAAATTTAGAACGCAGGGGGTTTTGAGGGGGTGAAAAATCGATCTAGCTTGGATTCTATTCTTGGGATATTCAAGTTATTTGGCTCTTAAATTTTCAGAAGATGTGGCTCAGCTACGTATGCGTTGTATTTTTTACAGTGCTGGCAAATTGGTGCCGCGAGCTGGAGACCCGGTGAAACTAATAATATTTTTGTATTTTTGTTTAATACCCAATCGTCATCTGTTATTTTTTTTCGTACTAGAACTCCGAGCAAAGCCCAAGTACTAATATTTATCAATTCCTATATCATCTATCAGAGGATTTTTATGGTAATTGATAGAGCTACTTGTGATTTAAAGGGAAATCAAACCAAATCATAAATTTGCCGCTGGTCGCGCTTGTTGCAAGTGCCAAGGTATACAGTGAGGTCTAAGCTATGTGTTCAGTGCTCAATTGGACTTCAAGCACAACGAAAAAGCTATTCCACGCCGGTTTTCTTTTCGTAGTATCACTCCGGTCAAGCATGGCTTTCATACTGTTATACCTTGGCCCCGCATAATAGAGCATGTAAAAGCATTTCTTTGAAAACCGAAAGTCAGAGGCGTAGCTACTACCTGAAGTTGTTAGGCTCCCCGGCGTTCCAGTTGACGAATGTCAGTGGCCTGCCGTTGGCCATCCAGAAGAAGTTGCCCTCCTCAGCTAAGTCCGTGCCTGACGTCCAGAAGTGCTCGCGACCATACCCTGAAACGTAAATAATCGTTGATTAGTGAAAATAATAAATATATATTTTTTATAGTCGTTTTGATATCTCGTCAGTCATTATCAGTAAATGTGTCCGAAAAACTCACTGGTTTCGGATATCGAAAACAAAAATATACTAATACATATATTTTGCAAATAAAAATGTTAACATTTTTAATTTGAGAACATAATATTAAAATACACCCACACCGAATACCTAGAGAAAAATATATACAGAACAATATTAATACATACAGGAAATAAAATATTTACAAACTGTACAAGTAGGTAAGTACTAAATAACAATAATAACTACTCCAAAACTTAAAATGCTACAAAACAAAGAAGTCTCCCAGGTCGTCCCCACCAGGCAGAGTACCTAGAAGGCTCAGAGAGTTTCCTCGCTGGATTGCGATACTTATTCTCTGGGCCAGGTAGGTGCCGGCTCTGGGGTCTCGGGTGGCCTCAATGAGTTTTTTGGAGATTTCTCTGAAAAGTTTGTGCGCACCCAGACCCCATGTACCTAGGTTTCAATCCCAAACGGTTCAAATATGATATCGCCACTAAGGTTTTCAAATTTGCACCGCTTGAGGTTTTCCGCCTAATTGGCGGCCGCACCTGCAGAACTCGAGGTGCCCTGGACATGGGACGGAGCAAGTGTATCGACGCAAGTAGCGTCCCATACAAGAGCCCGTCCCACTCTCCAAGGAACCAGGGTCATACCGTCTGGTCTCTTGCCATCGTCGCGCGCCAAACCAGAGGGTTCCAGGACAGCTGGAACTCCGGCGGTGACAAGAGCCCGACGGATGAGATCGTTCAGGCAGTGATGTTGGGAGATGCGGCCGGCGCTTCGTTTACAGGACAGTCCATGGTATCCACGGCTGTCCACGTTTGCGCCACAAACACAGCGATGGGGGACGACGTGGGGGGTGCCAAGACGCAGGGAAATGGCTAACCGGAAAGCTGTTCGATCCAGCCGTATTGGGTGACGTAATGCTTGTAGCCAAAGGCCCGAATCCCACTTCTCCGCAGCTAGCAGGCGAGCCTGCTCCACAGGACTGGAGGACGTATTAAGAAGATTATTCCGTACCAGTCTGCAGTGGCTCGTCCCAGAGCCTTTGTGAAAAAGTATTGTCAGGCAATTCGCTACAAGCACTAGTTGCGCTCCAGGCGTCCTTGGCCTCGTCCAGAAAGGGAACTGTATTGGAGTAGGATGGGTGATGTAGTATTTTGGAGATAAGACTATTGTTCGCGTGGACTGAGGACAAGAAGGCCGGAAGCCACCGGCCGAACACCCAGGCCACCGAACCTAACTGGAAGCGTTGCCTGAGTCCATGCGCGGTCATCGAAATTTGTGTTCAAAATATTGGAGAGCGTTAGTCTTATGGTATCATCCAACTGTTTGAGAAGTTGAGGGAACTTCCACAGTTGACAACACCGTAACACATATGTCAATTTAGGTACGAAAATGTAAAAACGGATTAGAGTAAAGGCCATGTGACAGTTAATTTGGAGGAGGCGGTCTAAAGTTTCATTAAAATTTTGTAATTTGTTATCTATGAAGTCCGGGAGAGATTCGTCTAAAATAGGTGAACCCAAAAGGAAGAGCGAATCCTTGTTAATGACAGACAGTTGTGGAGCTATTTCTTTAAAGCTGGATATAATCGCGTTTCTATCCCCACAACTGTCTGGCACAAAAAGTTCGCACTTACCTAGGTTCAGCTGCAGACCTATTTTTTGGAACTCGCGGATCAGAGTGCGGAAGTCTGATAATACAGTGGGTGCATCGCTTCCAAGTGTCCCATCATCCAAATACCAAACATTAAATTTTGAATTTAGAAGCTCGATGACCGGGTGTATAGCAAGGCTGAAAATTGCTGGACCTAGAAGGTCGCCCTGTTGGCAGCCCATTTCGGATGAGATGAGGTGGTCTTTGTAAATGAGTTTGGTGTTGTAACACTGGAGCAAAAATGGTAAAATGGCAGCTGCTTTAGATTTAATTTGGGCCAACATGGCGCCTCGGTCAACTGAGTTGAATGCGTTTTTGACATCGACCTTCAGAAACACATCATCGCCTTGATTGTGAATAGCTGTCCTGAAAGAGTGAACGGTGGCCTCACAACCCCCTTTGCAGGCAAAACCGAGCTGTTTTGGCTGGAAGTAGGACGCAAGGGAGGTGACCGATTTGCTAGCTAGTTTGGCTGTAAGGCGCCGGTATGTGGAGCAAAAGAACCTAGAGAAAAGGGTTTACGCTCCTTGGCGGGATTGTTACCCAAAGTAATATGTTATAAACAAATGGATAATTTTGTATCTGAGACATACATCATAAGACTTCATTACCTGACTCCCTGACGTACTTCTCGAGCCTGTCGTTCTCCTCCTGTGACGATATGGAGGCGAGGTGCATGCCGTGGAACCGGCAGTACTGCTGCGCCTTGAACCAGTTCGCCTGGAACAGAAAATTATCATTCATTGGGAACATCAACTTGCAAAACCAGAGTCCTTAGGCCGAGGCCGCAACACCACAACACTACAGAGTAAAAATATATACTTCGACGACGCATCGCACAAACGATATCGCTCAAGAATATTTACTGGTTTTTCGAAAAGTACGTACATAATAAGCTGCGAAATATAGTCCTTATTGCAATGGCATATCTACAGTTAAACATTGACGAAATACAGTCATCACAAAAGTGAGATTGTATTGAAATTTTCTTCAGGTCAGGGGTAATAAGATTCTCAATTATTCTCATAGTTCTCATGTTGATCCCACAAAAATAATTTTCATATAAAATGATTCCAAGACGAGACCAAAGGACTTGCATGTCAAAAAATTATCAGATCTCATCTAGAGCCAAGCTTCTGACTCTACACGCCCTAACTCTACAAGTCCCAACTTCACAAACTCTACATATGAGTCAAAATATGTGGCTTGGCCAGTTAGCTACGTACCGTGAAAACGTAAGTGAAATAAATATTTATATTAACTGCTAATTACGTGTCTTTTAAACTACTGCTCAAGTAGTAACGAAACGGACAAGCCACGCATTTTTACTAAGTTATGAGGGTTCGAAAAATCGACGAAGCTCTTCGAGAAAAGGTGGCTAGATAGTGCCCTTGTGCTTTGCTTGGCTCGTCTTGGCGGGGACACAGCCGTGCCCCCAGATAAACGAGTTTTTGATTGGTTATGCAATATAATTAACACATCATTTCGCTTGGAATGTTCACATTTTTCTATAACTACATAACAAACTGATCAGCTTCGGTAGCGAAAGTAACGCTTTCGTCACAACTTCTCCAGCTACAAATGATCGGAAGTCGGTTATCATGGCAAGCGATAATAACACCTAATTTAAACATTATAAATATCATATTGGCGTGTAAATTTTAATGACATGCAATTGCAACCTGTCCTCCGAGTTTCGTCAAGTTATGCAGATATTATATAGCTACTAGCTTGGATTACATAGTACAGACCTGAGCCTTTAGCCAAGTTGCCATCGTGACATGCTTATGTCAAATCCCATACACTTTTGTTTTCGTACTTCGTCGTCGTAATTAGTGTTGGCAACTTGGCTAAAGGCTCAGACTTGTTACATATATAATACCACAATATTACTTTGTGAATACTATAACAGAGCTAATTATTTTTGGAACGCGCATTTAATTAGTTTAGGTATTAAATAAATTAAGAATTTATAATTATGGTCCTAAAACTAATTGGAGAAATAATATGCGTGAATAATGTTACGAATTCATATGAATTTTGCGCAAGATGTCTATATTTATTCTTCGCCTAATATAAATAGTTTTTAAAACCGTCCAAGTGCGAGTCGCAATCGCGCGCGAAGGGTTCCGCACAACACTGTAAAAACACGTTTGTTGTATGGGAGCACCACTTAAATTTTTATTTTATTCAGTTTTTAGTATTTGTTGTTATAACTGCAACAGAAATAAACCATCTGCGAAAATGTCAAATGCCAGCTACCAAGGTTCATAAGTTACAGCCTGGTGACAGACAGACGGATAGCGGAGTCTTAGTAACAGGCTCCCGTTTGGGTACGGAACCATTCCATATTATTCGTTAGAATGCGATGCGTTTCGTAGAGTGCAGTTCATTTCTAGTGTTTTCGTAGTTTGACCTCAATACAGGACTACAAGGATTATATACCTACAACAAGATATTTCAATAACTTTCTACTATGCTTAGTGATAGAAAAGGATAGAATGACGAGGAAAAGGAAAAGATGAGGAAATACAGGCAAGTAAGTAGTTTTACCTTACATTGTTTAAGTACAGTGTGCTGAGCGCGAGTTTTGGTCTCTACTCGACGTGAAGAAGTACTACAACTGGAAGAACTACAATTTGTATGGCATCGAATTAGTTCCCATTGTTTGCCACTGGGCGCTTTGTTTTAATGTCATACAAATAAGCGCCCTGCACGCGTATAGTTCGGACGGCGGAACGGACTGCGTTCAAAACCGCGGAGGGATCTGTGCGGTTTGGACGGCGGATCGAACTGTCGTGCTAATTAAGACTTGAAAATGCGACACGGTTTGCACTGCCGGCGTCTTTGATAGTACGTCATAGCTCACGCTTTAAACTGTGGATAATGCGGTGTCATCGACCAATGCCACATCGGACTGTCAGCTCCGCTCATTTAGACGTTCGGTTCGGAGCACGGGTTGGAGCGGTGTGTGCAGTCCGAACGCTGTACGTGTGACGGGCACTTTTGTAGTAAACTTTTTCACGTCGAGTGTTGTGATAATAACCGCCTCCTTTTTTTGGAAGTCGGTTAAAAATTCGAAATCAGCACACTGTTTACTTATATTGTATAATTTGCGATATTTATTATACACCTTATTCAAAATCTGTTGACGATTCAATTGAAATGAAAATATTTTGGAAAAAAGTACAGTTGAAACGCAATTGTGCGATAACGCAAAAGCTTTATGCCGCAATTCCATATCTAGCTTGTCTACTAGATCTTTAGACCCATACAGATCAAGGATCTAGCTTTCTCGTTCCTAGAATTAATATGTTTGGTACTAGGAGATCAGCAAGATATCTCTCGGTATCTCCATTCCCCGGAATAATCTTCAGCGCATACAGAATTTAGTTGTCGAAGGATTAACTGAAAGACGACAGTTTAGAATATGATTCCTATGGGGCCGTTAGAAATTCTCGCAAGAGCCTACTAATATTGACTACTGAATTTAATACGAACGTTGTTTACAGCTTCAACAGAACAGAGAGCTTTATGATTATAACACGGCCAGACTAACGGAAAACGTCATTTGTGCGCCTAATACTTAATAATAACTACTTACTTAATAATAGTACGTCCTACTAGTGCTATAAATGTGAAAGATTGTGTATATGGTTGGCTGGATGGATGTTTGTGACTTTTTACGCAAAAACGAATAAACGGTCTTTGTTGAAATTTGGTATGGAATTAGTTTAGGCTCAGGATTAACACAATATGTCACGTAGGCTACTTTGTATCCCGGAAAAGTACAGTGTTCCCGTGGGATACTTTATTTACACGGGCGGAGCCGCGGACAAAAGCTAGTTAGCAATATAAAATAATATATTCTTAGCTTTATAGTTAATTCGCGTTTAGAATGCAGATATTAGAGTCATCCGTGCAAAATTTGTACCTACCTATGTCGATATATATATTAAGCTGATTGACTGATGTATCAACGCACAGGCCAAACCCTTAAGGTTAAAAATTTGAAATATTACCACGTACTTCTCATATGACGTAGGCATCCACTAAGGAAGAATTTATCAAAATTCAACCTCCAAGAGGGTGAAAAAGGGAATAAAAGTTTGTATGACACTTTTTATTCCTTGGACATATTTGAAAAAAAATTAGTTACGTATTTTTTAGCATTTTCTAAAATTTGGCCCCTAGGAGGGTAAAATAGGGGATGAAAGTTTTAAATTACTAAGAAATCGTTTAAAAACCAAATTCACGCGGTTGGAAGCCGCGGACTAATGCTAGTTATAAATAAATACTGTCTGAAATTTTGTATAAAAGGTAAATCGCGGCCACACCATCTAACTAGGACGTTATCGAGTTATTTGACGGCGTTAGCACTTGCCGCAGGCTACATGATACATCTGTATGTAGGCTTAAAGAAAAGCCACAATTTTCTCAAATAACGAACACTTACATAAGCTTATCTCCTCACAGGCTATGCACTATCGCATGCAGCCTCGATGAAATGTGCTCCGAGTTCCAACTGATGAGTACAAGGAATTTCCATTCATATTTATAAGCGTTTTGAATATTTTCAATAATATTGCTTGTATCGTGTTTTCTTAGTTTTCCTCTTTTAGTATATTGCAGATTTGTTGATGGCTCTCGTATTGTAATATTAAGAATAGTTTTTTTATTAGAATTTTATAAATGACAAAGGCGGCCACTAGTTATAACTAGTGAATCTCCATTGGCTAAAGTTGACACAGTATAACATCGATATTTTTTTTTCAATGGACACTTTAACCACGTCAATCTGGCCCCGTGGTAAGTATCCAAATAACTTGTGTTACGGGTGCCAGACAACGGAAACGTTTTTAATACTTTTATTATCACGTCATCCGTGAGTCACGACCCAGAAACACAGAAAACTTTATTATGTTCCCTCGGCGGGATTCGAACCCACGACCTCTGACTTGAGCACCGACACGCTAACCACTGAGCCCCATAGAATACTATATGTTTATATATTTTTTGTTTCAAAATTTGTAATTTGGGGATCAAAATATATTCCCAAAGATATACGTAAGTTGTCAACTGGCACTAAAGTTCGAAATTCAAAATGCAGAACCATAGACTATAAACTCTGGTCAGCTTGCAACTTCCGGTACATATCGCGCTGGCGCCATATTACTTCCGGCCCACAGGCTTTACCTAATTTTGTGGAAGCTTGTCACTTGAAAATTCGCCCAATATTACGTTACTAGGTCACATGTGCTAAAGCCATTAATCATATGATATTAATACGTGAAGCAAAAACTGTAGCAGGTACAGTTTTAAGAGAATTGTGTGTACAGTAGAGTATGATATTTGGCACAGTTCAAGTTTATGTGTAGGAAGGTGTGCAGACAGCTAATATTTTTTTTAATAATGTTTAGAAATACATAAAATTAATATAAATAACAACACACTTTCTAACTCAACTCGGCTCGGAGATCGTGGGTTTGATTCCCGCGTTGGAACAACAAAAAATGTTGTTTCCATGTTTGGTTAGCACAATGCAGGCTGATCACCTGGTTTTCTGACAAAAAAGATGATTCATGCGTCGGATGGTCAAAAAGTCGGTCCTGCACCTGATCTCTCGCCAGTCGTGTCCGTCATCCGTCCACTGGGTTTCGAGAGTAAAGGAAGAGAGAGTGCTCTTGTGTACTGCGCACACACTTGGGTACTATAAAATAACTCCTGCGTAGCTGGCCTGGTTTCAATGAAACCAGCCATCGTCACCGAAATCGGTGTGGGGACCTATTATTAATAATCTGAGATAGGTACCTATATAAATTGGGTACGACATAATAACGTTTAAACATAATAAACCGACCAAGTGTGAGTCGGACTTACTCATTAATTTTTTCCGAGTTTTCGAGCCAGCCGTTTAGCTTTTAGAGGTGGGGAGTCATTTTAACAAAAAAAAAAAGCTTTAACGTTGAATATCTCCTAATAATCGCATACCTAAATCAAAAAAGCATCATTGCAATCTCTCAATGGTTTTATCTATCTAATGGTACTCCACACTATAGGGTGCAACGACACGAGAAAAATAGAATTCCCCGCTTTATTATTTTTTTTTTGTTTAAAAATACGAGGGCGGGTCAATAAGTCCGTGACTTTTGGAATAAAACACAGATTTTTTGATAAATAAATCATTTTATTTTTCAACGTAGTCCCCCTTGAGCTCTATACACTTTGTCCAACGCTTCTCCAATTTTTTTATCCCTTCCAAAAAATATGATTTGTCGAGGTCCTCAAAATAGGCCTTTGTTTGCGAGATGACTTCATCATTGGAGTCAAATCTTTTTCCACCGAGCCATTTTTTCAGGTTTGGGAACAAGAAGTAGTCACTCGGAGCCAAATCTGGAGAATAGGGTGGATGTGGGAGCAATTCATAGCCCAATTCATGGATTTTTGCCATGGCAACTGCACATGTGTGCACCCTTGCATTGTCTTGGTGAAAAAGAACTTTTTTCTTGGCCAAATGAGGTCGGTTTTTTTTCAAATCCTCATTGAAGCGGTCCAATAAGTTGGCATAATATTCCCCATTAATTTCTCTTCCCTTTTGAAGATAGTCAATGTGGATTATCCCACGTGCATCCCAAAAAACAGTCGCCATAACTTTATTGGCTGACAAACCCACCTCGGCCTTCTTTGGCGCCGATTCACCCTTAGAAACCCACTGTTTTGACTGTTGTTTGGTCTCTGGTGTATTGTGATGGATCCATGTTTCGTCCACGGTTACAAAACGGCGCAAAAACTCCTCCATATTGTGATTAAACAACGCCAAACCTTCCTGTGAAGTTGTTACACGATTGCGTTTGTGGTCGAATTGCGGAAAGCTTTCTCATGCCCAAATGATCATTCAAAATTGAAACCACTGAGCCATGCGAGATGCCTATGGCTTCCACAATCTCTTGCACTTTCAATCTTCGGTCGGCCAACACCATATCGTGAATTTTTTCGATTGTTTCGGGTGTAGAGACCTCAACTGGGCGTCCAGGACGTTCGGCATCTTCAGTGCTTGTACGGCCACAACGAAATTCAGTAAACCACTTTTTTACCATTGAAATCGATGGTGCAGAGTCCCCATAGTATTTATCAAGCTTAGCATTGGTCTCGGTAATGGTTTTTTTTCGCAAAAAATAATGCTTAATAAGCACACGAAATTCACTTTTTTCCATTGTTTCCTTAAGTTACTGGATAGTCTGATAAAGATAGCTGTAAAACACAAACTAACTGACGCAGCAAGTTCAAATTTTGATAGGAGTCAACTGACAGATGCCTGTTGACAGGAGTAGTGTTGCTTTTTCAGTAAGGAGGTTAGAAATTCAAAAAGTCACGGACTTATTGACCCGCCTTAGTACACAAAAATAGCGGATCGCCTTAAAATTTGCTTGAAAAATAATCCAACAATATTAAAAATTGATTTGGGAACAATCATAAATACTTAAGTCTCCTCAAAATTTTCACATGTTTTGCGAATTTTGAATGAATCTTTACAAGTTCTTCGGATACTTAGTACAGGACTAGATTGACGTGGTGTGGAGGCGTCCATAGATATTCTAAATACTATTATAATCTTAACGCGTGGCAATAAGATTTATTTTATTTCGCCACTGCCTAATTTATTGCACTAAACATTTCTATATATATGTCAGTCCATACCCGGGAATCTGTCGAGCAACTTTTCGTAAATGCGTCCTTAATATTATAACAATACACTTGACAAATCGTCTCCTACGCTCTGGTACCTCGTTAGCTAGTTATAAAACCCCATTGTTGTGTTCGGGTCCACTCGGTAGAAAGTGGTAATGATACAATAATAACAACGGCAATACGTTCACGTATTAACTACGAGCCGAGTACGGTCTGCAGCGAAATATTAAAATTTCAGAAATAAGAATCTTCATTATCAATAACTAGTTTTGCGCGTATCAGTAGTAGTAGATATCGATAAAATATTCGTGCTTACTTATGAAGCAAACATACTTCATGTTGCTCGGTAATAAAATAAACAAGTCGGATATTAATTTAAATAAAACATATCAATCGATTTCGTTAGTTCCGTTAAATATTTGGAAACACCAATATTAATGCCGTTTGAATACAATACAATAACTACTATATTAAACCTTAGTTGGTTATGAGTCGTTGATGTAATGATTAATATTATTACAAAAGACTTGTGTAATTGTGAAGACGAAATGTATAAACCTACAATAACCATAGTCTATGGCAGCTGTGGCAACCCCAACTCTGTAGTGGGGGTAGTCTATAAAAAGGAGAAACACACACACACACGGTTAGCCTCTCACGCGGGAAACTGAAATATTCAGGCCGCGCGGACGTACTTGTTTGCTATTTCTGTAATTTTAATTCGTTTAAATATTCGCTGATGATATTTTATGGTTATTACTTCTGTTTTGGTTTTTTAAATAATTCAAAGAATAATAATGTCATTATAATTGGGAAAAAATCCATAGATATTTATTATTTATTTATTATAATATCGTCTGGGTTTTATTTCTAGCTGTTGGGCTTATTGCTTTATGATTTGTAATAATATAATCATATAATTATGTCAATAAAATATTATTATTATTATTATTATTATTGTTATTGTTATTATTATTATTATTATTATTATTATTATTATTATTATTATTATTATTATTATTATTATTATTATTATTATTATTATTATTGTTATTGTTATTATTATTGTTATTGTTATTATTATTATTATTATTATTATTGTTATTGTTATTGTTATTGTTATTGTTATTATTATTATTATTATTATTATTATTATTATTATTATTATTATTATTATTATTATTATTATTATTGTTATTATTATTATTATTATTATTATTATTATTATTATTATTATTATTATTATTATTGTTATTGTTATTGTTATTATTATTATTATTATTATTATTATTATTGTTATTATTATTATTATTATTATTTGAAGCGTTATAGGCGGCACTAAGTGTAAAAGTTATGATAAGTCACAAACGGTTTTAAACCTTATGTAATATAATAATATCAAGGGATATAATGTCATTAGTAATCGTGTTGTTAGATTTATAGTGGTCTGCAAATAGAAAGTGAGTATTTTATTAAATCTCGTAGCTACCCACATATTGTTTTATGTTATTTCAGAATTAAACATTTTTGACTAATCTCTTTGTTTTATGTTTTGAACTGTGATAATGTTAAAGATCTTTTTAGAAAATGGTATATTTATATCTAATTACCTTTAATTCCTTGGGTAGGTTGAGATAAATGTATTTGCTATAACAATTACATGTTCGAATTGAAATATCAGTAATTAAATTCCAGGTAATAGATTAATATCAGTTTATAACTAAATATTACTTTAAGATAATAAAATTATGTCGGTATCCTGATCTGACAATATATTATTTGAGCATTGTTTTATGACGTTGACTTTTTAAGTGTGAACTATTTGAGAATTAATCCTTAAATTCTATATTATACACTTTTAACTTAGATATCTATAGACTAATCCATCACGCGCGACTTCGTCTGCGTGGATCCCCATTGCAGCCCCGTGGGGTGTTTTTCAAAAAACCATTTTTAACGGATTTCTACGTCATAATAACTGCGCGACATCAACGTAATCCGAACAAGGAAACGAGCAGACGGATCGCCTGATGGTGAACGATTACTGCCGCCCATGGACACTCGCAACACCAGAGGAGTTACACTTGTAACTCGTCTGATGTTGCTAATTGCGTTCCCAGTCCTTAAAATCCCCAACCCCCCTTGGGCCTCCGGTAATCTCACTCACTCGGCGAAACACAATGTAAGCGTTTTTTTACGCCGGTTTTCTGTGAGGCCGTGGTATTTACCCGGTCAAGCCGGCCCATTTATGCCAAAGCGTGGCTCTCCCACATACAAACTTTGGACACCCATAGGTAATTATTATAAAACTACGAGTCATGACATATTTGAATTATTAATTTTAATTCAAATAGGTCATGACTATTATTATTATTAAAAAACACAAACAGATAAAATTATAAGTGCTGACCGTACACAGACGGCAGACTTAAATATGTTTTCTGTAGAGAGAAAGCTGACAAAAGTTAAGGAACAGCCTCGAGATGTAATCTTGTGTAATAGATGTATTATGATTCAATGTGGCCGAGATTCGATCGCTTCTTTTTTAATTTGGCCACAGAAGGCATCCATGAGTATTTCAATTTCTTTCGATAGAAAAGTGATAAATTATAGAAACAATGATGAAAATGTCATATTTAGCGTAATCTATACTAATATTGTGATAAAGGCGCAAAGTGTGTGAGTTTGTGAGGATGTAAGAGGTAATCTATGGATCGACAGAACCGATTTTAATTTTTTTTTAAAGAAAGCCACATTATTTCTGGGTATCGTAAGGTTAAAAATACAGAACCCAATTTACTTCATAAAAACACAGGGCAATAGTGCCACTGGTAAATGAATGTCGTAAATTAACTTGGCATTAAATTACATTGGTAAAATTCTCCGTAACCACACCACAACGAAGAAGAAGGAGACTTAATATCAGTAATTTCGTTTCGCGCCAACTTATATTTAACCTACCACGTGTTGAGAAAGAAAACAAGTGGTTTTGCGTAATGTAATTATAGTTTTTACCCACACCTATGTATCACGAGATTAGACATCATCATTATCAAAGCGGATGCACTTTCATATTTCAATGTCATATTTGCAGATGTTTTCATACCGGATTAGATTCATTTCCAAACTCGAAAGCCGTATTTAAAAAATGAGTACCTTTTTTAAAATACGGCTTTCGAATTTGGAGATTTTTTGTAGAACGATAAAATAGTAAAAATAAATAAAAAAATATAAAAGGAAAAAAAATAATAATAGTCACAAAATTATTTATCTTACTGAGATTCGAACCCACCACATTCCGCACCACAAATAATACAAAAATTATACCAAGCTGATAATCAGACTAACGTAAGAGGTCGAAATTATTGATATATTGTTTCACGACGAAATAAAAAACGTATATTGCTTAAAACTGCGCAGTTTCTAAGGGATAAGACTAGATCGATTTTTCTCCCCCAAAACTCCCTGC
This sequence comes from Phengaris arion, assembly GCA_963565745.1. Classification (NCBI taxonomy): domain Eukaryota; kingdom Metazoa; phylum Arthropoda; class Insecta; order Lepidoptera; family Lycaenidae; genus Phengaris; species Phengaris arion. The sequence continues at coordinate 1,480,543 of OY751431.1, forward strand.
ATACTAAATTTCATACTAATACTTGTAGCCCTTGTCGAAATACCGATTACATGTATACAAGATCGTCTCAGTATAAGATTTAAAAACTACGATGTAAATTAGACAGAACAAAATCACACAACAAAAAGTTACGCCATCTTGATTTTAAAAGATTTTCTCAAATAAATGCGGATTGATTAAACTGAGGAGTGCAAATGTGAAGATGAGACAATTGTCAATCCTCAACTAGTCCAAACAACCCCAAAAGTGGGGCAGTTTATGTGTGGATACTTTTTGCCACGAGAAGTCGACACGCCTCGTCTATAATAATAGTACTTGGGGTCCAAGCTTTGGTAATCGTAATCCTTTTTTTGTTCTTTCTTTTTCAGCGGTGGTAATTGTAATCCTTTTGGAACGAAGTTCCTTATGGTGCGTTGCGAATTGTATGGAGGCTAGACGGATTATAGGCACGACACTTTTTGCCACTCGAAATCACAATGTAATAACGACTATTAAGAATGATACAAAAAACGACCTTATCACCTTGACAATAATGTAGAATTTTGCAATTACACATTGTGACTGTTATGACTGTTACATATTGTGACTAGCTAACCGGGCCTTAGGTTTTCGAGCGGTGAGACGGAAGAGCGCTTGATGTTATTACTCAGTACGGAGCCGGACTTCGCGGCGGCAACACTGCGAGCAGCAAGCAACCCGCCCCCTCACCCCTGTCCCTACCTAAGGCGCGACCAACTAGTTACGCGCACTATATATACTTAGTTCAACTATTTGTTTTGTATAATATAATATATTATATCTATACAGATAAACAAAATTGAAGTGTCTGTTTGTAATTTCAAATTAACAGCTTTTATTTTCACTTAATGCATTAAGTATGATCGGTACTTACAATTAAAAAAAAACCTTTTTTTCTTTGTTTATATTTTTCTGTTGTTTATGTTATTCTGAATTAAAAAAAAAAGATTTTTCCCTCGGGTGTCTAGTTGATTAAAAAGAATCACAAAAATATTTATCTAATCGAGATTCAAACCCATCACATTCCGAATTTTTGAACGAAGCAAAAATTATACATATCTGCCAATCGGACGGACATAATAGAGTCGAAATTATTGACATATTGTTGCACGATAAAAGAAAAAACATATGCAGTTTAAAAATTGCGTAGTTCCCCAGGGACAACACCTAGCTAGATCGATTTTTTTCTCCTAATACTCCCTGCATACTATATTTCATGATAATTTGCAGCCGTTTTCGAGATTACGATTATATATAAGGTTTGGCAAAATCAACTACGAATATTTTGGGTATATGATCTACTGCTCATATAAAGACGTTTAGGCAAAAATATTATTGTCATAGTCAAAGTTAAAAAATCATCTTATGATAGGTGAATCTCCGCTCAGCGCAAACTCGTCCTTACAAAGGAAGATTTTTTTTAGTATAACAATTATTATTCTGCCTTAACGTCTATGCATAAGCAGTAGATTATATGCCCAAAATATCCGTAATTGATTTTACCGCACCATATATATACAAGATTGTCTTGTTTAAAATAAGATATAGGTCTATGGTATAGAAAAAGTGACTTCATATATTTTGTGAGAAATTTAAGTAATCTTAGATTATACATATGGACATAGGTTACCTAAGTTTTAGCTAAATATTTCCAAAGCGCCTACTCAGATTTCTCCGATCAATATTTATTGAGATTCTATTCAAAACCTTAAGCGGTAAGAGTAACCTAAGTGTAAAAAGCACGCCCGTACCATGGTACCAAATACAAATTGCTAAAAATATCCTCGCTACATATAAAAACTGGCCAAGTGCGAGTCGGACTCGCGCACGAAGGGTTCCGTACAAAACGGCAAAAAAATCATGCTTGATATATGGGAGTCCCCTTAAATATTTATTTTATTCTGATTTTTAGTATTTGCTGTTATAGCGGCAACAGAAATACACCGTCTGTGAAAATGTCAACTGTCTAACTGTCACGGTTCATCAGATACAGCCTGGTGACAGACGGACGGACAGCGGAGTCTTAGTAATAGGGTCTCGTTTTACCAATCGTTATTTCACGCTGGTTATTTGTGAGGCCGTGTGTGGCTACTCATGCAGGTCCATTCGTGCCGAAGCATAACATAAACAGCAGATTTCACAAATAATAGTACTGCACGTTGTGTGCGAGTTTTTGCTGTTCGCCGTATAGAAGATAACTACAATTTGTGTGGCATTTAAACCTGGTGGCAAACAATGGCAACTAATTCGATGCCATACAAATTGTAGGTAGGTAGTTCACGGCGAGTAGACGTGAAACAAAGTCGCACTCAGCAAACTGTATCCTTTATATCTCCGAGTATCTATAGATTCGGAATAATTTTGTTCTAAAGGGAGTGATTATTACCTTAAAGAATATTCCTAGGTAGTATCTCTTTTCCCCGGACTTGAGAAGTGGCATCGTCCATCTTGTGACTCCTAGATCGTCTTCTGAACTGCAACTCGAGCATTCTGTAAAAAAAAACAAAGGGCTGATATGTAAAAACACTGGCAAATGTAGACAGAATGGATGGTAAATAATTCCCATTGTATTGTGATAACACTATTGAAATCTTTCAAAGAAAATACTTCTAAATTCAGGAATACCTCATGCATTTCGATGCCATGGGTGCATTATCTAGATTGTAGTAGAGTGAAGACAAAACTAAAGGGTTCTCGATTTTGATTTCTGACATATCCTAGCTTCAAACACCTCCTCAACATTCCTTCATAGGGAAGCCCTATCCTGAATAGTACTTAGGGATTTGGATGAGGGTCTTCAAAAGGTAAGTGGTAAGTGTAATTGAGTTATACCCCACGCCACTGATAAGTCCTACTACAATCATAAATGTGAAAGTTTGTGAGGATGGATAAATGTATGGATGAATGTATGGATGTTTGTTACTCTTTCATGCAAAACTACTGAACGGTTTCTGATAAAATTTGGTATAGTAGTAGATTAGACCCTGGATTTAAACATTTATCTCGAAAAAGAGCAGTGCTCTCGGGGGATACTGTATAGTGTATTTACGCGGGCGGAGCCGCGGGGACAAGCTAGTAGTAATATAATTCGGTTGTAAGGTTGGATGGTTATTACAATCTTATCGTAATACTATTTATATTTAGCATTAAACGCGAGATGCATAACTTGTTAAATAAATAATTAAATAATTTTATTTCCGGCCGTAAAAATATTTATTAGCATTTTAACACAATGTTGCGAACGAACGTGTTAGAATGTCAATAAAATTGCATTTTAAAACGAATTTCATTATATTCTACTCGCGTTAAGAAGACAGTGGATCATGCGTGCACATTATGTCAAAATGGTTTACTTTATTTTGGTTAACATGGCACACGCGACATGGGTAAATTTTGACATAATATGTACGCAATACGCATGAAAAATCCGGAAGTCTGAGAAAATTCGGAGCGCTGAAAATAGAACTCTGCGATAATACAATAGAGCTGATAATCGAACACTCGAGTGTCGAGTTATCAAATTTGCATTTGACTCGACGCTCGTGTGTTCGTATGTTCTCTGAATTTTCTCCGGCGTTCCGAACCAGCCTTAGGGGCAGTTTCATAATCTACTGATAAGTGTCAGATAGCTTATTTGCATGTTTTGTCTCTATCGCATCGACATAAAATAAGCTGCGACAAAGCTTTCGACTAAGCTATCCAACACTTATTAGAAGATCGTGAAACAGACCTTTAAAATTCTTGGTTTAATTGGGGTTTGGTTTAGTTTATGCACAAGATTTTGTCCCAGAAGTTATTCTGATATTTAATAAGGCATTAGTTAACACTGAGCCGTGAAATCATTGTTAAGAGTTTACAGTTTAGACACAGATTTTATTACAGTTTAGTATCATGCTAATAAGGTTCCATTCACACCGAAACGAACCGACATGACCCTGAATTTTTAAGATAGCTATTCAAAATTGAACTTATCATTACCCAAGACGATACACGTTTCATTGTAAGAGTTCGCATGTCATGTTGGTGTGTATGTCTGATGTCTTATTATGAAACGTGGATCTTTTGTGTGCATTGTGTAGTGCATAAAAATTTCCATTTCGAATAGCTATAATATAAAAATCGTCGCGGTGTGAACTGACTCTAACGATATAAGGAAAAAAATCTAACACTCGGTAGAGTCGCCTAGATTTTTTTGGACATTTTTACAACTTGTTTGTTATTACGACATATGAGACTAACATAACTTAAGATAAATCAATTCGGTGAATGCAATAAAACGATTTATTCAGATTTTTTAAAAGTTTCTCTTAAATTAGCTCTGTTTTCTGCGATAAAAGGTACAAATTGACGTCATATCCAATATATTTTTAACTTTTTAGTGTTCCGTACCTACCCAAAGGGTAAAAACGAACCCTATAACTAAACTTCACTGTTCGTTAGTCCGTTTGTCTGTCTGTCTGTGTCCAAGCTGCATCTCATGAACCGTGACAGCTAGAGACTTAAATTTTTTACTGATCATGTATTTCTGTTGCTGCTATAAAAACAATAAAAGAAAGAATAAAATAAGTATAGGGGGCCTCTATTAGTACAATAAACTATTTATAAATTTTTTTGCCGTTTTGTACGGAACTGTGCATGCCCGAGGCCGACTCGCACTTGATACACCGGTCTTATACTAAATACATTGTCAACGAATGATATCAGAAAGGCACTCCCAAATTTTTCCTATTTATAAACTAATCCGGTTGTGACATTTTAGTTTCATGTCCGGGTAGAGAATATGATGACATTATTAAAAACACACATTTACAGGAGGAAAGTTGTAATATATATATTACATACAAACAAGTAAATAAAATTCAAGTATCTGTTTGTAAAGCTGTTAATTTGAAATAACAAACAGACACTTCAATTTTATTTATTTTAAATTATTGTTTATTTATAAAATATAATTATTTAAAATAATAATAATAAATAATATCTATGGACGCTTCGCACCACGTCAATCTGGCCCTGTAGGTATTATAGGTAGGTACTCGTAAAACTTGTGTTACGGGGACCAGACAACGGGAAGTATATTTTATACTTTTATACTATAAAATATAGATTTATTTAATATTTTTATTATAGTATACGCTTATTTAATAGACATGACACAGGGACACAGAAAAACTTTTTGATCCTTCCAACCTGCGACACCCGGCTTGAGCACCAACGCTGAGCGCGCCACTGAGACACAGAGGTCGTCAATAATATTAATATTTGTATAGATATTGTTCCCTCCAGTTCAAAAGCAACAAATGGGCCCTTAAAATTACCTGATTTAGGGATAGTGTTGCTTATCGGCGACTGATAGTTGACAGTCTTGGTGTCGACGATGCAGCCCATCACTAGTAGCACCACCGGGAGGTATTGTTGACGAACCATTGCACAATACTAGATCCTCACAGATTACACTCTACTCAACACTATTTAAGGGCTACCTAGTGGAAATTAAAAAAATCGTAAAGTTGTGTTAAAAATCTGTGGTTCGAAGTTGAATTTGAATTTAACCAGAACCCCAATTCTCGTATTTTACTTAGGCTTTCAATTAACTTTCAATGGTGTATAATGTAGCTATGTCAATTACAGGTGATGGAACCGATAAACGGTTAAGTACCAGTTAAGTTAAACTTCCTTCCTTCCTATAAATGTGAACGTTTATGAGGATGTATGGGTGGATGGTTGGATGGTTGGATGGATGTTTGTTACTCTTTCACGTCAAAACTACTGAACGATTTTTTATGAAATATGGTATAGTAGTAGCTCTGGATTAATACATAGTCCGAAAAAGTAGTGTTCCCGTGGGATACTGCATATATGTGGACGGTTAGCCACAGCCAAAAGCTAGTAGTTTTAAATGAGTCACTTTTTTTGTTATCGAACCAACAGCGCTAATGTATAGATAAGCTGCCGACAAATTCACATCAGAAACCAGGCATTAGTAATTAATCTTGGTTAATTGTTCGACTGTCCTTACATACTTTAGTAGTTGTGTCTTCCAAAGTAAAAAGGGACACCAGCTGGCATACACGGAAGAACGAAGTAAATAGCTACTTTTAATCGTTTGCCCGGACAATATGTCATCCGTTTTTAATATTATATACAGTAATTTATTACTTTGGACAGTTCGACATTTCGTTTTACGTTATTTCCCGTTTCTTAGAATAGTACTTAAGGCATTAATTGGCAAGTGAACTTTTTAAACGAGTCGATTTTAAAAAGGTATTTGTAGATTAGTCTACAAATGTCACAACTAACATATGATTTGGAATGAAAACTAGGCAATTAATCACACTGATGTAAGTTTTAAATTAATGTAGGTATGATCTTTTATTATAATATATAACCGTAGTAATAATTATATAATCAGTTTTCAACAACTCCATTTAAAAAAAAAAAACTATAACCCGACTACGTAAAAAAAATACCGCTTGTCTGTAACGTCGGCTTACTGACGATAGTTGAACGTGACGTCAACAACAACAACAACAATAATAATAATAATGAGGTAAAGGCAATGCGAGCTAACTTTGGTTCTTTGGTAACGGTACTTGGTAACGATAACGGGTAACAGGTAACGCATGAGTCATGTTTTTTCGTGCGTGCAGCCGGCTCCATCGATTTATAAGACGTTATCACGTCAAAAAAGTACATGAAAACGACGTCACGTTTGACGACTGTGCGTTTTAAATCATGTGGTTTGCGTGAAAAAAATGTTATTTTATTTTTGATATGTCATAAAAATCATACATATTTTATAGAAAATGTTGGTTGAGTTACACATGTTTAGTGATAAAATATCAATAGTTTGAAGTATATTTTCATCATAGAATAATTGCCTATTGTGGGGCGCTTGTTTGTTTACGCTCAGATTGAATTGAATCTGAGGGCCAAGCGGGAACATTTCACAGCGGCGTAAACGTAACGTTATCGAATGAGGATTGTATGACAATCTGTCATAATCATGACTTCATTCGATAACGTTACGTTTACGACGCAGTCAAATGTTCCTGCTAGGCCCCCTGAATTCTGATACTAAACTAGACTTATCCATACGCTACCAAAAAGTTGCAATAACTGCCGCCTAAGAATGTCATTTATGATATTCCTGCCATTGACATAACCATAATGTTTTTTACCAACAATTATGTGTTTGGAATCTACGAAACATTTACAAGCCTCAAACATAACAAGTTACGAGTTTTATGTGGAAACGATTTTATATAATTACCAATGTTCACTGTTGCTATATTGACGATATAATACGGAAACCATTCATACCATGCAATTGTATTGATATTATTGTTGTTACTGGCTGATATGTGTGAACTTGAAGAAATTCCGTTCTCAAAACGACTAAGGGTCTGTTCACACTACGACGATGCATGGCGCTGCATTTTTAAATTATGCTATCTTAATAGCTTTTGAAAATATTGTCACAGATATAACACATAGAACAACCTCCCGCGAGGATGGGGTTCTTCTGTCGCTGCGGGGAACATCTAGTTACTAATAAACTAAACATGCAATTATAATGATCCGATTATGATAAGACTCCGAAATGCATCAACGGATTTATCTACATTTGCGCCACGAACGCTCTGAATTACTTAACTCACAGGCAACTAAGCAGATAATAACTTTTGACCGTAACTATTATAATGCTACATACCCTAAACTAGAAAATACGTTTAAATAAACGTACAACACGCGTTGCGTCGGGTAGCGACATTCCCATCGTTGGGCAACATCCATCAGTTGCCTAACTCAAATGTTAGGCCACTTACGGCCAGTTATGCGTGCTATTTGAAAATAGTTGCAATGGATTTACTTGGGGGTAGAGGTTGATTGATCATATCCTTTATAGGATTCATACACTTGTGGGATTGGTGGGGAGCCCCAAAGGCAGATCTCCGACCGAGCGAGATGGTATGTTCGGTCAGGCCGCAGCTCACTTGTATGCAATTCAAATGTTGTATATAATATAGCGCCGAACTACTGAAACTTCGATAGCGCGATTCAGGATCGTGGCGCTAATTGGTCCGCCACACACTCAACACGCCTACCTGCTACCTGACTGTGCTGCAGGGATGTGATGGAACTCCGTAACCTATTGGATATCCGAGATACAAAAACTATGCGTAACCGTTACCGGATCCGCAATATAGGCTTCGGGTAATTTCTGATATTGACGGAGTACGGATTAATTTGCCGGTCAAACCAACTCACTTGCTTTTAGGCCAAATGGTTACATACCTAAACTTGTAAACGCAAATCATCTTATGCATTTTCCATACAATTTTCATAAACCTAATATCCTTAATCGAAATTATCCGAAACTCACTAATTTAATATCTTTAACCGTAACCAAACTGATTTGAGTTTATTCCTATACTCGTACCCAGGTCCGAAATGTCATCCTTAACATCTCTGCTGTACTGTGCCATAAGCTAAAAACATCCAATCAAAGTGGCTAACTATGTTTGTATGTACGTAACAAACAAACAGTTTTTTTTCTTTTTAATATTAGTATATAGTTATAAAATTCTAAATTAAAGCTTCGTTCTTGCTGCCACGTATCGCTCTTCATAATTATATTGTGGTAAATTGCCAACCGACCACAGCCATTCCATAGCTATATTAAATAATAAAAGAGTAGGTAATAGGCATTTTATTATTAAATTATAAATTAATAAGACTATTAGTGGATCGTGATGAGACTGACCTATACAATAGATACATCAGAATGTGACCTTGCCACAGAAGCGGCGCCCGCCGCCGGGTGAACTTTATGTGCGTTGCTATCGCAGACCTGTCTAACTTACTTTCGCAAAGTATTATCATAATCGGATGATCGTGATGGACATATCGAAAATATCGGATATGGAAATGGTTGTAAACTTGACATATTTTATTATGTTGTAAGTTGTAAGTCATCATGATCATTACCGATCATCATCAGGTAACGTTTCCGCTGGTGAGTGGTGAGGCTCAGGTTTTTCCTCAATGTGAGGAAGATTAGCCTACCTTGGATTGCCATAGTCTATTTGGGGTGAAATAAATATAATAATAATTGTTATCTTAAATAAAATTAGGTTTAAATGAGCAATTCTTGTATATATTTAGTCAGAATCTCGGAAATCGTATGCATTGGGTTTTGGAGGAGAAAAATTGGTCTTTACCCCTGAGAAATTGGAAAATCGCGCATTTAGTTATATAAGTTACTTCTTTTTTCGTGAAACAATGAACCAAATCCCAATATTTTTGACTCGAGTAATGAATAATGTCAGTCCTAATGTCAGTTCGATTTCGAATCCCGGTCAGACACCTACCTTTTTTAACCTACTAGTACGTAGTGCGCAGGGCGGACAGTCCGATCTGGCAGATCCCGCCGCGGTTAGGAACGCTGTGAAACCCCGAACTATACTGTACAGGGCGTTTTTGAGATTCGTTTATCTCTTGCCAGTGGTAAGTTACCACTGATCGTTTGGTGTCTTTGGCAATAAGTGACATTGAGAAAGGATTGACTTTTATCGTGTGGGACAAACTGGTCCACCGGGGAAATGAATCACAATTCACGAGTCAATGATATTCGGCGGTGAATGTCAGCCATGAAGGATCATATGAGTCATTGCGATCGATAAAATTTGGATATAGGAGCTAAAGCTGCTTTACAATAGCGCCCTGTACACATAAATGTCGGACCGCGGGAAACTTCACAACCTTCCAACCCTCGCTCCGAAGCGAATATGCGCGGGGGTCTGCCCGACACCTGCAGTCCGATATGGCCTGTCGATGCGAGCGCATTTTCCACAGTTTTATCCGCGCACCACGTGCGAACGCAAAATAAAACGTGTCGGTTTGGAGTGTCAACTTACTACTGACAGAAAAACTAGAGTACATTAAATTATGCTCTCCAATATTTATATAAATGCATCGCTGTCTGAAGTTCGTATTGATTTTCATCGAATTACGGCGAACCCAAAAGGAAGGGCAATGAATTTGGCAGTCTATGTATGTATGTTTGTTCTACCGTAGCGCCTAAAGTACTGGTCCGATTTTTATTAATTCGTAATAATAGCCCGGGTAATACGGACCTTGGTCTGAAATATAACTTTTTATTTATTAATAAAGTTATAGGCTATAATAAATTACGTAGTCGGGTTATAGCTTCTTATAAAAAATTATCGTATAATTATATATTATAGTTTTCGTGTGGTAGGTATATACTCTAACATACTGATTTCCTTTACTATAGCCAATAGTGTTTGCAAAGCTTTGAAACGTATTTCGGAAATTTTAAATAAAAAAAGTGGCAAAATTGATAGTGTGATTAGTGATAGGTATGAACGGCATTACTATTTAATAAAATAACTAATAATTATTGTAATAATATTAAACTTCAGCATACGAATATTAAATAATAATTGACTATAAATATAAAATAAACCAACTGAAAGTAGTATAAATAAAATATGTAGATATGTATTCAACTGCTATAAGACGTTGCCTTATGATCTATAAAATATTAAATAATCTTTCTTTTATGGACATAACGACTCAACAACCTACATAAAAAAGTCGCAACCTAATAGTATAAAATAAAAAAAACCCTTTAATTATAAACCCTACCAAAACAACCACAGTAACACAACTTCAGCACTTCGATCGCGCGAAACTTTAACAGCTTAATACTGCGCGCGCGCACACACTCGCTACCGCCGTCGAACTGACAGTGACAGCGCAACGTATGTGGCAACCGGCAACCAGCTAGCTCATCGCGACCTTCGCAAGGTTTTGGGAACCTGATAGGCTTAATGATATAGAAAAAGGTTGGGAGGGAGGTGTTCAAAAAGCTAGTAATATAACAAATAAAATTGATAGAATATTAACCATTAAATATTCATTAACGTGCACAAGTGTGGGCAAGTGGTACAACTTCTGAAAACGTACTATTTTGTGTCCCTCCAAAACTCCCTAGAAACTTTAAGTAAAGCTTCTACCACTTTACTGAATCGACTGACTTGACTCATTGACTGCACTGACTATCTATTTGGACTTTGACTAGACTTTAGACTTGACGATTTAGGAATACGGTGTTGAAAATTTAAACGAAAATTCTATTTCCCGCCTATGTAACTTGACACTGGCAAGTGGTTTTAAGCCGACGCCATATATTTAAATTTAAAAAAAAAATATATATATATACAACTTGTTACACGTTGACGTTTGTCAATCTGTCATTTTTTTTTCTATCTAAGAGGCAAGAGAATCCTTATAAAGTTTAAACTTATAAATTATATTGTGAACTCTTATGGGCGAATTTCGCCCACTGGGCGACCTTTAATTATTACTTACTTAAATATCAGGAACCCAGATTAATAATGTGACAAGTACAGATTTTTAGAGAAACTGAATGTCTCTACTTTCATGACGTTGATTGCGTACGATGAAATTTTTCTATTCTGACATTTAGCAGTTAGCTGTGACCACACATTTTGCAACCAGCAACCAAACACGACAGTAAACTTGAATGTCAAAGTGACCTATTGTTACACTTACAATCAGCCGGGGTCCGCTCATTACTTCAAGTACTTAGATTATATTGTAATTTTAAATAATCTTCCTTCGCGCATCTCCCATATCTACTAGCTAGAAATAGATCTGTTGAGGCGTTTCAGCGTAGAAGACTGACAAACAATCATGTGGCGTTTATAATATGTTATTTAATTATTACAGTATTAAGTAAATAACATAACTAATTATAAACCTGTTCTTATTATTGAATCGCTATACATCAGGAATTAATGTAGGAATGTAGTATTGTGAGCGGTAGAGCAAAAAACACACCAAGTGTGAGTCGGACTCGTGCACGAAGGGTTCCGTAAAAACAGCAAAAAATTACGTTTGTGTTACAGCAAACAATATTTCCCTACGGTAGCCCCTCTTAAATATTTATTTTATTCTGTTTTTAGCATTTGTTGTTATGGCGGCAAAAGAAACACATCATGTATGAAAATTTCAACTGTCTAGCTCTCACGGTTCACGAGACAGTGCCTGGTAACAGACAGACGGTCCGACTACGGAGTCTCAGTAATAGGGTCCCGTTTTTACTCTTTGGGAACGGATCCCTAAAAATATACACTTGCATCAGGTAATCTCAATGTTAAAAATCATTGGCTGGTGATAATTAATGTGACAGCTGAAGATTTCGCCTGTCAATTTAATTAACACCACACTTAAACATTGTTTTTAATAAACGTGTAATAAGCATATAGGTTTATGTAGAGTAAACAATATTCAGGGTAAAGGTTGAAATTAATTTAGTTTATTACAACAAAGCAAAATAACAAAACTAATACTAAATAAAAAAACAAGACTCATTTAGAAATAAAACTATCCCTACAAATGCCTATAAATAGAAAAACTTCCCCAGTCGTCTGGGTCGTCATATATAGGTTATTTATTAACCTCCGACGAAAATAGAGAATAACTACAATTTTTACAAAACACTAGTCGGGTTAAAGACTACGTAAATTATATAGCCTATGTTACCCGGGCTATTATTACGAATCTATTGACCCTCATTTATAAAAATCGGATCAGTAGTTTAGACGCTACGGTGGAACAAACATGCATACAAAGACTGCCAAAATCATTATTCTTCCTTTTGGCTTCGCCGTAGTCGGGTACTAATGACCTAGACAGGTGACCACATAGCTATCTCTCTCGGGTGACATTAGTAAATGTCACCCGAGAGTCAGTATAAAAATAAACACTAAATGCGCTATGAGGTCTAATTGACATGTCCGTATCCAATGTCGAGATCATTACCTTTTTACTAAAAAGATAAAAATAGATACAAGATGTTTCCAAGGACAAAATCTATATTAAGACAGTTCATCTGCCCTAACCAGTACGGCAAATGCCAGTAAACTGTAAAAACTAACTGAGTGAGAGCAATGATCAGCTAAAGGGCAAGGTTAAACCCTATTTGTTCTTGTTTGAACCGTGGTTAAATTACCCACACTATTATTAAGAAGGTTATCTACCATACTTTACTACTAAAGGCACTGGGATAAAGGAATTGGTTATTAACACAAGTGGATATAAAGTTATAAATAAAGGGATTTTAAACCAATAACCATAATAATTTTAAAAAAACTGCGTTAAATAATTGTAATGTACACTGTCACTTTTACGACTAAGATGAATCTAATACCTCTCAACGTCAAATGCCTAAACGGCTCTAGAGCTTGCCAAATAAATATACATACAAACACTCGAAAAACGGTACCCTCCTTCTAGTGCAATCGGGTAAAAAAAGATTTTTTCGTATCCAAAGGCTCTAGGTTTGAAATCCCTTAGAACTTGAAATAATTCAACTTTTTAATAATGTTATTAAATATTTATAGTTTTTAACAAAAATGCATTTTATCAATTTTGTATCTTTCTAAATTGATATTTTAAAGTTGTACCTATTGTAAAAAATAAGACTGGCAACGCCTCTGATGTTAAATTACTATATACTATGGCTACAATAATAACAAAGGTACTGGACAGTCTACTTAGCAAGCAGTTGGATGAGCATGTAAGGCTACATGACGGGCAGTTCGGTTTTCGGTCTGAACTCTCTTGAGAAAGCGCTATCTTCTGCCACCAGTACTACAATGCAAGATGGACTCCAGTATTCGCTATATTCCTAGATCTATCTAAAGCTTTCGACTTAATGTCATATGAGATACTATGGAAGAAATCGAGATGCGAAACAAGCGTACCTAGTGAGATAATATCTCTGTTTATACCCTGGTATAGTAGGCAAATAAATTGTGTGAGGGGAGACTCTTTCTCGGAGTTCAGGCTGGAGTGCGGAGTGAGGCAAGGGGGTTTGACCTCTTCTACGCTCTTCAACATCTACATCAATGCGCTAATCGAGGAGCTGAGCGGCTAACGTATCAGCTGCCATATGAACGCAATGTGCCTCAATAATATCAGCTATGCGGACGATATGGTGCTGCTGAGCTCCTCGAGTGGCGCACTCCGAAGCTTGTTACAGACTTGTGAAAGCTTGTGAATCCCACGCGGTCGCCCATGGACTCAAATATAATACGAAGACGAGCAAATTGATGTTGTTTGAGCCTGATCAACCCAGGCACCATGAATTCGCTTTTTCTTCCCACAAACGGTATACCACCGTAGTCCGAACCCGAATTCATACTAAATAATGAAAATCTTTAAAAAGTCAGCAAATTCAAGTATCTGGGCCACAGGGCGACGGAGAATAGAAGCGACAGTGTCGACATAGACAGAGAGCACAGAGCACTGTCTATCCACTGCAACATGTGGCCCGGGGATCCCACGGTGTACTAAGCAGGTTAAAGTTATATTATTTAAAGCTTACTGCCAGTCATTCTACACTTGCAGTCTTTGGGTCAACATCACGCAGCGGGTATACAGTGATCTGCGCGTGCAATATAATAACGCATACAGGACGGCGCTATGGTGGGTCTGCCGCGACATTGCAGCTCCTCTACCATGTGTGCACGATATCGCCGGCGAGCACGGTGGGGTTCGCGGCCATAATTTGCGCGTTGCGCCTCCATTGTGCAGCGCACGCGCGGCAGTCGCAAGACCCTGGTGCGCGCCATAGCGGACCGCTGGGACACGCCACTGCTACAGCGATGGATTAAACTCCATGCGATGAAGTAGTGTGGGTCACAGCCAGGGGCTCCGGGTGTAAATCCAACTTACAATTTTGTAATTTTATAACTTTTGTACTGGCTAAACATAGGGACTTTGTCTGAAGTAATTTTTATTTATTTATTTATTTATAATTTATTAAAGTCAAGAGAAAACTATATGATTATTTAATTTATTATAACTTCAACAACGGTAACCGTACTTATTTACCTAAATTATGTAAAGGACTACAAGTCTGTACATAATATGGATATTCCTTTGTTGTAAAAGATTTCAACGCGCGACGACGCATCGCATGTTACATGATATTGGATATTATTATGTATTTAATAATTTTATGTTTAATATCTTATTTAATAAAATATACATATGGGCTTTGGTGATAATTTATTGATAAGGGATTACCATTCACAAATTTATTACTTACAATCTTTTGAGGCGTCTTCTGGCTTAAGCTCTGAGTTATCTAAATTCGTGTGACATTTACTTTAACAAGATTCTAAGTCGTAAGTATCCATTTTCTTACATTTCAAACTTGTCATAAAAATTACTTTTACCTACTAAATACTTAAATTTATTCACAAGTAACAATATTTAATACCTCATGTGTGCGTTCAGACTATCGACCGTACCGTACCGTTATTTACAATGACGATCTTCGAAATTGAAAATATATGTTATTGACATAAGTCATAACGTTCGCTTAATGACGTTATACGTCAATACCATAAAGGGACTGAGGGCTTAGCCAAGATCGCTAATTAATATGACATAGTTCGAAAAAAAAGGAACGCTCGCTAAGTAACATAGCGCGAGATACGTCAATACCATACATTTTTGGTTTCGGACTTTGCGGTTGTAATTAAAGAAGTAACCTTGACAAAGCTATACAGGGGGGTATAGATATAATTGACTGAAATAAATTTCTGTCGTAGTCCGTACGTGCGCGGCGTATCCGAAAATGCTGTTTTTTGTATACGACTAAAATACATTTTTATCGATTATAACCTTGATAAATCTAGTCGCCAACACATGTCTTCATTATGAAATCCGATAAGTATTGTGCAGTAATTAGCGCCCTACCACGAGTCCTCGATCCGACATCTGTCGAATTTGGTTTTACATTGTAATGAGAAATATTGAGCTTACAGGCAAAGCAGGTAATTATTTTTAAACGTGATAACGTCTTATAAGTCGATGAACGTCGGCTGCACGCACGAAAAATTGTCACGTTCCGCCTGAGTCACGTTCCGCTTGAGTCACTTTCCGTCTGAACCGAGCGCGCAAGCGAGAGCGCGGAACAAGCGATAGAGAGGCACGATCGGCCTATGGGTTCGGCTTCTGATGACGTTATCGCGTAAAATTATCGTCCGTAAACCGACTTAACAAACAACTATTTTATTAATTATGGCATGTGGAAACTATAAAAATACTGTAGTATTTGCGTTACTTAATTATTTCAGTAAATTCCATGGCAATCCACGACGATAAAAAGTTTGTGGGTAAAATTTGGTGATTTTAGAATTCGATTTCGACTAACGCGCCAGGCGTCCCGTAAGTCGCAACAGCATATTGGTTAACACCTACAATTTGATGCTATTAACAGACACAAGCACAAACTTTTTCTAACTCGCGCACAACTCGATTAGGAAGTATTCGTGAGTGCGACCCGTGGTAGTATTTGGCGCAACTCGATCTGCGCAAAGTGCGTGAAGCACCGGCCTTGGGTCAAATGTCAGGCCAGACGGGTTCCTACTGACCCATCATCATCAGCGTCTAACACACACCCTAAAGATAGCAGGTTGCCTTAGAAGTTAGAACATTAATGGCCTGTTTCACAATCTTCAAATAAGTGTCGGATACCCTAGAAGTTTTGTCGCTGGTTACTTTATATCGAGCGAAAGAGACAAAACATGCAAATAAGCTATCTGATAATTATTAGTATAATAGGCTACTTGACTCATGTTTAATTTCAAACATTGAAGGAGTATTCCCTTTAGTACTTGGCTTTGGAAAACGTATTCTAGCGATATCATAAATTAAAAACTTAAGATCGATAAATAAAGTTAATTTAAAAATATGTATTTTTGTGTTAAATTTCTACTGATAAAAACACCTCTAAATAACTTTCGGCAAGGAATAAACACACATGTAGTAGTGAAATGGAACGTTTCTGTAAATAAATAGTTCATGACATCTTAAAAAGTTATTTATGTCAAAAAAGTTACTCCAAAAGGAACTAACACCGCCATTTTACTACTACGGACTATAGCACAGATTACATAATATAGTACTAGTATGACGTCACAGCACAGATAACCTATCAACAAACATGGCGAATAGTGTTTTCGGCGGTTTGTGTTTTTTTGAAATATTAGTATATATGTTTTTAAAAAAAATGTATTTTTAAAATGTTTTTTTGCAGGTTTTTGGGTTTCAAATAAATGTTATATTATTTTTTTGTGTGTAATGAAACAATAATGAAGAGTTTAGAATATAAATAAAAACAAGGACAAGTAGCCAATAAGCTACTTGTCCTTGTTTTTATTTATGTTCTGTATTCGTATTCGTGTGTGAATTAGTATAATTAATAAATTACCCGGCACGCTTAGTATGACCACAATAGAAATGCGATTTGTCTATACAGGAATAGACACTATCAGATAATATGGTTAAAATGACAGATTTTTGTTGTCAATCTGTCATTTTGTATATTCTTCCGTAGAAAGAAACCATTTCTACGGTGGTTATGCTAAGTGTGCTGAAAGTATTTTTAAAATTCTGTCGTATATTAACGTGATGGTTAGTTTGCCAAGCGCAACGTGTTACCATATTGAAAATGCCTGGGAGTTAAAAGGGTATTCGAGTGGAGTTTAATATATAGGTATCTAGGTTTAACCAGATCAGCATATTTTGGCAGAGGACTACCAAAGAAATTTTTTGAACGAACGCTCAGTTTTTTCGCTTTATTCTGTAGAAATTCCTATATGATATTGTTATTAATTTGAGTACAGAGCTATTTACTAGGAGGTTTACGTTTAGTAATATCATAATCGTTAATAGAATGAGGCGTTACTTTGCGGAAATCCATAGCATACAATTTAATTAATATCATATCTAGAAATATCCCGCGAAAAAATACCCACAACCTGCAAGCAATATCTTGATCTCTAAGGTATGCTCCTACAATAATTTGTTAGAAGAACTAACATAGATCTCTCCAAAAATCATCCTATTACGGCTTACATATAGTTAGAAATTAACGTTTTACGTGTATTGCTGATATAAACGAATCGTGAGGTGTACATTTCTAGAAAATTTGGCGTCTAATATGCTCCTAAATATGAGTAACTTCTAGGAAGAAACAGTATATTGAAAATCAATATTTTCAAAAGTACAGCAATTTGTAATACAGAATTTCGCAAGTCTCGTGAAAACGCTACACACAAAAGTCTGACGTCACGTGATCCTACAGTTGTAACATATCTCCGAAATTATTACGGTTAAGTTTATAACTACTATAATTGATGTTTTTGTATTTCATTTTATTTTTTCCACTAATTATGTATGAAAAATATTCTTACTGTTTTGTAACTATGAAATAATAATAATAATATATATGAACGCTTCACACCACGTCAATCTGGCCCCGGCAACTTAGCACAAGTTCTTCGGATATTTATATCCGAAGAACTTGTGCTAGGTTGATAAATGCACCTAATTACAAAATACACATAAAATTTTATATTTTTTGACATTTATCAAGTACCTAGTAATTACTCAATATTTCTGAATATATAATTAGACTAAATATATTACACGCAGTCACCTACACTATTGGGTGCTTCCTCTTCTGCTGCCGACTGTACCCGAGCTTATTACGAGCAAAACTCAGCAATCTGTTGGCGAAACACAATTTATTAACAATTTCTACTGCGGTGAACATTTTCGCGGTTCCGATTATGTAATGTTCTGTGGAAAGTTGCATAAAAGACAAAAGACAATACTGATGGGTCATTAAATACATGAAATATTAGGCAAGTGTTGTGGGTATTCATGTAATGGAATATGTTATGAGTTTAATTTATTAGGAATTTCAAGTAACATTAGTAAGAAGTAACTGCGATATGTTATTCACTTTTCTCACTAACATTATTATGATAATAATTTACAAGCCATTGTTTTATTTTTGAAAATGTGTTGTTATTAGTTTATCTAATTTATTATTATTTTTTAATTTATGTAAAAAATCTATTTTCGTATAAATGAAAACATATTACTATGATAAATACAAGAATTTGTAAGATTTTCTAACATCATGAATTTGATAGATTTTCAATAATTCCAAACAATCAAAGATAGGTTTGTCTTAATAGCATAAAAATATCAATCTACGATTTGGTATTTTAGGTACAATATTCTGGTTTTTACTTTTTAATTTGCAAAGTATTAGATGGCATTAGGTATTGCGAAACAACATACTTTTAAATAATAATAAATTATATTATAATTTGGAATCCGATTTCTCCTGCTCGTGTATTACGATTCATTAAATAAACTAACAATAATTAATCGATTTTAAATGTAAATTTAATTTTATTCGGTGCTACGGGTATGAATTAATAGTTTTCTATTAAAATATAATAATATGTTATGTTATATAAAATATAAAGTTTTTTTTGCAGTGTACCTTCAAGTTGCAACTTGCACGTCATCCTAAATCTATATTTATTATTAATATTTATTAATAATAATCAAAAGTTAAAAACTGCAACCCGACTACGCAAATTATATAGCCTATGTTACCCGGGACTATGTTACGAATCTATTGACACCACACTCATTAAAATTGGATCAGTAGTTTAGGCTTTACGGAGGAACAAACATATATACATACATAGACTGCCAAAAACCCTTCCTTTTGGCTTCGCCGTAGTCGGGTAATAATGAGCTTTAAAAAGATCTATAAATATCTAGACATTGTGAGTAAAATTATCATTCTATCAAAGACATTTCCTAGTTTTTTATCAATATTAATCCAACAATTAAATACCTACATACCTTAATAGTAGGTTCGTAATTACCAAAAGTAAGTTCTTTCTCTAGTAAAATGGTTGCTTTATATCGTAATAATATACTTTTTTTTGTTTTCTATAATTATAATAATGTACTAAAACTATTTTAAAAGCGCCTCAGCACAGCGGAGTTCTATTTAAATTATCGCTAGGATGAGTGTTTGAATTAATTAATGGGACTTAAAATATCTAGAATCATAAATTGGATACCTGCGACCGGAGTGATCTTTGCAAAATTTATGGTTCTGACATTTCATTAAAAAACATTCTGGTCAAACTAACACATATATCACCAATGACATTTCAGGATGTGATGATGATGACCATGTTGAATTTTAAATACTTTTATGCAAATTGCTTGCCTATATTGCAATTCCTCCAATAACGTATTAAAATAAGATGTTACGAGTGATATTCAAATTGATAATTCTTCGCAGTGAAATGTAATGTATTCGCCGCGACATCGTTGTACTTTATGGATACTATTCGTGGATGTGAAACATCTAAATTATTTTGGACGAATCATCTGCCGTATATTATAAACTAGCACGATTCGACGCCATAAGCGCGATGTCGTCGTTTTTGCCCGACAACGGCGAAGCCAAAAGGAAGGGTAATGATCCTTACGGGAGACTCGGTACATTGAATTTAAAGAGGCTGTGTCGTCAATATCTAATTTTATAGTTTCTATATCGGTAGTGTATGATACCTGACGATTTTTTTTTTTTCTTGTTCCCCCTACCGTAAGCAGGGACAATTTTTTGCTGTATTTTTTGGTTACAGTTTATGTTTTATTTTCTAATTACAGTTTTTTGTTTATTACATTTCCATTTCTATTGCTGTCATATTCTACATTCCTCTTTTTTCTTATTACATTTCTATTTTTACGTTTATATCTTTTAACATCCTATTAACTATTTACTTTACATTAATTTTTTACATTAGCAGATACCTGATGACTGTCTAAAGTGTGAACATCTGTCGGATTTGTCAATTTTTCAAATGGTGGAATTTTCAGCTCCATTGAATACAATATATCTGGGCTAGTAAGCCCCGAGTTTTATTTTCAGTGCTCTGAATTTTCTCCGGCCTTCCGGATTCCGGATCATATAGTCCCAATGAATGATTAAGATTCATTAAATATCATGTTATCTCTCTCGTTCCTCGTATTAATAAAAGAGAAGGCATGATATTTACACAAACGACCTATATTTTTTATTGCACGGTAAGTGAAATATAAATTGGTAGCGTTGCGTTGTAGCCAGCTATTATTTCTTTGTTTAGGTGTAGATAAAATTGTATCTGTACGGGTAATAGGTCGATTTGACCTGCATTAGATGTAAAAAAAACAGTTTTTAAAACAAAGCGTTGAAGTTAAAAATAAAGCACAAATTGAAGTTCTCTCGTGAGGTGCTCCAGCACCACCTGACCTACTTGTACCAGCTGTACCCCGTGACAATAGCGCGGCGATAATTGCGAACAAATTGTCCAAGTAATATTAACAAAAAAAGCCGGCCAATTGCGAGTCAGACTCGCGCACGGAGGGTTCCGTACCGTTGTCGATCGAATTATTATTTAGTTTCGAATCCCGTCGGAGGGACAAAAAGTTTTCCCGTGTTCCTGGGTCATGGTTGTGTATTAAATATGTGTTTAATATAATAAAAATATTAAATAAAAATAATAAAAATATATCATACTTATGTATGATATAAAAGTATAAAATATACTTCCCGTTGTCTGGTCCCCGTACACAAGTTCTTCGAGTACTTAGCACAGGGCCAGATTGACGTGGGGTGAAGCGTGAAGCAATAGATAATATTTATTACTAACTGTTTCTCGCGGCTCCGCCCGCGTAAATATAGTATCCCACGGGAATACTGTACTTTTTCGGGATAAAAAGTAGCCTATGTGTTTAATAAAGAGCCTAAACTACTACCATACCAAATTTTATCTAAATCCGGCCAGAAGTTTTTGCGCGAAAGTATCCGTCCATCCATCTATACAACATTACGTTTATGAAAAACTTTCATCTAAAACTGCTTGTCGACCATTATTAGACGTATGAGCAATGTTCGGTAATTTTTCGCTACCAATATTTTTAGTTGTTTCTCAGAGTTTCTTTTGAATTGCGCCTACCTACCACATTCCCTTGATAAGTCCTCAAATATATTGCATATATATTGTAATTGTAAATAGCCTACAGAATCGGCACCATCACAACGGATTCAGTTCAAAAGGTCAACCTCACAACTCCGGTTATCACACAAATATCAATTCCGTCATTAAAATCATTCAAATTTACTAGTTTGAATACGTGTACTGAAACGTAATTAAATAGCTTTAAATGTGCGTAGTTAAATATATTATTATACTATTTAAAATTTAAATTGTTAGGCTGTAAACCAAACGGACCTAATAAATGTCATGGGAATAACGTATGTTTATATAGTGACCTCGATTTTATTCTAATTTATTATAATATGGCAAATATAGATCAAGATTATAACCGCAAACGATTTATAATAGGCGAAGAAAAATTTGACTATATTCATGAAAAAGTATGACAACAATATCCATCTCCTCCTCCTCCTCCAAATCATCTTAGACTTCATAGCTGGAGAGCTGGTGGCAATTCAGGTATATAATTTCATCGCCGTTGATGCGCAGACGCAATATAGTCTGCAACTATGTGAACAATAAAAAATTGTGACGAGGTCTATTTTTTTAAAATAAATAAGTTCGAAATTTTCGGTAAAAAAAACTGACATATATACGATCGTATCTGCCATCAATTATATCTTATTACTACTACATATTTAAAAATCCATAAAACAAAAAAATTATTAAAAAGACGATGGAATGATACTTATATGACCAATTACTTTTACATTTCAGTAATTATTTTTATAAAATTTCCAACAATCCTATAACTTCTGGCAGCTATAGTTTCATTGTCTTTAAAATTAATGTCAGTACCGGTACTATAATTTTTAATAGTTTTTTTTATTACAATTACGAAATTATTAAAAAAAAAAACAGACCTGAGCTCGCCGCCAATTTGTCCTACTTGTATTAGTTTCAACGACGATGAAATCATATTATAACTAAAGCACTCCATTAGCTTACTGAACAAAAAAAGGCACTTACATGGAAAAGTTAAACGAATGAGCCATCCCGAGCAGTCTGGCAGATGAAAAATACCGCATTTTTGTATCATATTGGCGTGGCGACGCGTCACATCGTCAACAGACTGTCTGTTAGACGTTTAACAATTTACAAAGCTAGCATCCAATAGGATGACAATATGAACCCGTCCTACGTTATTGTGGCCTCGTTAATGCCTGTCTGCTGTCTGCTCCACAAACCTCGGAAACTGACATCGTAGCTAAATGTAACTCATGCTAGATTCACTTGCTATAATAGATGAAACGAAGTGCTAGAAATGTTTTGTACGTAATTTTGTAGCAGTATGAATTAGGAAAAATATCATATTTTGATTTACGTTTATTTAGACACGTAAGGGTGCGTGTATACGGTACGAACAAAAGAAATACAATGCGGCCACCGCAAATTGAGCTTTATTTTAGCTGCGCAGTTGGATGATTGCCATTAGGGGCAGTTCACACCGCGACGCTCCGCGATATTTTTAAGATAGCTATTAAAAATTTAACTTTATTCACAACACAAACAGATACACGTTTCATATGACATCAGTCATACACTGCACATGCGCTGTGTAGCGCGGTGTAACTTGACATTCGAACTCTTACAATGAAACGTGTATCTTCTTGTGTAATAAATAAAGTTCAATTTTGAATGTTGTACTATGTGGCCTAGTCAATAAAACTCAATACGCAGCGGCAGCCCACGTCTTACGGCACGCTTAGTATGACCACCATAGAAATGCGTTTTGTCTACATAAGAAAAGACATACTGACAGATAATGTGGACAAAAATACAGCTTCCCTGTATCCATCTGTCACTTTGTCTATTTTTCCGTACAAAGAAGCCGTAGATTTCTACGGTGGTTACGCTAAGCGTGCTATTTTATCGTCTAGACAAAAAAACACACATACATATACACAAACCTAAGCTTAGAAAACTATTAAAATACGTCTATTTTATATACGAAATTATTGAAATGTTAGTCAACGAAAAATTGCTGCGAAAGATATCATTTTAAATTACTAGGGTCTGTCCCATGACAATATTATGTCCCTTGACAATATCCGTTTCTTACTATTAGGGGCATTACAGACGGCTAAGATACTATAATAATATTTTATGTTATGATAAAATATCGACTGCTATACAGTTTGTATGGACTATCACAGACGGCTAAGGTAATATATATTTTCATATTACGTACTTTATATGAAATACATTCAGGCATCTTAAGATAAATTTATTATAGTATCTTCGCCGTCTGTGACGCCCTTTATACATTAGGAACTGAAGGTGATTGGTGATAAATTCAGAAATGGCTTACGATCGCTGGGCTCTAGATCGTTGTCGAATGCTGAGGGCGGGGAGGGCGGGGAGGGCGGGGAGGAATACTTTTTGCTCCTACCTGCAACAAAATAGACATATCAAAACATGTATAGAGGTCGCCCTGTTGTCGAAATTCGACCATACTTGACATTTTCATGTTTTAACTTTTTAAGGTTATTTCGCCTCTTAGATACGCTCTTAGATTTGTATTGTATTGGAATTTGAATGAAATATTGACAATTGTGTTAGTCAAACCAACACTGTCTACTATACGCATGGTAGTGTAAGCGAGGTAGTGTTTGTAACTTAAAACTTTATTTTAAATAATTTAATTGATTTCTATGCATTATTTAAAAAATATTATCTTTCGGCACACCTTCCTCCAAATTAACTTTAACTGTGCCAGATTTCATTCTCCTCCGTTCGCACAATACTCGTAAAACTGTACTCAAAGTTTTTACTTCACGTACTAAAACACACGATAACATACTTAACACGAGTCGCTTTGTTTTTATTCTAAAATTTTATAACACAAAAAGACAGACTTTTACAATCTACAATCCACTGAAAATGCAATTTGTTGATTTCATAATATAGGTAGGAAAATAACCATTTTCCGTTCTACATAACATCACGAACTCAGTAAAAACTATTGACTAACTGCAAAAATAACACATTAAATGTACCCTTAAAGTAAGCCAAGTATAATTGTGAAGAGCCCCAGTAGCCGCGGGCCGTGGCGCGTTGTGTAACCAGTTGTGAAGAATTTCGTCACAAAAAGGTGTATTTACGAAAGTTCGTCAACAATTGCATACAAAATTAAGAAAGTCCCGGCAAAAGCTCAAAGGAAAACATAAGACGGAATTGTTTGTGAACCTAGGGTTGCCACTTCTAAGTTTTTTATGGACTAGTCAAAAGACCGGGAATCGAGCGGATGCATCTCCTGATGGTTACTGACGCCATTGTTACAATACTAGAGAAGTGACGAGTGCGTTCATGATCTCTAAAACCCCAAACCCTTGGGACTCCGGTACCATCTTTACACCACAACGCAAGCGTTATTCCACGTCGGGTTTCTGTATTGTTTCTCGGGTCGAGCCAGACCATTCGTACCGAAGCATGGCTGGTTATTGTTGTCGGAATAAAAAACTAATCTCACTCGAGAGTTAAGGGTCTTTATGTCCTGCGGCTGGAGAATTAAACCAACGAAGGGAAATATTGTGAAAGGGGTTGAGAGTGGAAATTCTTCATCAACTTTACAAAACGCTTCCTTCAATACTTGTTTGCTTTGTTCATGACTTCATTATTTCTAAATTGTATTGAAGATGATAGTAATCAAAGAAGATTTATTCTGCTAATTAAATCTTACTATAATACAGTTCCGAAGCATTATCGATATATTAAAACCAACGATCTTAAATACACAGTTAAAACAGCAAAATTGTATTCTGATAAACGTCAAAACAATGTCAAACGCGTTTTGATTGGTCCAAACTCCAAAAATCAGTTTATAATAACATCAGGACGATTCATTTATAATAATTCATTGATAGTAAATTGAAAGTCTAAGTCAAATACGAGAATTGGGGATCTGGTTTTGTATACAGTTATTTCATCATTGAGAGTAAGAGGCTATAGATCTGTAAGGGTCAGCTCACGCCGCGGCGATACGCGACGCAACGCTACGATCGATCGAACTTTATTCGCTACACAAAAAGATACACATTTCAAGACATCGGTCATGCACTGCTCATGCGCTGCGCAGCGCGGAACAACTCCTGTATATATTATCCGGATATTCGAACTCCTACAATGACACGAGTATCTTCTTGACTAATGAATAAAGTTCAATTTGGAATAGCTATCTTAAAAATACAGCACCGTGTCGCGTATCGTTTCGATTCGTTCGGTGTAATGTCACTTTACAATTACAATGAAGGAATATGAGTGTTGAAGTTATCATAATCAAATCAAATCAAATCAAAAAAAAATTTTTTATTAAAAATTGGTATTTTTAAATACTCTTTTTGAACGTCGTTACTACGTGATGCCTACCACCGGTTCGGGAACTAACCCAGCGAGAAGAGCCGGCAAGAAACTCGTCTGGGGCCATCTTTTACCAAAAAGATGGAAAATTATTCTTAACTACTTTTTTAAACTTATTAATGGGAAGGTTTTGAACCTTTTCTGGGATTATATTGTATAAGCGTATACATTGGCCTTTAAAGGATTTACTAACTTTGCTTAGTCTGAACACTGGCATATCTAACTTGTTCTTATTTCTAGTGTTTACACAATGATTATCACATTTCTTTTTGAAGTTGTTTAGATTCTTTCTTACGTATAACACATTTTCCAAAATGTATTGAGATGCGACGGTCAGAACTTTTATTTCTTTAAACTTTTCCCTTAGAGATTCAAAAGTCGACATCTTATAAATAGAACGTATAGCACGTTTCTGCAGCACAAATATTGTATTAATGTCCGCAGCGTTTCCCCACAAGAGGATGCCGTACGACATTATGCTATGAAAATAGCTAAAGTAAACTAATCGCGCGGTAATATTAATCTCTCCATGGTTTTTGCCGACCCTAGGTATAATACTGCAAAATGACGGGTGCGGTAGCCCTACTTCTGAAATGGGTCAGAACTCAGAGCTCTAACGATGCTCCTTTTACACTTTTTCGCATCCGCGTCGCATTCGAGACGAGATTGTTGGAAGAGATGGGGCCGTAGCTCCATGACCGTAATCGAAACTATTCGACATCGCTACAAAATTGATCCACAACCGTAACCGAATACGTTTGCGAAATTTTAAAGGATTTTAGGAAAGGACAGACTATACGTATACATAAAATAAAGATTTTTGTCTAGCCAAAGCAGCAATTTCATTATTTTCTTAATTACGATTTACTTTTATATTTCCACGATAAATTTTTTTTTTAGTTAGATAATAGTATCTGGGTAACCGAGCTTCGATAAATTAAAAAAAAAGAATCACAAAAAAAATTATCTGACCGGGATTCGAACCTACAACATGCCGAATTTTCTAACAAAGCAAAATTTATACATACGCATACCCGATTGCCAATCGGACTGACATATTAGAGTCAAAACTATTGATAAGTTGTTGCACGGCGAATGAAAAATATACATAACTTAAAAATGCGCTGTTTCCAGGGATATGCCAATGTATTGTTTTAACTGTCAAATGTGTCTTTGTTAATGTCTACATGAAGAATAAAATAATAATAAAATAAGACCTAACTAGATTGATTTTTCTCCTCCAAAACTCCCTGCGTACTAAATTTCATGGTAATACTTGCAGTCATTTTCGAGAAACGGATTATATATATACAAGATTATCTCGTTTAAAGTATAAGATTAACCTCTTAGATACAATTTTTATTGATAATTGGGGTAAGAAGGTCTATGGGTGACAATGGTTAGCGACATATAGAAAATACTAGATTTTTACCGCGGCTCCGCCCGCGTAAATATAGTATACCACGGGTATAGTGTATTTTTTGGGATAAAAAGTAATAAAGTTTTAATCAGAGCCTAAAATACTAGCATACCAAATTTCATAGAAATCTGTTATGTAGCTTTTGCGTAAAAGAGTAACAAACATCCATCCATCCTCACAAACTTTCACATTTATAATAGCAGTAACATGTTCCTCCTGACTTGTAAAGAATAATAAAATATGACTGCCACAACTAACCTCTTACGTAATATAGCCCCATCCGTATCCGATATTTGACTGCCCTAGTTAAAAGCATTACGGAATTAAGCTAAATCTTTCATACGTAAGTCGTCAAGTGCAGTTTGAACTCTTCACTACGGTATTTTAATAATTATACTTTAATACTCCATTCTTTTACTAAACTCTTTAATACTTCATTCTTTGCAATTCTTTAAAACTCCATTCTTTGTGTTTTTTAAATTATTTTAAAAGATTTCGCTGTAAAGTTGACTCTGAATTTTTATTTTTTTAACTTTTGTGAAATATTCGGCTTGCTTATCTTTTTTCTTTTCTTAGCTATAATTTTTGCTGTTTTATAATTTTGTATCGTAATTGAAATTGTAATTGAATTTATTAAAGAGGAAAGGTTTATTTCTTTGCATTGATTAAGGTTCCAAAACTACTGGACCAATTTTGATGAAACTTAGCACATACATAGAAAAGACTATGGGGAAGGGCATAAACTAATTTTTATTGCGGCTAAATGTAAGGTCAAGACTTCCTTATGCGCGCACGAAGTAAATTTTTTGTTTTTCTTTTGAACTATTCCACTAGATACCAACTATTCCACACAAAAACTGGAAAGAGAAATGAACACAAACAATGAATTTATTTTTTTATACAAACAATGAATGAATTTATTTCAAAAAAATTGAAAGAAAAACCACACAAAGAATGGTTTAAAAAAGGAACAGAGCATACTCTGTTCAGATCCATTAATCTAAACGTAAACAAACAGATTAAACTCAGCGAAATTAATTTGTCATTGTATTTTAATCGACTTCCAAAAAAGGAGGCCGATAAACATTCGGCTGTAAGTATATATGGTTTTCTTAATCTTAAAGGGTATAATCCCAAATTGGTCCTTTTGACACCAAAGTGTTGACCTGATGATGGGATCCATGAGGACTCGAGGGAACTTGAACGTAAGTTCTATAAAAAAATGTTATTATCAGGATATTGTTGGGCTGGTAGACTGGTACCGCCTTCAAAATTATGAAGATTGAGTGGAGAAACAGTTCAAATTTTAGCCGAATTTAAAAGTGGAATTATTTAGAAAATAAGAACTATATCATACTTTTTTGCGCATTTTTACTTTGGAAGTCGGTTTTAGTTTTTTGTTTAAAATATTATCTTTATTAAATAACGATAAAATTGGTCGCATTCTGTCAATTGTTCACTTTGTTTAGATTTATATTAAATTGAATTTGGACGGAATATGTTTGAGGTACTTCTATTAAAACCACATGTCGTATGTAATGTATTTTGGATGTTAAAAAACATCAGTGTGTAGAATAAACTCTTATCTTTTGTACCGGATATTTTGTCATAAAAAGAGTTTAAAAAATTTAAAGCACTCGTTTTGTTAATGTCATTACTTAAACCTGTAGGTTCGTGGCAAGAATTTGAAAGTAGCGGGTTCAACCTCGGACGTAGGTATCTCTTTTGATTGACCTTAGTCAGTTAGGTATTAACTTGTACCCAAAAATATTGAAAAGTTTAAAAAATTATAGGGGAGACTGGGGATACTAAATCCTTTATTTTTTTAACCCTGATTTCCTCCATATATGTACATATGTCGTATTATTTATGAAAAATTTCTGGCACAGAAATAAGTTGAATTTATCTGGCTACAAGAATCTGCGACCATCAACAGAGTATCAGTGAAAAAATACTAATTTAGCTACTAAAACTTAAGACAGGGATTTGTATCAAGTGTCCCTTATATAAGGGACACATGATCCCCCATAAGTCTTTAAAATACGTTGATTTAAACGTTGAGTGAAAGAAAGAGAGAAATCTGTAATTTCGAGTACTCCCAATTAGTAGTCACAAGGATATTTGAAAATGATCTAAAAATGTCCTTTCGATGCGTCTGCCCCAATTGCGAATAAAACGGACAGTAACAGAACTTAGCTAGTGTGAAATAGATCCTATGGTAGTATGAAGTAGGTTCTTTTTGTAATTTTAACGGTTTTTTTTCAGGTACTATTATCAGTTGGGGCAAAATCGTCTTTGGGTATTAATAGGCATAAATAACATACAAACACTAGGTATGTTTCTCTTTACCCAATGACCCCACTTATTTTTACAAGGATATCCATATATTTATGTAATTTGTATTTTAATAAAAAAATAAGTTTAAAAAACTATAACCCGACTACGTAAAAAAAGGGGTCTAAAAAGGCCGAAACAAGAAAATAATTTCTAATAGAAATCCAGAAATGCATAGTTACAAAAATGGTCAAGGTAGAGCCGTGGTCGCACCTACTGTTCGGAACAGTCGATGTCAAAACGCAGCCGTCTGTAACTATCTTGGGGTATGCATAGTAATATTTTAACCTTTTTGATTTTATTACATTTGATTGGACCATAAACTTTTCACTAAACCAAATTATTATTAAGCAATATATGTATCGTTTAACCTTTTAGAAATATCGGATTTTAGAAACTAAAACGATTTAGTGAGAAATATGTCGTAGACACTAGATAGACGCGTGAAGATGCAAGGTTACCTGTGCAATAAAACATGTTGCAAATTCACGACTTCTCGCCTTAATTGTCAAATCAAACGTTGATATTTAAAGTTATTTTACTATTAAAAACCGGCCAAGTGCGAGTTGGACTCGCGCACCAATGGTTACGTACAAAACGTATTAAAACACGTTCGGTGTAAAGAGCCCCACTTCAATTTTTTTATTCTGTGTTTAGTAATAATTTGTTGTTATAGCTGCAATGAAGCTGAAATATAATCTGTGAAAATTTCAACTGTCTAGCTATCACGGTTTCTGAGATACAGTCCGGTAACAGACAGACAGACAGGCAGACGAACCGTCCCATTTATATATTTTTTGTAAGTAGTGCGAATCCAAATTGTCGTAATTAACTTACAATTTTATTTTAGTTTTATTGAATTGTAAATGAATCGTCTTGATTTCATTAACGGATTTTTGGAGTTTGGACCAATCAAAACGGGTTTGACGTTTAAGGGAACACCGGATTGGATCGTAATTGCAGTATTGCAGAATTTAATTAGCAGAATCGACCTTCTTTAACACGAGTTATCTTTTCATCCAAAAAATCTAAAGTACAGTTTCCTGGGATAGGCGGAATGTCCGCCTATCCCAGGAAACTGTACTTAATGAAAGAACCACGTCGCTTACACTTTTAGTAACTTTCACGTTAGAAATAGAAATTGTGAAAAATTAGTTTTCAAAATTCTTTTTATCTATATAAAATATGTATATTATATACAAATAAAATATAAAATTGAAGTGTCTGTTTGTAATTTTAAATTATCAGCTTTGCACTAAATCCACATGAAAGTAGGTATATTACCTACGGTACTTACAATAAAAAAACATTTACTTTTTTTCTGTCTGTTTGCTCTGGCTAATCTATGACACGAGACTTTCACTGACAGATAGTTAATGTTATAAGGAGTAACTTAGGCTACTTTTATCTTTGCGTTCCGTTTAAAAAAGCAGGGATCCGTTTCCGTTAGCTCTACACGAACGAAGTTGCGGGCACCTATACCTATACTTTCTAATAGGCTCATGAACTCATATCCTTATATTAAAATACATAATATGAAGTATGGATGGATGGATTGATGTTTGTTACTCTTTCACGCACAAACTACTGAACGGTTAATGATTTTTGGTAAAAAAGTAGTTTTGTATTAACTTATTATGCTACTTTACACAGTGCTCCCGTGGGAGGA
The DNA here is from genome assembly GCA_963565745.1 of Phengaris arion. Classification (NCBI taxonomy): domain Eukaryota; kingdom Metazoa; phylum Arthropoda; class Insecta; order Lepidoptera; family Lycaenidae; genus Phengaris; species Phengaris arion. The sequence continues at coordinate 1,512,338 of OY751431.1, forward strand.
AAGCTAGTAGAAACTAATATATACGCTTTTATAGTGGCGCAGCCGGTATTTCAATACAGGTTTCATACAATCAAAATAATATAATGGTAACCCTGATTTTGAGATGTTTTAGAGATAATGTGGTAATATGATGTAAGTATACACGGACCTTAACCTTTCGGGTGATTACAGCACACGGTCAGTCGGTCACAAGGGTGATGATTTATGTGAGATCGCTCCTATATTAGGTTTTAAATACTGTATTCGAAGCCTAGCATACATAAATAGTTTTTAATTCGTTTTTAAAGGCATGTAAAAGTAATATGTAGTCATTCTATGTAATAATAATCGCTCATCTGGCTTAAGAGTTTGTTTTTAGGGTTCTGTATCCAAAGGGTAAAAACGGGGCCCTATTACTAAGACACCACTGTCCCTCCGTCTGTCCGTCTGTCACCAGGTTGGTTCTCGTGAACCGTGATAGATTGACAGTTGAAATGTTCACTTCCTGCACAGAAAATTTCATTGATGCATTTCTGTTGTCGTTATAAAAACAGATTGAAAGAAATAAAATTTAAGTGGGGCTCCCATACGACACACGTGATCTTTTTGACGTTTGGTTGTAGGGCTTGCGCACAAAAGCGGAAATCTTCGTCCGGCCGATTTATTTGTTATTTTAACTGACTTCCAAAAGTAGGGTTAAGTTAATTGAACTTAGTTTAACTTAATTTCGTTAATCTTTGTGATCCACAAATATAGTAATCTAATTTATCGTTCTGACACGACAGAGTAACAAACATAACAGATATCCAACCGTTCATACAATTTTCTATGTAGATACATGATACGTTATTTTTGCAGGAATGTTTCATCAAATGCGCTGAACTCTTTGATCCGTAAATAGACAGAGTATGATTATTGCAATATTTACTTCACTCATCAATGATCAACACTTTTGTAATAGTTTAACACGCCGTGTCTGTTGTTTGACCGGCAAGTTATACCCAATGTCATACGTAATGTTGACGGTAGATTTGAAACTCACGATAAATCTCCGATTTGCCTAATCTACAGTAATTATGAGTGTTTGTTTTACGATTTTACTCGCTCGTTAGCGGGTCAAGGAAAATGTCTATTTTGGTATCCTCTATGCCAACACTATTTTCTGTGTCAAAATTATTTTACACTTAGGCCGGCATCACACTTGCAACTCCTCTGGTCTATAGGCGACGCTAATTGCTTTCCATCAGGGGATCCATCTGCTCGTTTGCAAATGTCATTAAAAAAAATGCAAACCAAAAGGTACAGTTGGTCGACTGTTAAGTACATTTAAACCATCCTCTTGAATCCTTCTGTTCGTCTGTGTATTGAAAATCGCATTAAAATTATTTGCGTTTAAAAGATCGAAGCGTCTACAAACGTGAGAAGAGACATTGTTTACTAGGTGTTTTAGCGCCATTCACACTTAAATCTCGGACCGCGGGGCAGCACGCGCCGTTCTGATCTTCGCTCCGAAACGAACAGTATGCGTAGGGCTGACAGTCCGATCTGGCATGTAGATGCTAGCGCATTTTCCACAGTTTTATCCGCGTATCATGTGTGAACGCAACATAATACAATTTGGTTTGGAGCGACGACTTACTACTGACGACAAAACTTTTAAAATTTATAACGTTCCATCCAAACTACAGTCTAAACTCTTGAAATTACATTTACACGCACAGTTTGGAACGTTCGCCTAAATATGTCAGATCCGTCTGCACTGGGCGCCTTTTTAATCGTTATTAGTGCAGTTTATCCGCAGTCTAAACCGCACAGATCCATCCGCGGTTTGGAACGCAGTCTCAGTTATGAGTTCCTTGTGGAGGGTTCTAATAACAAGCAAAAATGTTACCTTCTGTAAATATAGAATCAATGTGTTCAGTATCTACACTCTGCAGTTGGTCTTTCTCTTCCGGAATCTCCTCTGGTAGTATGTCCACGTATTCCGGAGAAGTCTCTGTTTCTTCCGGAATCCTCTCTTCTGGAACCGGTTCCTCCATCTCATTCTGTATGCCTTCCTCTCTGAGTCTTTTCCGATGCCTTTCTCCCATTGAATCCCTGGTGAGTCGGTCCTCTGGTTTCTTCGCTGGTATGATGTCAAAGATGGATGGCGCCCTTACGTTAGTGCTAGCTAGGCCCAGCTTCTTCTGTATGAAAGCCTCTAATATCTTCGTCGTTATTTGGTTCTGCCGCGCCAACTCTTCTACGTCTGTGGAGAAAGGAAAAAATCAGATAAAAATGACCACGTGAAAAAGACCAAGTCTGCTATTTAAGCTGCTTTAATCGTAATAATTAAAATAGAGTCTTTCTAAGCACTTTATTCTTGCTATTTTTAGTACTTGGTAGGGTTGAAATGTCAATGTACCAAGTATCAAAACCAGCTAAATGTGACTTAGCACGATTCCATTATAATTTAAGAAGCTTTGATACAGACTTGGCTCTTAAAATGTTGGAAGATCACATGGGGAAACAAACTGTGTCGACGTCATTTTTATCTGCTTTCACCATTCTCTATTGGTCACCAGAAAACTCAACGCATTTAATAGTTTTCATTGTTTTTTTTTTATTATTTATTTTAATACGTTATTTTCCAGTGTTTCCATTGTTTATTTATTTATTTTTAATTTCATGGAATTTTTTAATTCTTCTGACAGAAGTTAACTGAACTGACATTTATTTAAAACGCAAGAAGATCACATCTCTAGCAAAATATACTAGCTCTAAATATCTTAAAGCAGAAAGTGATAATACACTGGCGGACACATAAACTGCATCATAGTGCAAGAACACATTCAAACAAATTTTACTACGAAATATATGCAAACTTTTTACATCTATTGGTATTGGACAATAAAGGCTGTTTTATAAAAACAAAATCAAATTTAAATATGGTACTGGAGTTTTGTCGGGGAATTCAATGGGTGACGTTGTGGTTTTTGTATGTCTTTCAAAAAAATGTGTTATTCCGGTTCTTAATGTGTAATATTGGTAGAATATAACTATTAAATATTCGTTAACGTGCACAAGTGTGGGAAAGTGGTACAACTTCAAAAAACTTGCTATTTTGTGTTCCCTCCAAAACACCCTAGGAACTTTCAGTAAAGCTTCTATACCATTTTACTGAATCGACTGACTTGACTCATTGACTGCACTGACTATCTATTTAGACTTGACGATTTAGGAATACGGTGTTGAAAATTGAAAAGAAAATTCTATTTCCCGCCTTTTTAACTTGACATAAGCCGCACAAATTGTTGCTGATGGCTTAGTGGCCATACTGATTACTCCAATAAGTTCCGAGAGCCAAAACCATATTATCATTGTTGCCGGTGGTAAAAAGTGAAATAGTCCACAGATGAAAAAAAAAGTCCGAAAAAGTACGCAATGTTTAAAAAAGGCTGCAAATCGGACTAAAGTCCGCAAAACGGCAACACTGCATATTATTAATTTTCCTGTCATTATCTGTAATTTCTAGATTAGTCGTAGAGTACGAGCCATGAGGAGTAACGTGACACGACATCTGGTGGACACAAGCGGAAATAGGTAGTACCTTCTATCGCTAACAGATGGCGCTAATAGCACGTACAGAATAATCTAGTTGGTTCGAGAAAGTTCTGGTGTCTTCCACTCACTTCTAGATGGCAGTAATTGGAATATATAAGAAGGCTAGTGGCGCAACCACAAGTCAGTTCCTATGACACTGTTGTGAAATAAAATAGTGCGTACCTCCTTAAAACGTGTTTGTGCATGTTTAAGTTTAAGACATCTTTGTAATAGTATTTTGATTTAAATTGTTGCTTTTGTGTGTGATTTAGTAGAATGGAAAAGAAGCGAAAAATTGATAGTGAATGCAGAAAATTCAAAGATCAGTGGAAGATTCAGTATTTCGTAATGGAGTCCAGTAACAAGGCGCTATGTTTGATTTGCAATGAAAGCATAGCCGTTCTCAAGGAATATAATACTAAACGTCATAATGAAACAAAACATTTTCAAAATTACTCAAAATAGTAATGACATTGACAAAGAAGTTTGCGGACAGAAAAATTCGAAGCTATGAAGCGTGGATTAAAATTGCAGCAATCTTCATTTACAAAACTCAAAACTGAACAAGAGGCTGCAACTCGTGCCAGCTTTCGTGTGGCTCTTGAAATTGCAAAACGTGTAAAACCATTCTCCGATGGAGAAATGATCAAAGAATGCATAATTGCAGTAGCCGAAGAAATGTGCCCTGAAAAGGCACAAATAAATAATTTTATTTTATTAAAAACTGTCAGTATGTCAGCAAACACTGTGGCTCGAAGGGTAGAAAACATCGCTGAAAATATATCCTCTCAACTGTTCGACAAAATGGACATGTTGAGTGGTTTTCTTTGGCCTTGGATGAGTCAACGGATGTGTCAGATACTGCTCAGGTGTTGATTTATATTCAAGGAGTAGATAAAAGCTGTGGCATGAAGAACTTCTTGATATGTATAGTATTCATGGCACAGCATGGCACACAACAGCCTCCGTGGTCTAGTGGTTAGAGCTTGGCTCTCGACTCGGAGGTCGTGGGTTCGATTCCCGCATTGGAACAAAAAAATGTTGTTTCCAAGTTTGGTTAGGACAATTCAGGCTGATCACCTGATTGTCTGACAAGAAAGATGATCCATGCGTCGGATGGGCATGTAAAAAAGTCGGACCTGCGCCTAATCTCTCGCCAGTCGTGTCGGTTATCTGTCCCACTGGGTTACGAGAGTAAAAGGAGGAGAGAGTGCTCTTGTGTACTGCGCACACACTTGGGCACTATAACATAACTCCTGCGTAGCTGGTCTGGTTTCAATAAAACAGGCCACCGTCACCGAAATCGGTGTGGGAGCTATTATTATTCATGGCACAACTACTGGTACAGATATTTTTAAAGGAGTTGAAATGGCCATTAATCAAAAAAACCTTCGATGGAAAATTCCGACAATTTATTGAAGAGATTGGAGAAAATGACTTACCTTATCATACCGTTTTATTACTGGCATATTGGCTTAGTTGTGGGAAAGTCCTTCAGCGCTTTTTTGAACTTCGAGCAGTGGTCGAAATTTTATTGAATGAAAAGCATCGCCCTCTTACTGAATTACAAAACAACGCATTGCTGTGGAAGTTAGCATTCTATGTTGATTTGACAAAACATGTGAACAAACTGAATTTGAGATTACAAGGAGAAAACCAGCATCTTCCTGATTTATGCACTAATATCAAATCATTCCGGAAGAAATTAATACTGTTTCAATCACAACTACGAAGTAAATATTTTTCACATCTTAAAACATGTGAAATATTCAGCCACACCACTGAGACTGAGTTTCCTATCGATTATGCAATCGAAACTTTGAGTGCTTTGAAAATAAATTTTGATACTCGTTTCTCGGACTTTGATGCCATTGCTATTCAAATTAAGATTATTCAGAATCCTTTTGATACTGACATTGAAACCCTAGCCCCGGAACTTCAAATGGAAATGATTGATCTACAGTGCAGTGATATAATTAAGAACAAATATCAAAACTCATCTTTGTTGGAATTTTATAAGGGTCTTCCACTGACACAATTTGATAATTTGCATAAATTTGCTCGTGGGCTGTTTTCTGTTTTTGGACTACTTATTTGTGTTAGAAGATCTTCTCCAAAATGAAGTACACAAAAAATGTTTACAGATCTAAATTAACTGATGAGCATCTTAAATCTCTTTTAATATTTGTTACAAGTAAAATTAGTCCACAACTACAAACTATTGTCAGTGGAAAATCTCAATTACATAAATCTCATTAGTATTTCATATGTCATTATGCTTGTTATAAGTTATGTTTTTATTTAAAATGTTAGTTATTATATACTGAAGTTAAATTTTCTGCATATTATATATGTCTTTACTCATTACAATTCTGTGTTTCTTTATCCAACTTATCACAAAAACAATATGAATAAGCCTACAACAATGTTATGAGTAGTTAGCCCATGACCATATCAATGTAGATGTCATATTAATAATTATTCAACATATAATTAGAATACTTCAGTAAACTAAATTTAATTTGCTATAAAAAATATGTTCTCTAAATGGAGTTTTCAAGTATGCTAGCTCTCCGCGGGCTGGACAAACTCTGTCCGCGGGCCGGATGTGGCCCTCGGGCCGTAGTTTGGAGACCCCAGATCTAGACCAACGAATAACTGTTACAGATTTAAATGTAAACTAGTCTACAGTTTCCCGAGTTTACAGAAGGTTTATGGAGACAGGTTCATTAAAAAAAAAGACGTGGTACCGGCGGAACTCGGGTGACAACGTCTCGTGACGACAGGTTTATTGTGACAAATTCCTTGCGAAATCGATTTTTAACGTCTATAAGCATTAAAAATGAGCTCCACCAGGTATGTGACGTAGCAGTTAGTGCACGAACCATAAGAAGAAGGCTAAAAGAGCGTGATATCACACCTTTCAAACCCGAAAATGGACCAAAATTGTCCGCAGCTCACAGGCAAGCTCGACTAAGATTTACTCATGAACACTTAAATTGGACTGAAGAGCAATGGGGTTCCGTATTATTCACTGATGAGTGTACGAATTGTTTGTACGGTGCTGATGGTCGCAGCCTAGTCTACCGTAGACTACTGTACCGTACTCAAAATTGCATTGAGGAGAGGGTTCCATTTGGAGGCAGGTCTTGTATGGTTTGGGGCGGCATATCGATGGATGCTCGAACTGAACTTGTGTTTATTGACGCAGACACACATGGCCGTGGTAACCGTGGTTTAACATCATATCGCTATATAACGGAGATATTGGACCCTCATGTGATACCTTTTAGCGGATTTATGGGCGACAACTTCATTCTGATGCAGGATAATGCTCGTGCGCACGCAGCGAGACAAGTTTATCAATACTTTACTCAGGTTGAGATTCCTTTCATGGATTGGCCAGCACGTATCCCGGACCTCAATCCGATAGAACACGTGTGGGACCACCTAAAAAGAGCTGTATTTACAAGAAATCCGGTCCCAACAACGGTTGCGGAGCTCAGAGTTGCATTGTCCCAAGAATGGGACAATTCTCCGCAAGATCTTTTAAAAACACTGATCAGGTCGATGCGAAATCGACTTGAATCAGTTATTAGGGCAAGCGGAGGTAATACACCTTATTAAAAACAAAGAAAACTTTTTCTTTTCCTGGTATTGTAATATTTTCATAATAAAGCTGTTTTTGTTCTATTAACTGTTTTAGTGAGAAAAGTTGACCTATACACACATGAATTGATTTTTTTATCAGATTAAGAACCAGTCTTAGCATTATCAATGAAATAAATCAAAATAGTTTGCACTTTCACTTATTATATTTCACTAAAAGTTATCTTGCACTATGATGCAGTTTGTGTGTCCGACAGTGTAGTTTCACTACATTTAAAACCTATTTAACTTCAGGACTTCCACGACTATAGATAACTCATTTATATAAATAGTACCTGGGTAACCAAGCTGCGCTCGGAGTTCTGATAAATCCGAATTTTCGAATAAAGTAAAATCATTCATACGCATACCAAACTGCAAATCGGACTGACTTAATAGAGTCGAAATTATTGATATATTGTTGCACGATGAAAGAAAAAACATATATAGCTTAAAAATGCACAGTACCCAGGGACTTATCCCTGTCTTAACCTAGCTAGATCGATTTTTTCCTCTAAAACTCCTTGCATACTAAATTTCATGGTAATACTTCTGAATATTATCTTATTCTTTAAAGTATAAGATAATATTCTAGATTTTTAACTGCACTATTGAAGATGATTTCGAAACTTTTGCCCGGAAAACGGATATCCTCTATTGCGTTTGGGATAAACATATGACGGCCTCTAAAAGATCATTATGTAGATCACAATAAAAGAGAATACAGAAGGTTAAATTAGATAAAAACTTACACTACTGTGCTATTGTTACGGTTACTAATGCAAGTGCTCAATGCGAGGAAGCCGTGGGGCTTCACCTTGTATTGTTCGAAATCATCGTAAGTTAGGCTAGCCTCAGGAAAACACAAAAGAAAATGCGTATATACTGTAACATGACTAATTTTGTAAATGATGTCCGGCGAAAATTGTGAAAATATACTTTACGAGATTGGCTGTTACACCACTGTGCGTCAATAAGAAGTAACAGCTTAATGCAAAAATCATAATCATTTCATTAATACTCCCGCCGTTTGCAAAAGGTCCTTAAAAAAAATATACGTGAAGCGAAATCTTCTTTTTTTCACGAAAATATGCAAACGGAGTAATATGAAATTTGGCACAGTTAAAGTTTATGTGGAGTGAGGTGTGCAGAAAGCTATTTTTTAAATAATGCTTAGATATACATAAAATTAATAAAAATATCATACGTTTGTATAAAAAATAAACGCATGGTATGACCTGATTAAAAGCTGCCTAAAAGACTTTTTCATACAAAATTAATTACAGTAATTCTTTTACATCAAAGTTCCACAGCTATACGACATCAACAAACAAATCACATATTGTATGCGTGTGCGCAATATCGCCTTGGTTATCATTAGTTTCGCGGTTAGGTGTTTCGTCAACATCTACATTGTAAAGTCCTACATTTTTACTGGCACTCAATTCCAGCATAACGGTCGCATAACTTTAGCTGTCAGTAATTGTCCAGTCAAATACTGATCCGACGTACCCCTTTTCAGACTGTTATTCTATTCTTTGTAGCCTAATTATCCTGAGTTTCTCTTTCTTGTGAGGGTTGTTACATGATGTCTCTAACCTCAGTGTGTCGCATGACATAGGCCTCCTCTAACGATTTCCATTGATTCCTATCAATAGCAACTATCCTCCAGTTTGGTCCGGCCGTTATCTTTGTCGTCTTCCCATCTAGTGTGCCTTCCTCGTTCCTTTTGCCATCTCGGGGTACCAGTGCGTGACCTCTTTGCTCCACTTTTCCTATCTGACTCGCAACATATTATGCCCTGTCCATCGCCATTTTAGTTGATCTATTTTAAAGAGAATATTTCGGCCTTAGCCAGTAAGGTTCATAAGTGGTATCTGACTATAGCTTATTACGGAACTAACGAATTCGGCGTACCGGCATATCTGATGAATGGAATAATAGATTTTAAGGATGTTCTCAAACGTCACCATAGTGGTCTTAGTTACTGATCCCAAGACCTCATGTCGCAGGGCTAGGGCGCCAAATTTGAAATAACATAATCATATATCATTGACTGTAAATATCCATAAATGGAACAACTTATACGGATTTTATTGCGTTTTTACTGTAGTATTTATCAGCTGTTCTATTTTTAAAATGAGTAGTATTCACGTAAACCTAAGAAATCAATATCACCATGATTGAACTACGTACCTATGTTTCCTTCCTTTCATAATTGTAATATTATCTACCTATAAGATAATAATATTATACTAAGAAACTAGAAATAACTCCCGTCACACCGATTTCGGTGACGGTGGCCGGTTTCATTGAGACCAGGCCACTTGCGCAGGAGTAATTATATAGTGCCCAAGTGTGTGCGCAGTACACAAGAGCACTCTCTCTTCCTTTACTCTCGAAACCCAGTGGGATGGATGACGGACACGACTGGCGAGAGATCAGGCGCAGGTCCGACTTTTTTTTACATGCCCATCCGACGCATGGATCATCTTTCTTGTCAGACAATCAGACGATGAGCCTGCATTGTCCTTACCAAACATGGAACCAACATTTTTGTTGTTCCCACGACTCCGAGTCGAGAGCCAAGCTCTATCCACTAGACCACGGAAGCTGTTAAGACAAAGACTAATTGAAGACAAATGTATCAATTTATAACATTGAGCTACAATTATACCTACAAACCATCATTTTGATTGTGCTGCACTTAGCCATCTTGTACAAAATAAAAAAAAAAAAAATTAATAATAATAATTACAAAATCATCTTAATAACCATGTTTCTTTTAGTTTTTTTTTTTCACACTTTTTGTATTCTCAGCATAAGCACGATATTGTACCAATTATATTGTAATTGTCTCATGTGAGTGACTTTGTTCTTTTTAAGAAATAAAGTTCTTTAAGCCTAAGTGGTACATCAGCTCCGTAGCGACCACACGCATAAACGTGTATGATTGCCTAGTGCCTACACTACCTAATAAAAAGTGGTACATCAGCTCTACCGTAGCGACCACACGCATAAACGTGCATGATTTCCTAGTGCCTACACTACTTTATAAAAAGTGGTACATCAGCTCTACCGTAGCGATCATACGCATAAACAATGCATGCATGATTGCCTACACTACATAATAAAGACTAAAGACTAATGATTCGTTACTTTCCATTGAATAGTCTCCGGGCAGAGACATTGAGTAGACCACGGGGAAGGACATATTCTACTTTGTATCGCGGCTAAATGTTCTGTTTTCGCGGATTTTCTTTTCGCGCGCACGAAGTTGCGGGCAACATTGGTTCAATAATATTCAACATCTTGCCGATGTAATAACGTCACTTAAAAAGTTTAGGTGGAGTTTTGCCGGGGAATTCAATTCAAAAGGTTTTAGTATATCTTCCATAAATTTGTGTTATTTCGGTTCGGTTATTAATGTGTAATATTGGTAGAATATCAACCATTAAATATTCGTTAATGTACACAAGTGTGGGCAAGTGGTACAACTCCAAAATCGTGCTTTTTTGCGTCCCCTCAGAACTCCCTAGGAACTTTCCGTTAAGCTTCTACCACTTTACTGAATCGACTGACTTGACTCATTGACTGCACTGACTATTTATTTAGACTTTGAACTTGACCTTTTGATTTAGAAATACGGTGTTGAAAATTGAAACGAAAATTATATTTCTCGCCTTTTCAACTTGACACTGGCAAATGGTTTAGGCCGACGCCATATATCCATATATTATATCCAAGATCCATATATTATATATAATATATATCCATATATTATATCAAAAAAATAAATTTAAAAAATGTTTAGGTTAGTATGTTTAATGAATGCAATATCCATTCAACATATAAACTAAACTTTATAAGGCTGTACATACAGACTCGTATCTTGCGGCAAAACAAAAGGAAATTCAAAAAAGGAATTGAATAAAACCTTTTGCATAGCCTTTATGATAAATCTCGTTCACGGAATGGCATTTAGGTACTCACTATTGTTTTATGGAGTATTTATGATTTCTTTTCGTGAGTTCATGCTTGGAGACGACTTTCAATAGGCCAGAGATATATTTTTATTACAAACCTACATTATACCATTATACTTATGGTCAGCTACTAATAACGCAGAGTCGACGAAGGGAAGCGAAATTCTGAGATTTACTTTAGCAAAATACCCTTATGTCTATAATGTAATACATATATTCCTTCTAAGATAAAAAAGACGCATCTGTACACCACCAACGTTTCTTTTTGTCTCAGATTATGTGCATTACTTACTTTGTGGACATAAGAGTGGATTTGTCATATATACTATATGTAAACGTAGATGTAAACTACTGAGCATGTCTCAGTAGTTTCGGAGCCTATTCAATGCAAACAAACAAATGTTTCCTATTTTCAAAATTCGAATAGATAACATGTTTCCATTGTGGATAAAAAAAACATCACGTTTTGTTTCTAAAACTCTTACTTTCATACTTCTTGAGGAAATCTTTTAATTTTCCTAGGACCTAGGCCACTTCAGTAAGAAAATGGCCTGCTAGGACGTGTAGATAAGGCGTAATCGCCGCCTCTAGGGCCCTAGCTATGAGCACCTTTGTTCTACGTTAAGGATGTGCTTTAATCTTATAATGAATCACTAGGGGACCACCAACCAGCGCAGACAGAGAGGAGCGCAGAGGAGAGCATTTTATTAACGCACTCTAAAATCAACTTTAAAATTAGTAAAATAAAGTGCATACATGCTTGAATCTGACAAAAAAATCAGTTGTCTGTAAAGTCGGTTTACTGACGATAGTTCAACGTGACAACGTCATGTTTATAGTGCGCGCGGAACTAATTAACATGAGATTAGACAGTGACGACCAATCTCGAGATATCGTGAACAATAATTATTCAATTATTGAAAAGAATAAATTAAAGACGCATCAGGTTTATATTCTAAACTATTGACATCGGCTTTCCGTTTTTTAAAAAACGTATGCACTTTAAATATTATTTCCTTAGATTGTCTGTTTATCGGCGGACTCATCTTGCTATTGCAATCTCTTGTGCGTTTTGTCTAAACTAGCCAAAACTGTCAACGCGTGTTGCCGCCGCGAAGTCCGGCGCCGAACTGAGTAATAACATCAAGCGCCCCCGCCTCTCCGTCCCACCGCTCACAAACCTAAAGGCCGTCACAGACGTAGCTATAATATATATTAATATGAATATAGCAAGGCATATTACGATATATTTTCCATATTAATTTTCGATGGCCGCACACGCAGCTATAATATATATTTCGATGACGTCACTAAAATATATTGACAGATATATCTCTGTATATTTTGGCATATTAATATATATTTTGATATATTTTGAGGATACAGTATGTTCCATTTGTTCGGAAGACGTCCGTGCTCGATGCGCACAAGCATTTCACCCCCGCCCGCTTCACCTCAACGACGCCTACCCGCCATATAGTTTGTGTCTCGGCTGTTGCAAGCCCGCTTTCGCCCGGCATTTACTACCTGTTATTTGTTCGTGGACTTGCTCTATCCAAATGGTTCTGTTTTTCGTTCCTGACAACGCAACATGCATATCAAATTCAGCATCAAAATCATCATTTGAGGAACTTTCAATTAGATCTAAAATAAGTGCTTTTGTCGAATTCATTTTAATAGATTGATTATTAGTAGGTATTGTTTAGGAACAGCCTGTACAATAAAACTGTGCGCCTGCAAGGACGAACGCAGACCGAGTGAGGGCAAAATATATATTTATTTTATAGCTGCCGTGTGTGGTAGCTTGCTATAGTATAATATATATTTCGATATATTAATATATATTATAGCTACGTCTGTGACGGGCTTAAGATGCGGCCAGCTGAGGTAACGGCAAATGCGTCATATTTAGCGAGGTAACGCTGGTAACGGTGGTAACGGTATGAGTCATGTTTTTTCGTGCGTGCAGCCGGCTCCATCAAATTATAAGACGTTATCTCGTCAAAAATGCTCTCGCGTACTCGAAGATACGGCCGATATAAAATAGAAAAATGCCCGAGGCCGCGCGAGGATTATTCCTCTCTGCAAACAGCGCAGACGCTGACCCTAAGCGGCAACTCACACCGAAACGCGACGTGACACGACGCGACACGATAGTGATGCAAAATGAACTTTATCCACTATGCAGTCTGGTGCAGTTCGAAATTCGAACTCTTGCAATAAAACGTGTATCTTGTGTAGTGAATAATCTTCTCGTTTCGGTGTCAACTGACTCTAAAACAGATGATTTGTACCAAGAAAATTAACGTTCAGGGGCTTTACCCCGACGTATAATATCACTTAGTTTTGAATTTATAATAAACTAGATTCTCGCGTACATTTTTCCGCGATAAAAAGTAGCCTATGACCTTTCCCGTACTCTATATCTGTGCTACATTACATTAAAATCGGTTCAGTACTTTAAGAGCCAATTCAATGCAAACAAACTTTTCCTCTTTATAATAATAAGTAAGTATAGATAAAAATATATTTTTAATTTGCGCGAATGCCAAAAGGATTGTAAAATTATTACTGCTATAAGACTCTGTGGTATAGCTGCTGGTTTGTTTTGAGATATTTAAGCAAAATGTGACGTGTTACAGACCCAAAATACCTTGTTCAGCTAGGTAGTAGGTATCAATCTAAGAACCTCTATAAACAAAATCTAAGTATTACATTGAGACTGTTTTCTTGGTAATATTTTCAACGAGGCGTGTTCCCAGACCGAGAGAACGAGCTGCACACCCAACAATGTAACAATGAAGACGTGTCTTAATTGTACAATTTAAAATCTCGAACTGGTATGAAATGAGTTTTATTGAGAAACTTTATGTATTGTCCTTTAAAATGTCTTCTTTACAACCTGTAACAGTTCATAAAGTGTATTTTATTGGGTATTACAGAAAGTAAATTGGGCACTGTATGTTACTGGATATGCTTTATCTTTGGCCCTTCCAAAGATTTCTTTTTTTTCTTTTTTTTGTCTGTCCATGTAAATAGAAATAGTATAAATGTGACAAAGTAAATACTACGAGGTACTCAGTCGGGCAAGAGAGCATTAAACCAAAGAAATACTGGGGGTGTTAATAAAACTATTTACACAACAGATAACTTTAACAACGTTGCCGTCTTTGTCTGATGCGTTGGAAAAGTCACATGATAGAAAAAGATAAGCAACGTTGTTTAAGTTATGTTTAAGGGTTAGTCTAAAGGTACTATACCATACAATTTATTGTAACCAAACTTAATTATTGTAAGGCTCTGTAACAAATTTCTTGGAAATAAATAAATTATATTCTATCCTCTTCATATATAGCCAGTGTCATGCAAAAAGTACGTAATTCTTGACCCAGAAAAAAAATACATAACGTTTTTTTTTAAAAAAAAAGTGCTGTTTACGTACCCACTTAGTACCTACATAAATTAGTTATATAAACTAATATGTTTTAAGCCAAATGGTAGAGTGATTAAAAGTTTTAGAATACAACTTTTTAGAAGAGTTTACTAATATCAAACCACTAATACTTCTTACCAAATGTGGCCTATAATTACAAACGGCATTTCCTATAAGGAATTAGTAGGAAGTTGTAACACAGACTTATTACGGCAATCATATTTGAGATCTTTTGGTCTTAAAATAAATGTTTTGCGTAAAAATTGTATTTTGTTTTGGTGGATCGTGGAGAATTGATAAACTTTTTTTATGAATTCTCGTGCAGGTTACAAGTTTTAAATCATTTAAGTTCTCGCTATTTGAACGTGTTAGGCGGACGTTAGTATAATTTATCTATTAATTTGCTATAGTAAATCATAAAAACCGTTTATGTAAATCATTAATCAAGCTAGTCCATCTAATCTTGTGATCTTCAACGAGTGTTATTAATTATATTACAACATGATTTTTGATGTTACTAACAAAATACACATATTTTTGACCTTTCAAAAAACTACTAGCGAATTACCTATGATAATTTATGTCAAAGATGTGTTTGGAGTGGGCCAAAAATTGGAGCAAGGATTCTAGAAACGTCTCTAAAAGGCAGCAGGATAATAAATGTCTGGTCGAATTTAAATTGATGTAATTTGGGAATTAAATAACACATTAAAAAGCGTATTTCAATTTCCTGGTTTTTTTAGAAAGCGAAAGTGGAATGAGATTTGGGTCGGTAGGTTTTTGGGTTTCATTAAACCGTTACTGGATCCATCAACATGCTCTAACCACTAAATATGTGTGTATGTGGAGTGAGGACATAATCCTCAAATTGGGAGATACCAAAATCCACAGGACACTATACAGGGACTTCATAACCCCAGTCGAGATTGGACACGTTAGTGATGGTGATGAAGATTTAAAGCGAGCAAAGCTGGAAGCAAATCCAATTTTAATAACGAATAAAGAAAAGTTAAATAAAGAAGATAGCGCGATTTCCAACCATAATTCCTTCATGCTCGTTGACACATATTTAAGTTATATTCGATTTTATATCATTGAGAATGTTATATGTATCAGGAAGTATTTTGAAATGGTCGGCCGCCGGTACTGCCGTCTGCCTCACTAGGTTTTATTGTAATGGACTGAGATCCCAGGCCTGCCGGGCTACCCTTACTGATCAAATATATATCATATTGACATATGTATATCAATAGTATTAGTGAGTACAATGAACATATATATACCCGCTAGTTTGTGCAGTGGGCCAATTCTCAGGTACAGGCCCTGTATATATATACTTTTTACCTTTAGCGCCCTGTAGTACAGGGCGCCAAAGGTACAAAAAAAAGTGCCAACTTTTCTTACGTACGGTGGTACGGTACGGTTCTTACGTTTAACGTATGGTGTAGTAGAATAATGACAATTAGATATGACTATAAAGTGAAATTTACAAATATTATTTATTTTATGTTCTAACTTTCATAAAAATAAAAAAATAAAACTATACACGTAGAAATAAAAATCATTAAATTTCTAATCTGTATATCTCTGTTCATACTAAGTTTATAGAAAAATGATTTTAATAAATTTTGTTTCTTACGTTATTCTAAAACCAATTAATGTGATTGACACTTTGTCAGAATGTAAGTAAGGTGAGAACAATTTTCCCCAACTTCAGCGCCTTGTAAATTGGCCCACGGCACAAACTAGCGGGTAGGCATACGTTCATTATACACACTAATACTACAATATGATGTATACATTTTATCACTAAGAATATAAGTGTATTCTGGCGGTCCTGGGATCTCAGTCCATAAGCCCCCCGGCGGCAAACGTACTCACTACTCCGTACGTTCTTTATTATTATTGCCTTTTTAACATGTCGAGCTTACGAAAAGGGTTATTTAAAGTTGTTTTCTTTAACCTTTTAATGTTTATTGTGTATTAAATAATATCTATTGGACTACACTTAACTATACTTATATATATATATAGTACTACTTAATTTTTCAAAATTTTTAATTGATGAGGATTTCTGTCACTAAGTTTGTTGCCTTTTCATGTCTCAAACTTTGTAATCTAGTATGCTATCAAATTCTAAAGAAATAGTCTACATATTACTTTTCAAGAAGGTTGCCAGACGTGTTTGTATGTAGACGTTATTATACCTAGAACTGCTTTGTTTTTTTTATTTATATATGGCATCGGCTTATAACCATTTGCCAGTGTCGAGTTAAAAAGGCGAAAAGTAGAACTTTCGTTTCAATTTTCAACACCGTATTCCTAAATCGTCAAGTCGAAAGTCTAGTCAAAGTCCAAATATATAGTCAGTACAGTCCATGAGTCATGTCAGTCGATTCAGTAAAGTGGTAGAAGCTTTACTGAAAGTTCCTAAGGAGTTTTGGCGGGAAACACAAAATAGCACGTTTTTAGAAGTTGTACCACTTGCTCACACTTGTGCACGTTAACGAATATTTAATGGTTAATATTCTACCAATATTACACATTAAGAACCGAGATAACACAAATTTATGAAGTTTTACAAATTCCACAACGTCACTCATTGAACTCCCCGGCAAAACTCCAACGGCTTTGTTACCAAAGTCACACAAAGGACATTAGAGCCCATCACACGTATAGCTCTGACCGCGGGAAATAGCACGCGCCGTTCCAACCCGCGCTCCGAACCGAACGTATAAATGCGCAGGGCTGACAGTCCGAGCAGACAGCGCGTTTTCCACAGTTTGAACCGCGCAGTATGACCAAACCGTAACGCGTTTAAATAGTATTTAGCATGATAGTTCAATCCGCAGTCCGAACCACACAGATCCTTCTACGGTTTGGAACGCAGTCCGAACTTTACGTGTACAGGGCGCTATTGTATAGGGCCTATAGGGCCTGTATACATGGAGACATTTCGTGCCATTTGAGGCATAACTCGGCCATAAAATATCGTAGCATATCGACAATCCCTCCCGGCTCCCACTAATGATCTCATAATCACAGCTGTATAATTAGTAGGTAGCGGGTACCTGCATTATAGCTAAGATAGAGTCGGGGAAATTAACGTTTAACGAAAAAAATGATTTCAGAAGTATGATAAACTCCTAAACACTCAATTTCTTTAATTGTAGGTACATAGAAATATATCGTTATTAAAAAAAAAAAATCCGACTGCGTGTCGGAAAGAAAATTTTTCGACGCCTTTTTTGAATTTTTTTTTTAAGCCGATAATTTTTTAAGGCGTCGAAAAATTTTGATGATTTGTGTCACTCTCACGACGAAGTCGAATCTAATGATTTACGATGACGCGACAAGCGTATTAGATCTTGCGATGTATCGTTAGATATTCGTATCAGATTTCGAGATATCATTAGATCGATCATTTAGGCTCTAGAGCGTCCCAGAGAAATATAGATACATACATACATTCGAAAAACATAACCCTTTTGCCGCAGTCGGGTAATAAAAAATTATTTACTTTTTTAACTTCGTATTAAAGAAGCGGAAACGGTTTATGAAATGGCTAACATTTTTTCGGAAAAACTTAAAAGTACTCACATACTCATAAGCTAAGAATTCAATATCTTTGAAAATAAGGTTGCTAATTAATTATAATAAGTTAACTATACAAATTAATAAATTAAAATAAAAAAACTTAGCTAACAGCTTTCGATAGTGTTCTGGGTCAAGTACAATAATCGAGTTACGATTGTTTCCGATGGATGGAATTGACGGCGAAGTTTGAATAAATGACGAATATGGACAGAAGAGCAATATTATGTTGTAGGGCGTAGATAAAGGCTGGTTTCCACTTACTTCGCTGTCTGTCCGTCTGTCTGTCACCAGGCTGTCTCTCCTGACTTTCACAGTTAAGGAAATGAGGGGCATTTCCTTAACTGTGATATTATCTAGACAGTTGAAATTTTCACAGAAGGTGTATTTCTGTTCCCGCTATGACAACAAATACTAAAAACAGAATAAAATATTATCTAAGGGGGCTCCCATATAACAAACTTGATTTTTGTTACGGAACCCTTCGTGCGCGAGTCTGACTCTCACATGGCCGGTTTTTTTCACTTACCGGCCCGGCATGGCACCGGCCCGGCGATGACTCCCAAGCCCCACATGTCACCGGCCACCCAGAGCCTTTAGCCAAGTTGCCGTCGCTAATTATTACGACGAAGTGCGAAAACAAAACTGTATGGGATTTGACATAAGCATCGTAAATAATAGCAAATAGCGATGCTTATGTCAAATTCCATTTTTGTTTTCGAGCCTCATCGTCGTAATTAGCGATAGTAATTTGGCTAAAGGCTCAGGGTTGCTGCCGGGCGTCAAATCTGCTGATGTATTGTGTTTGTATTGTAGGTGGAAGTGTGTAAGTGTGTGTGTGTAACTTCAATGTAAGTATATACTTCTATATACTTACATTGAATTTGAACATTTTGTTTTTACACAAAAGAGCAAAGACCTATTACATAGCTCTTACATAATATATCATTATGATAGAATAAAACGTATTAATTAACATAATACATTTTGTTTTGTATACATTTTCTAGATTTTAATTATTATAACGAAATAATGCAATTCAAAGGAACCGGTGAAACGAGTTTGAAGTTTTCTTAAAGCAATTATTTAATGTAGGTAGATGTTTCACTGAAATACACCTATTTTTCTCTCATTTAACATCTTGCTATATGTAACAAAAATTGGCTGTCTGTTTGTAACTTTAGTACCTCTATACCTCTACATCCGTAGGCTTATGTGTATATCCTGTGTGTGCTAACCTCAAAAACGATTTAACCGCTTTAATAATCAAACTTCTATTTTACAAGCCAAACAAATTTAAAAAAATAAGTAATATATAAGTAATGGTTCCGTACGATTAGGGTCAATTCACACCGAAACAAAACCATCCGCGGCATAGTTTTTAAGATTGCTATTCAAAATTGACGTTTCATTGAATTGTATACACGTTTCATTGAAAGGGTTAAAATGTCACGTTGCACAGAGCATGTGCAGTGTATGACTGATGTCATATGAAACGTGTATCTTTTGTGTACTGTATAAAGTTCAATTTTGAAAACCTTCCTTAAAAATGCGGCGCCGTGTAACGTCACGGTGTGAACTGACTATTACGCTATTTGTTTCCGTAGCTAAGAAGCTTTGCAGTATAAAAGAAAAGAAATATAATGTAGATGACCTAGTATCATCGAAACCAGCTCAAAGAATAAAGAAGGTTACATAAATCAGGACGCGTTTGCGGTTAGGCAATAACACCTCAGGGCTCAGGGTTTCCAATCCTGATATATTCTCCCTACAATTTGGTTACGAAAGTACCTAATGAAATCCTAACTGTAATAATATAAAGGCAAAAATAACTATGTCTGTCCTAAACCACGAAACTGATTGTGATGAAATTTAGTACAGGGATAGATAAGATCTAGAAAAAAGACATGTTCTATATTTTATTTCGGCAAAACACGGCTCTCGTGCGATATGGTTTCGGAAAACATCTAGATAGTAGATTTTATATAAATTGACAACCCTAGACATGTAAGTCAAGGTGTATGTCGTTTATTAATGACAAAAGACTTTTTTTGATACACTGACGACATTCATAGACCATCCATCCGCCCATTTCGTTAAGCTTATAGTTTATTTTAAGTAATATTAATAGGTATAATTGTGAAAGCGAGATTACTTGTTTGTTAAGTCAATAAACCCTTTTTATTTGTCTTGGTAAAATATACCGAGGCGTATTTAAGCTGTTCGGAATCCGGCGGGCCCAGGAAAAATAAGAGCACTGAAAATAGAACACTGCGCTATTTACAATAGAGTTGAAAATCGAAGTGTCTCGTGACAATCTGTCATAAATGACATTGATCTTTGGCCCGACACTTGTGTGTTTGATTGTCAGCTCTATTGTATTAATGCCCCGGCCTACCGGATTCCGGACAATAATTATATTCCCAGCCTTAGCTTTGCATATCTAATATTTATATCCGAAGCAAAACGGAGGTAAAGTTTAAGTATTTATTAGGTATATTTATTTTTATTTGAGAAGATTTCAGTTTGAAATTTATAGAACAAAATAACTACACTACCTACGTCATTGCCATAAAATGTACAGAAGCGAGGTCGGGCCATAAGGAAATCCTTCATTAATCCCAAAATATTTATAGATCAATATAGATCAATTATGCCACATACTCATCTTTAATTGATCGACAATAAAATATTAGGTATCCATAAACATCCTTGACATATAAAACATATAAAATATAAGCGATAAAACATATAAAACTATCAAATAATTAATATGCAATGGCTTTTTATATATTTTTAGATTAATTATGTAAATCCTCAATCAAATGTCAACTTAGAATATTGCTAATTATGTATGTAGTTAAAATTAATAAGGAAGCCAATTTTTTTAGTTAAAAACTGAACTGTAAAACGCAAAACTTGTACATAAACAGCCATAAGTCACATTTAAATTTTGACAAATCAAAAAAAGGTTTTTAATTTTCCTTCAAATAAATAATCGTTTCCTATTAATAAATCTGACATTAGTATGATCTTTTTTAATGGCCAGGGTTTCATTATACATTTTTAGGGTTCCGTATCCAAACGGTAAAACGGGACCCTATTACTAAGACTCCGTTATCCGTCTGTCTGTCTGTCCGTCTGCCACCAGGCTGTATCTCATGAACCGTGATAGTTAGACAGTGGAAATTTTCACAGATAATGTATTTCTGTTGCAACTATAACAACAAACACTTATAACAGAATAAAATAAATATTTGAACGGGGCTCCCATACAACAAACTTGTTTTTTGCCGTTTTGTACGGAATCCTTCGTGCTTCCGTTTCGTTCTTCTAAGTGTTAGATAGCAAAACTGCATGTTTTGTCTCTGTCGCTCGATATAAAGTAAGCAGCGACAAAACTGCCGGATAAGCTATTTGGCGATTGTGAAACAGGCCCTTAGCGTTTTGACTTATTCTACACACCTAGGTAGTGTAGGTATCTAAATAATATATCGGTTGTCTGTAAAGTCGGTTTACTGACGATAGTTGAACGTGACAACGTCAACAACAACAACAACAACATTAATAATAATTAAATGCGAGGTAACGGTACTTGGTAACGCATGAGTCATGTTTTTTCATGCGTGCAGCCGGCTCCATCGAATTATAAGACGTTATCACGTCAAAATAGTTTTTCCTCATTTAACTTTGGAAGAACCTAAGTAAATATACGTTAGGAAGTGGAATTAGCAATTAGATTTTATGGATTTGGTGAGCTTATTATTCTAGTTCCATATTTAATATTATGTAATACGTTCGAAAAAAGGACGAGGTTTCTTTGTAGTAAAATTAATTGTAATGGGTTTTTATTAAACTAGCAGGATCACATTTTACATCATTATTTTCGAAAAAAAGTAAAAAAAATAGATAACTTTGCGAGTCTTCGCATATAACGTTATCTTTTGGGACTTTTGGCAATTGAACTACAAAACCTACATAAATTATTGTAATGTTAATTATAATAACCGGCTGTTAATTATCAACCTAAATGTCACTAAAATAACACTTTTTATGTGCGAATTGTTTTGATGGTAATTTTCCTTAGAGACAACATCTTGGGCTTTGCAAATATACAAGTCGTTTATTAAAAATTCGCCCTTGTTTGAATGATATTGCTAAGTTTACCTGCTACTGAAATGAAATGATTTTTTTTTTATTTCCAAATGAAACTTAACGAGCCTTTTTCGGAAAGTCAACAGAAAAAGCTACCACTGGTTCAACCCTAACCCGCCGAGAAGAACCGGTGTATGGAAGTTGAGTATTGAGTATTTATATTTTAATGTGTATGTGCTAGCTTTGTCCGCGGCTTCAGCCGCGTGGATTCAGTATCCCACGGGAACCGTATATTTTCCCGCAATGAAACGTATCCTATGTCCTTCCCCATAGTCAACTCTATATCTGTGTTAAATTTCATGATGATCGGTTAAGTAGTTTCTACGTGAAAGCGTAATAACCAAACAAACAAACTCACATTCACATTTATAACATTAAGTAAGGATTAGACGTATGTATGTCCGGACTGGCTTGTGGTACAAAAAACTCTTATCAGTGAATTTTTAATAACAATTCCATTGTTCAATGACCGATAGAAAATTCAGCAACCAATATAATGTTTCGTGACAATATGTGACGAGTGACGACAAAAAAAGCTTCCTACTTAGGCAGAACTTTTGTAGGAAAGAGCAGTTTTTCGAGTTTACACCTTAAGAATCGATTTTCATATAAGGCCCCCGGTATGAAAAAAATGTAAGGTGTAAAATCTACTGAACGAATGACCTCGTTACGTTTTCGTGCGCAACCTATTCTGCGCACCGGTCACTTTTTTTCACATGGCGCGAATTTTTGAACTCAAACCGATCGCTAAAGTTTTTGTTCCTTCTGAGGGACGTGTTTTACTTTTTAGAGTAAACTCCAGTCGTGCGTCGGAGCTGACACACACTTTTTTTTTCAACTGGAAAGTTGATTCTATAGTAAAAGTTGCTTACATTCAAGAGTATATCCAATGTCGAAAGTATGGGCGCTGACTGAAAAAAACACCGTTTAAATAAAGATTTTAAAGTAATATTATTAAAAAAATGAATGTTAACAACAATTCTATGATAGTAGGTATAGCAACAGGCTTCTTTTCAAGGATCTAGAAGTTAATATATAACATAAATATCCAGTTCATCCAAACAATAATATTATTATCTAGATACTAGCTTTTGCCCGCGGCCCGCGGAGAAGAAACTTCTTCAGCAAATAACTCTACTCACTGCAATAAACTTCTGTATACAATATTGTAAATGTTTTTTAGGGCTTCGTACCCAATGGGTAAAATCGGGTTCGTATCAATAAATCGTGGAATAATTAGCGCCACAATCCTGAAACACATACACATATTGCCTTCCTCTTGAATCACTCTATCTATTAAAGAAAAACCTGCATCAAAATCCGTTGCGTACTTTTAAAGATCTAAGCATACAATATAGGGACGGACGGATAAAGCGACTTTGTTTTATACTATGTAGTGATAGGTATTTTAATAACATTGACAGGTTGCAGAAACAATTTTCTGACTAGATATCCGTTTGCGAGATATTCAAGTTTAAAGAGCATTTTTTTGCTAAGCGCTTGGCTTGAAAATTCTTTAAAAAAGTCCTGATGGTAGTCCACGTGATGCACTTTAAAGGAAAACTATAACGGCTCATACAACTTTGTTAGTTACAGATGCCTTACATGTAAAATGCGCTTACTTGGAAAACTTTGTACAAAAATAAGTGAAATAAATAAACATGTAAAATATTGGTAAAATGGTACGAAACCCTACGTGCACGAGTCCGACTCGAATTTGGCTTTTTTTTTTTTATTTCAATACTCAGTACCATATCGTATATAGCGCCGATAATGACAGACAGGTTCATATTGAAACACTTGAAACACATACCTACCTGTTTTTTTAAATTTTGTTTGAAATTCATGTTTCAACTCGTTGTTAAAAACCATGGATATTAAGCGATTAAAGTCGCTTAAGCGCCTTACTCATGGTCCAATCTGCAAATCCAACACCGGTACTAATAGCCGTCTACGATGGTGAGTACGCCGCTTTACTCACCGTCCAAATTCAAATTCAATAATAATAATTCAAATCTGCAAATTCAATACCGCGGCCTTGAAGCGGTTTTGTAGGCAAAAATGTTATATGATTGATACTAATGACGGCTGTTTTTACCGGTTAGTTTAATTAGTACCGGTGTTGGATTTGCAGGCTGGACGGTGAGTAAGGCGTTTATGGCGTTTAACTACTATAAGAACCTTTTCTGTGCTAATGTCAAATTAATATTTATGTTATGACGTAAACGCCATTAAAATAATACAAACAGTAGATTGCTGAAAAAAAGTGATAAATGAGTGTAAAATCTAGCTCTAGCAATGACCTATCGCAAGATAGCTTAGATGTGGATTGGAAGGAAAAGAAGGCAACAAAAGAAATATACTCAACAAACGGTGACACTATACTGGTTCCTTTTTATGAAAAAGACGTGCTTGTAAAAATAGAAAAATCTCAGATGAAGATATTTAAAAGAAAACAAACCAAAACCAAAGCTGCCAAAGATTATAGGAAAGAAGAAACAGAGGTAAAGTCATATCTTGTTAATAAAAATACAAATAAACTAAGGAAACCGTCGTATCTTGAGGCATTTAGACGGAAATTCCCACCAGATTTTCCCCAGAGTAATAAGAACGTAGAAGAAATACGTTCAATATCCCCTGAATTCGGAGATACGGAAAGGGATAGCATCAGTGATAATGAAACCAATCTAAACCACGATTTCTTTGAAACCGAAGCGTACAACGATATTTACTACGAAAAAATAATGAACCAAGAAATAGCAGACGCTATAAATAATCCCTTCAATGAGTATATTATTAATAATCTTAAAAGTGTTTCTGAATTGACACAACCACGAAGGCGTTCGAGACGAGCTTCAGTTGGACCTATACATAATATTCGTCTCGGTGGCCTAGGTCCTGATCTAGAAAACATAAAGCCAAGGCTAGAAAGAGCGAAGAGCCTTCAGAGATATTCTGAGAAGGTGAGAATGGAAAATCGTTTGAAAATTTATAAAAAATCAGTTCAAGATGATACAAACAAAACTAATAAAGATTTTCAAGGGAAACAGAAAACATATTCAACTGATGCAACAGTCCAAAAGGACAACGAGCCAACATATTTAGTAAACAAAACATTACAAGGAAGAAAATCTAGCCAGAAGAAATCCAAATCTGCTAGTGCACGAAATGGCAGATCAGATGATAATCAAATAGAAAGTCTTGATCCTGATCAAATTCATAAAGACCAAAGAAGTTTTTACAAAAAAGAATTGATTGTGCATGGAACGTCTGCACCAAAAAATATAAGAAACAGTTTTAAAGAATCCAAGAAGAAACAAGAGAAAATTGATTTAGATAGGAAGAGAAATGAAGTGCGTGAAAGAATAATTAAAACTCCTAACTTTGATGCTTTAAAATCATTAGAAGAAAAGCATAGAATGTACCAAGAAAAGGTAAAACAATTCCAAATGTACCATCCACCAGATTAAATTAGATTTTGTGTTATTTTAATAATAGTACATTTAAATTAAAAGTTTAATATGTAATACCTCTGATTCATTTTCTTAACTACGAGTTTGAAAGAGGTTATAAGAAAATTATTGTCAATGCCCAGTTCAGACTTAACCCTAAAAGAAGGTCTGACCAAAGTCTGACCTCAATGCGAAAAGGCTCAATCCAGATTCGAATCTACACTCAAACCATGACCAGGTAAACCATGGACATGCGACACTCTTCAATAGCTGATATTCATGAAAGAGAAAATAATTATAGTAGTGAATAAAGTTCAATTTTGAATCACTATCTTAAAAATGCAACACCGCGTCGCTTCGCTTCTCGTCTCGGTGTGAACGGACGCTTATGCTTGGAAAATGCAACGGAAAGCGATTGAAATTTAATTAGAAAATAACAAAAACATAATTAATGATATCTAGGATAAGTTTTTCTTACGTGAATATACATTGCAGAGCTGGGTTATGTGTACGAATTTAGATTTGACCACCAGACAACTTACCTGCAAAAGAAAACAAGAAATGTTAATTTAAATACACACAAAACGCTTATTATGACGAACACTTCGTTCGCAAGAAACTGTATCCCGCAGGAACCATGCGCCATACATTTCCGGGTTAAGTTATTAAGCTACGTTTACAGACATTTTCACAGGAATGCGGATTTTTAATATAGCGACATTAATGCTTCCCAGCGGTGTTGCCATTGCGTAAATCATACGAGACCTAAAGACCTGCATTTTTGCGAGCACTTACATTTATACATGAGAAATTTTCAAAGAAAACTGAACATCGATACATAAACTAAGAACAGGGTCAGGTTACAATTTCTCTTACTTAAAATAATGATGTATGTATTCGAGTGTACTTATAGACAATAAATGCAACTTCACTAATGGAGGTACATTTCTTAGGTTGGGACTATATGATCCGGAATCCGGCGGGCCCAGAAAATTCAGACCATTGAAAATAGAATTCTGCCCTTATTCAATAGAGCGGAAAATCGAACACACAAGTGTGTAGTCAAATATCAATGTCATATATACACCTCGACACTCGACACTTTGATTTAAACTCTATTGTTCTATTTTCAGTGGTCTGAATTTTTCCGGGCCCATCGGATTCCGGATCATATAGTCCCAACCTAAGAAATGTACCTCCATTTGTGAAGTTGCATTTATTGTCTATAAGTACACTCGAATACATACATCATTACTTCAAGTAAGAGAAATTGTAACCTGACCCTGTTCTTAGTTTATGTATCGATGTTCAGTTTTCTTTGAAAATTTCTCATGTATAAATGTAAGTGCTCGCAAAAATGCAGGTCTTTAGGTCTCGTATGATTTACGCAATGGCAACACCGGTTACCGGTTTGCTGATTTTTTCCCCTACTTAGAGCACTGAGTAACATAAGAGAGCATACACAATGACCGAAAATATTGTTTAATTTGTACTATCCACAATCTTACTAACTATACAGTCATATTGCACAAAATGGTACACGGATAAAGATGCCACACAAAAATATGTTCCTATAGACTCAGAATACGATATGCGCGATATTGAAACCAGACAAAACAACGATTTCTTTGAAACCGAAGTGTACAACTATATTTTTAATTTAAAAACCGGCTAAGTGTTGCACTCGCGTGATGGGTAAAACAGCGAAAAATTACGTTCGTTTTATGGGAGCCCCCTTAAATATTTATTTTATTCTGATTTTAGTATTTTTTTGTTATAGCGACCCTAAGGTATTTAATTTCAACTATACGACATTGCTAAAACATTAACAAACATTCCTTCAAATAAAAACTTACTTACTGCTGTACATTTTTACTAACACAGAAAAAACTTGCAGCACTTAACATTTCATAAGAGGTTCAGGATTTTCTTTGAAGGTCAAACACGAGTTGGAAGGTCAATCTAAAAATATTTAACCTTTGACCTCACTAATATCTTCAGATATAGCTAAAAGAATTTCTTTTTAGAATTGCGCAGTCAACATTACCTAGCCTTATTAACTTAGCATAAAACGATTTATAAATCATGCCGATAGACTTATAAATAATTTTGAATGTGCAGGGTCTTTTACTGAAAATATAATCATACGTTAAATAAAACATTTACATAATAATTCGTCTTACACATAACTTGTGATATATTTAACTAGTAATAAAATAAGAACTGCTTTTATATGGCTACTAAAACCACAGTTTATAATTTAAGCTTATTAAGGACTGTGGTTTAGTAGCCATCAAATTATTTAACATCGGGTGGGCTTGCTAGTTGCTACCAGGATCATTGGAACACTTGAACGCATAGAAATACTTTTTTTCTTTTCTTTTTCTTTAGATTTTAAATCAGTAAGTTGCATAAGTTCTCAAACGCCTGTTAAACTAAGGGACTCCCTAAATCACAGAGTACTCAGCCGTTAGCCCAGTGCCGGATTAAGAGGTCTGGAGGCCTCGGGCAACAAAAGAGTAGAGGCCCCCTGGACCCAAATTATTTTCCAAATAAAATGGTCACTTTTTTCAGTCGAGTTTTCCCATAAATAATAATTTATCGCGTAAACAAGTATAGATTCTTAAATTTTTAACAAACGTCTGGTTGACTACTGGTATAAACGCGGATGCTTCGGTGAGAGATTTGCATCTTGTGCTTCGCCGTAATCGAGAGGGTTTTTTCCGAAGACTCTACTGTGGGGCCCCCTCTTTTGTGAAGGCCCGGGGCTGTAGCCCCGGTTGCCCGCCCCTAAATCCGGCCCTGCGTTAGCCGTTATGGACTGAGATCCCAGGCCGGCCTTAATACCATTACATTATTACTAATAAAATGTAAATTATAGATAATATTGTTAATATACATTTTATATACGACGAGAGTACAATCTCCGCAACTTTAGCGCCTTGTGCCTAAAATTTGGCCCACGGCATAAACTAGTAGTCTACTACAGTATTACTACAAATAATAATGTGAAAGTTTGTGAGGATGGATGTATATGGATGTTTGTGACTCTTTCACGCAAAAACTGCTAAACGACTTTAATGAAGTGTGGTATGGTAGTAGGTTATGCTCTGGATTAAAACAAAGTCTATATATACTGTTTATCCCGAAAAAGTAAAGTGTTCCCGTGGGATATTGTAATTTCGCGGGCGGAGCTGCGAACAAAATCTAGTATGATATACATTTTAATCAGTATGAATATAAAGGTAATCGGGCGGGCCTGGAATCTCAGTCCATTAGGATTTCGATACTGACAATAATATAGTCTCTTCTATGCTGTCCTTATCAACAATACTGGCGAAAAATCCGAAGAATTGAAGCTCGATAAAGCGAAGGGATACCTATAGATCATGTAATCTAATCAAGGCATCACTTTACTGAATCTATTATGGCGAGTTATCTATTACATTGTTTCCCGGAAGCACTGTACTACAATCAACAGTGGTAGCTAATATGTACGGACGAAATCTCGGTCGAACTGGAGCGTGACGCCTCGCACTGATGCACGCCGCGTACTGTCTAACCTCAACATCTCAGACCAGCGTCATTTCATACCGAGACGCGACGTGACGAGGTGCTGCATTTTTAAAATAGCTATTCAAAGTTGAACTTTATTCGCTACATAAGAAGATACACGTTTCATTGCGAGATCGGCGCCTTCGACATTGACTTTGATTGGCTTGACATTCGAACTCTGGCAATGAAACGCGGCTCAGTTCACACCGCGACGAGACGGGACGCAACGCGGTGCTGCATTTTTAACCGACTTCCAAAAAAAAGAGGTTATACGTTCGGCTGTATATTATATTTTTATCTTATAGATAGCTATTCAAGAGTTCGAATTTCAAGCTGCACCGGGCATAGCGCGGCGCCGCTCTTGGAATGAAACGTGTATCTTCTTGTGTAGTGAATAAAGTTTAATTCTTAATATCTATCTTAAAAATGCATCGTCACGTCGCGTCTCGTTTCGTTGTGAGCTGAGCCTAAGAAAAAATAGCAACAAAATATGTCGACTGTGTTATTTTTCGCAGGAACTACAAAATTTGTCTTTGGAAGACCTGGGAAGTTATTTTGCCTGACTGCGCGACGTAAAGGAGGGTAATGTGTTTATCAGCCTATGTATGTATGTTTGTACCTTTGTGGCACTATTTAGACCAAACGCGTGGGCCGATTTTGATAAATGACACGTCGTTTGAATCGTCGTGACGGCGCGAATGTTAAAATTTGGAAAAATCAATATGGCTGATTTTGGACGCCCAAGTGTCAAAAAGAAAAAAAAGTTAATCGACGAACCATGTCAAGCGGAGTATCGTTAAATTATTGAAGGTAGGTATTTAAAAATAATTTTCAGGTTTCTAATATCGTTTTTCAATCAGAATTACCGTTTAGGATCTCTAATGATATAGGCTTTTAGACATAACTGATATTGATACGGAGCTGCTGACTGCACATGCTCTTGAGGTAAAAGTCGCAGTCGGGTTTTTTATTTTCTTATTAATTAGAAGTTTTCATTGTTTTAAACACTTACGGATTGTGCCGTGGTCACGGGAGGACTGACCGTGACCACGACCACGACCACGGTAGGAAAGTAGCCGAAACGTCGAGAAAAACAAAAGTGCACCGTGACACAATCCGTAAGTGTTTAAAACAATGAACAATATTCGCGTAAACCTAAGAAATCAATAGAAGTTTTCAGTTAGCAGAACAGACTACTGTAGTTTGCCGAAGTTTTAAAGGGGAGAACGGGACAAAAGAACTATATGTTTTGAACGCTAGTATTTAAATAACTAGCTTTTTCCCACAGATCCGCGTAAATACAGTATCCCTCGGGAACACTGTACTTTTGCGGGATATAAAGTAGCCAATGTGTTATTCCAGAGCTCAAACTACTGCCATACCAAATTTTATCAAAATACGTTTAGTAGTTTTTGCATGAAAGACTAACATCCATCCATCTACACAAACTTTCATATTTATAATAGTAGTAGGATATTTAGTTTTCGGATGTTTGGCAATTCAACATATTATTACATATAGTACATTAAGTAGGTAACAATCTTTTATAATCAAAAGTTAAAAACTGCAACCCGTATAATTTACGAAAATCCGATCAGTAGTTTAGACGCTACAACAACATACATACATACATATACTGCCAAAATCATTACACTTCCTTTTGGCTTCGCCGTAGTCGGGTATAAATACATGCAATGTGCATGTCGATTTACCCTCTTTTCCTAGGGTAATTCTCTTTGAATATGTGAAGCGTCAGGCGAGATACAGGAAAGCAAATGAGGTCGAGTTTACACGAATAAATTAACATCGCTATAAAATCTCTACAATATCAACATGGCACAGAAAAAAATAATCATCGTAATATTTGTACAGAAAAACCATGGCCTTATGGGAATTGTGATATAAGTCATGTGTGTAATGCCAATATAACCCGATAATGATAGTGTAATTATTACAATGGCGTAATCGAATTGGTGCCACCATAACCATATAGGTATTACTTATATTCTTTGCCATAACTACCATAATGATCATCCTGCGTGAACGCGTTTCGCGAAAGAAAATTGTAAAGAGTTTTTTTTTTTAATGAAGGCAAACCTTTTTATGGGGTACTGTCATGGATTATTTAAATGGTGGTTATCGTGGTATGGCATATATATTCTAATATTGTTTAAAAATTTTTATCTAGATGAATATCACAGTATGCAATGTACTATATAAAAAATCTATAATTATGTCAAGGCGGACTATCTAAGCTTATTTTCGTTGTCGGATACATAGACGAGGCATGTTCTGTCAAATGTACGTCATAGCCTATTTTGAGTTTTGAGATCCTTGGTCGGATAACAATGTTTTGCAACTAACTAACTAACTAAGGAAAGGGAGTTTTGACGGGGAAATCAAAACGTCACCCACGTTGTGGTTTTTGTATTTCGTGCATAAATTTGTGTTATTTCAGTTCTTAATGTTATTAGAATATTAACCATTAAATATTCGTTATCGTGCACAAGTGTGGGCAAGTGGTACAACTTCTAAAAACGTGCTATTTTGTGTTCCGCCAAAACTCCCTAGGACTTTTCAGTAAAGCTTGTACCACTTTACTGAATCGACTGATATGAGTCATGAATTCTACTGACTATATATTTGGACTTTGACCTGACTTTCGACTTGACGATATAGGAATACGGTGTTGAAAATTGAAACGAAAGTTCTATTTCCCGCCTTTTTAACTTGACACTGGCAAATGGTTATAAGCCGATGCCATATATAAATAATAAAAAATAATATAAAAACAATGTTTTGCAACTAATATAAGGAATAATGACAAGTTTCCATTTTTCCTGTGGTTTTACACAAACGACACAACACAACACGAAAATGCTTATGATACCTCATACAGTATTATAATTTATAACAGTACCTATTAAATTTTTAATAAAAATTAATGTACTCGTAGATTTGACATTACATTCCTTGAGTATTTCAGTGACATGAAAACTAATCCTAAGATTATTTATTTAATAAAATTTCATAGCACAATTAATCCAATTCTCCTCTCATCAGTGTCAGCAACTGAATCGTGTACTAAGCTGCCAGCATCCCAGCACTGCCAATCGGACTGACATTATAAAGTCGAAATTATTGATATATTGTTGCACGGCGAAAGAAAAAACATATATAGCTTAAAAATGCGCAGTTTCCCAGGGGAAAACTTCGCAGTTAGGTACAACTTTTTGTATGGAGCGTTTTCACGAGACTTGCGAAATTTTGTAAACAAATCTGTCCTGTTTGATTTTTACTGATTTTGATTTTTAATATACTGTTTCTTCTGTTAAGTTACTCATGTTTAAGCGAACTATTCATTTAAGCAATAAAAAAATCAGTCGTCTAGCCCACGTCTAACCTATTCTCGCGCTAACCGCGACATAGCCGAGAATGTGTCAAAGCGCGACAGTTTTTGACATCTTCTCGAATCTCTCGCGCTTGTCGCGGCAAATTGTACCAAGCTTATAACTTGTAAATATCTCTATTACAATACTATACAGAACAGCAAATCCCCATACATTTTCATGCATGGCCGGGTGGGTTTGGGCACAGAAAGTGGAACACGGTAATGACATGGTAAAACATGCGTTACATCCACGGTGATGTAACACTTTGCTACAATTTCTGACGTTCGACCCCGTAAGTAGGATATTTTGAGTTATGGGTTTTGAGTTTAAGCCTGTAACTTAAATATTTTTGAAATGGCCCGGATGTAATACACATCCATGACCCAGACACAGAAAAACTATTTTGTTCCTTCGACGGGATTCGAACCCGCGACGGCCGGCTTGAGCGCTGAACCACTGAGCCACAGAGGTCGTCAAATAATAAATGTAATAATCTTATCTGGCCAATGTAAGCTTTTCAAGTGCCACCCGTACTTACTACTCGAGGAAAGTAGGTCGAAACTATCCGAAGTAGCCGATAGACTCGTTAAACTTAACTATTGAATGGTTTTCTACTTGAAGATAAGCGTGTGACTACTTTTAGCGTTAGTAATAAGTAGTGTAGGTAGGTGCCTAATATAAGAAACTTTTAGTTGTGTCTATGACTATCGTAACTATAAAACACATTTGTTTGAAAAAATGAATACATAACATTGAACTATGTCGAGGATCTTTTTTGAAAAATTGTTACATGGCCATGTTAGTGCTTGTAACTAGTGCTAACTGCTTTAATATTAAGTAATAACTTGTGGTTCAGTACTATTGCTGTTAGGGTCAGATCACACCGAGAAGCGACGCAGCGCGGCATATTAAGAATAGCGATTCAAAATTGAATTTTATTAACTACATAAGAAGATAGATGTTTCATTACAAAAGCGACGCGACGGCACGCGGCGCACAACGGTGCAACTCGCAATTATTACTCTTCCAATAAATCGTGTACCTTTTTGTGTTGTTAATAAAGTTAAGTTTTGTTGAATAGCTGTCTTAAGAATTCCGCGCCGCGTCGCGCCTCGGTGTGGTCTGACCCTAAAATAATCCCGTTATTTTGAGAAGGAATCTTTTTCCTCATGTTGCGGCGTCAACATTCAACACGCACTTAAAATATTTTTAGATTAAAAAACAAGGACACAAAAAGTTGTTGTGATGACCACAATAAGATTTAAAAATAACGCTCCGTAGATATGTTGCGTAATTTAAACATTCTTCGCAGAGCCCGGATAGCTCAGTCGGTAGAGCATTGGACTTTTAATCCAAGGGTCCAGGGTTCAAGTCCCTGTTCGGGCGGCTGATTTTTTATATTTTTCTTAATTTTATTTACTTATTTTTGAAAAGCATTTAAAAAATCATTAACGAAATAAATTTTCTACCTGCAGTTAAAACAAATAATTAGGATTTTGATAACTAGATATAGATACTACAGGAGCTGATCATAATGAATACTAAACCTGACTTTTACTAAACTTACTAAACAATTGATACAAACTTGCCTCAAGCAACCGTAAACGCTAAATATTTTACCATTTTCGTCTAACCAAAGCAGTAAACTCTGCATGATATTCCATCTTATCTCCTCGCCATAAAGTCTCAATTCCTTTAGCACAAATGCACACCGTTTTGGTACCAATCTGTTAGGTATCAAATTGTTATCTATGTTCCTATAGGCGTGTAAATATTAAATAGAGCTCGGTCCCTCGAGATTTGCATACGTTTAGAATATTTAAGTTTCATGGACTTTTATTTTTTAAATATTCGTTAGGTTTTATTTCTTTACCACTTACTACTATATAATGTATGACATCATAGTACTGCACTGGAGTTGTAACTGTATTATTTGTGAACAAAAATCAGAAAGATTTAACCAGCAGAATCGACCTTCAGATTCAGTTTAATCTGTTTGTAGACAAGACATCAGTACACTATAATGCAGCCAATTTATGTCACTCATTTACCGTGCTATAAAGGAATATGGACCTCCTGAAATGAACCCGCAGCTGATAAGTATTTTTTTACATATTAATTATATAAGAGGTAGAATGTTTTTGTTGAATGCTCGTACTTGTGACTTGTGACTTGTGACTGTCCTTGGGTACATAATTACTTACCTACAGCAAAAATATAATCAAACTACTCCTAATTCCTACAAACGGTAAGTAATCGTTTAACACTAACCATTATATCGGTCGACAAGATATCATCTGTTCCTAGACTGTAGTCTATGCCTAGATTCAGTCCCATTAATTATGTCTGTGAAAGTCCAAGTGGTCTAGAATTTAGATCGTGGACGTTTCGATACAGGCAGTAGGCACATTACGTAAATCGAAAATGTAACTCTTAGGCGGGGACTTTGTGAACCGGAATCCGGCGGGCCGGGAAAAATATAACTAAAGAAAATATAATATACTCTGCGCTAATACAATAGAGCTGAAAATGGTACACAAAAATGGCGAATCAAATTCAATAATGACAATATATGTTATATCCCAGACGTATATTGTAGACGAGGCATGTTGAGGTGAAAACTGTCCTCACTTAAATGGCCACTTTTGGAGAATTTGGGGCAATTTTGAAATTTCAGGTATGGTGAAAACAAGATGGCTGACATTTGAAGTATGGTGAAAAAAATTGACGACCTCTGTGACTCAGTGGTTCAGCGCGTTGCTGCTCAAGCCGGGGGTCGCGGGTTCGAATCCCGCCGAAGGAACCAAAGTTTTTCTGTGTTCCTGGGTCATGCATGTGTATTAAATATATGTATAATATAATAAAAATCTTAAATATATGTGTAGAATAAAAGTATTAAATATACTTCCAGTTTTCTGGTACCTGTAACACAAGTTCTTCGGATACTTAGCACGGGGCCAGATTGACGTGATGTGAAGCGTCCATAGATATTTATTTATTTATTATTTATTAACCAAGATGGCGTAATTTTTTCTTGTATGAAGATTTGTTCTATGAAATGTACGTCGTAGCTTATCTTTAGTTTTGAAATCTTTCCCCAGCCTGAGAACTTAGAATATCCTCACGAGAGTGGTTCTCGCAAGTTGCGACAGAAGACGGAACTGACAATAGGAAAGGGCTTCGTTACAGTAATAGCCTAGTAGGTAGCTGATAAATACGAAATCTATTAGGGACAGGCTAGATTTGCGTATAGGTATTGCAAGAACAAAGTTATTATTCACTAGATGTAGTCCGCGACTTTGTGCGCGCAAAAGGAAATCACGCGAGAACCGTACGTTTTGCCGCAATAAAAAGTAGCCAAGTCTTTCCCCGCGGTCTACTCTATATCTGTGTCAAATTTAATCAAAATCGGTCCAGTACTTTCGGAGCCTCTTCGATGCAAATAAACAAACAAACAAACCTCTTTATTATATTGTAGTATATAATATAGATATTAGTATATAATACATTTTTACGGGTCTGCAAAACACATACATTCGTTGGGAGCATGTTTTTTTTTCGGAATAACGCACAAGACGTAAGAAAAGGAATTGTAGGTACCTATAGTTATAATAGTTCTTTATTTAACGAAAAATATGCAAATGTTTAACTTAAATTATAAATTAATAACCTAACCAAGAGCATGTCAAGACATGTCTAAGGAGGGTTCCGTAACTATAAACGCGTCATAGGATTTTTTCAAATTACTTCAAAAGTTACCGTCTCATTTTGTTTAAAATAATTTTCCTAAAGAGTATTTAGCATGATCTACCAGTATAGAAAATTGCAAGGTTCTAAGTCTCATAGTTTAGAAACGCCAGGGCCAATCCCTTATAAACCACTTTGGAGGCCGATTACTCAAAAATGGTTGACGTTGTAAAAAAGTCATGTATCCTTAGTAGAATTAAATTATATTATATATTATTATATATTAGGTAGAATGAAAATATATTTTTCATCCCCACTTCACATGTATAGAGAGCCACCCCTAAAATATAAAATTATTATTATTTTATGATTCCAAAACCGAGATCTATACACAATCTATAACCATACCAAATTTCATATATTCCTATTTATAATTACAGAAGCTAGAAGTGCGGACAGACAGACAGACAGACAGACAGACAGACAGACAGACGGACGGACAGAGCGAAACTATAAGGGTTCCTTAATAATCCTTATGTATTACGGAACCCTAATAAAAAACGATTTCAATGAATTAATATCAAGATATCAAGACAGTATTATGATACAACTAGCTTTATCCCGCGGCTCCTCTCGCGTAAATACTATATATTAATAATACGTAAATCCCACGGGAACACTGTACTTTTTCGGGATAAAAAGTAGCCTATGTGTTAATCCAGAGCTTAAACGACTAACCATAATAGATTTCATCAAAATTTGTTCAGTAGTTTTTGCGTGAAAGAGTAACAAGCATCCATCCAACCATCCCTCCTCACAAACTTTCACGTTTAACAGTAGTAGGATGTCAAAATCTCAAGGTACAATTATTATTGAGGCTTATTACACAATAATCGTAAGACAAGACAAGGCTTAAAATAATTAAAACGCAACCCGCACATCTAGACCAGCCGAATTTGTACATTGCAGAATATTGTTGTTAACTGGCTGTTGCCCGCCTCACTCCGCTCCGCCCGCGTAACTACAGCTGTATCCCTCCACTGTACTTTTTCGTGATAAATGTATCCTATGTTTTAATCCAGTTTAAACTGCTGCCATACGAAATTTCATCGAAATCCGTTCAGTAGTTTTTGCGTGAAAGAGTAACAAACATCCATCCATTCTCACAAACTTTAAAAATAATATTAGTAGGATGATCTTGCTGCAATACCTATCTAGTATCTACTGTGAAATAGTTTCAGACGCAACTGAGTTTCAATAGGTACTTGTCCCTTTCACAGTATTGCAGCAATAAAAAGGCTACCTTTCAAGTTATTTAGATTTTAAATAAGCCCAATAAAATGCTCGGTTAAAGAACAGTACCTGGGAGAGCTGAGAGCAGAGCTGTGCTCGTTGTTGTAGTAGAACGGAAAAAAATATAGTTAAAGTTAAAGAAACAATAAGAATCACAAACATTTTTATCTTATCGGGATTAGAACTCACCACATTCGAATTTCCAAACAATGCAAAAATTTATACGTAGTACGAATACCAAGCTGCCAATCAGACCAATCATGCCAAGTAAGCGAATCGAAATTATTGATATATTGTTCCACGACAAAATAAAAAAACATATATTGCTTAAAAATGCGCAGTTTCTAAGGGACAAGACCCCTTTCCCCCAAAACTCCCTGCATACTAAATTTCATGATAATACTTGTAGTCGTTGTCGAGATAGCGACAATACATATATACAAGATCGTCTCGTTTAAAGTATAAGGGGCCCCATATATGGTCCAGTTTTCCTTCAGTTCGGCCTGAACGGATGCAAAATCGTATCGTCTGTGTACAATTTCGAGAACGCATCAGTCGGCCGGATGGACAGAAGCTGAAGGAGAAGAAGACGCGGTGCGGAATTTTTAAGATTCACAATTAAACTTGATTCACTGCACAAGAACATACACATTTCGTTGCATGAGGGGCGCCGCGGTACGCCCGGTGCAGCTTGAAATTCGAACTACAGTAGGGCCTCGTTAATCCGGAGAGGCAAAAACAAGACCCTTTTCGGATTATCGAGGTATCCGGATTATAGTATGCCATATTTAATGTTAATAAAACACATGTTTAACCTTAGTTTCTTTAATCAATATTTAAATTATAGCATGAAGAGAAAATGTACATGTTCAAAATTACAACCATGTAAGGAAATCAGTAAGTTAAAATAAAACATTAGTTAATTCTTCTTGAAAAAGTCTGTAATACTCTTCTGTTTATAATTTTCGCACTTCATTTCGAAAGCCCGGTCTCTAAGTCGACGGAGAAACATAACTTCGTGGCTATCAAATTCGTTATCTTCAGCCCATTTTAAAGCTTCACCAAAGCATCACCACTTACAGGAACATGCAATCGCCTTTGTTGCAAAAACCACGTAAACAAAGCATCTTCTAAAACAGGATTTTCCGATTGCTTCAGTGTTTTTCGTACACCGGGACCACGTTCTGTTAGGCTAACAAACTTCAAGAGTTTGTCTTTGTTTTTCTTTATGTTGCCTACTGTTGACCTGCCTAT
Organism: Phengaris arion; assembly: GCA_963565745.1. Taxonomy (NCBI): domain Eukaryota; kingdom Metazoa; phylum Arthropoda; class Insecta; order Lepidoptera; family Lycaenidae; genus Phengaris; species Phengaris arion. The sequence goes on from OY751431.1 coordinate 1,551,348, forward strand.
CCCAAACTTCCGAGCAATGACAGGGTAGCTGTCACCCTTATCTAACATTTCTATAATCCGCAATTTGTCTTTTATTGTCAATGTAGAATGTTTACGTGGTGCCATGATGATAGCGAGCGCGCTTAATTGACACTACGTATTACACGAAAGGCGATAAACAAAAGACTGACGGCGTCGCATTGGCTCATGACAGCCCACACCTTCACCCCGCCCCGGGCCTCTCCCGCGAATCCCATTGCCCGGCCGGATTACAGCGATCACCGAACAAGCGGGAGTCCGGATTACCGAGGCCCTACTGTATTGCAAAGAAAAGTAGTCTTGACGCTTGTGTAGTGAATAAAGTTATTTCACGCCGGTTTTCTACGAGGCCGTGGTAAATACCCGGTCGAGCCGCCCCATTCATGCCGAAGCGTGGCTCTCCCACAATTAACTATCACATGTCTATCATACGAGCTCGCTTTCAAAAAATTATGATTAATAATTAATCATTATTTAAATGTATATTAGTTAATTAGGTAAATATGAAATTCTAGTACTACTACACAACACACGTGTAACTTCTGAAATTATGCACTATCAGATTGCGATTTATGCGAGTGAGCTAGTGAGACGCACATTATAATTTAAGTATGGTTACATCGATCTGGGTTTCCGAGGTTGCTAAGTAACCGTGTAGGTATTAAGGGTACCTACTAGTTTGAATTGAATACACGGCCTACTAGTTCTACTGGATATAGGATAAGTCTAGATCTTAGGATTTAAATGCCTCGTCTACTTGTGGAGAATTTCTAGGAATAGGTACTAAAACTTATGGATTATTATAATAATAATCCATAAGTTTTAGTACCTAATCCAGTTAGTTAAAATTTTTCCTTGATCTATGTTAGTGATTTCTACACTTTTATAATAATAGTTAATTAGTAATCCAGTTAGCAACAATTTTTCCTTGATCTATGTTAGTGATTTCTACACTTTTATAATAATAGTTAATTAGTAATCCAGTTAGCAACAATTTTTCCTTGATCTATGTTAGTGATTTCTACACTTTTATAATAATAGTTAATTAGTAATCCAGTTAGCAACAATTTTTCCTTGATCTATGTTAGTGATTTCTACACTTTTATAATAATAGTTAATTAGTAATCCAGTTAGCAACAATTTTTCCTTGATCTATGTTAGTGATTTCTACACTTTTATAATACTTAATAGTTAGTAATCCATATAGTAACAATTGTTCCTTGATCCATGTTAGTGATTTCTACACTTTTATAATAATAGTTAGTAATCCATATAGTAACAATTTTTCCTTAATCTATGTTACTGATTTCTCCACTTTTATAATAATATATAGTTAGTAATCCAGTGAGAAACAATTTTTCCTTAATGAAAGTAACAGAAAATTTACGTTTTATGACATCAGTAGGTAGAAGATCCTTCAAAACGAGTTCAATAAAGATAGGATTCAGCTCTTATTTCACCAAGGCGTTAAGCTGACGTTTAGGACTAAGCTACGGTTTTCGATATGTCTGTCTCGTTCGAACATCGAATGAGAGAGACAGAAAGAATTCGTTTTAAGAGATTGATGAAATCGGGAGTAAGGGTTAGCTCACACCGAAACGAAACGATTCTCGATGCGGCGCGGCGCTGCATTTTTAAGATAGCTATTCAAAATTAAACTTTATTCACTACACATTTCATATGACATCAGTCGTAACTACACATGAGCTGTGCCGCGCGGTGCAACTTGACATTCGAACTCTTTTTTTTTTTTTTTTTTTTAATTAAATAAGGGGGCAAACGAGCAAACGGGTCACCTGATGGTAAGCAACTACCGTCGCCCATGGACACTCGCAACATCAGAAGAGCTGCAGGTGCGTTGCCGGCCTCTTAAGAGGGAATACGCTCTCTTCTTGAAGGTTTGCAGGTCGTATAGGTCCGGAAATACTGCTGGTGACAGTTCGTTCCAGAGTTTTACAGTGCGCGGCAGAAAGTTACGCGAAAAGCGCACGGTGGAAGACTGCCACTCATCAAGGTGATGAGGATGGTATGTTTTTCGCGTGGGACGATGGCGAAAAGTTGCAGGTGGTATGATTCCGAACAATTCCTCAGAGCACTCCCCGTGATACAACCGATAGAGGATGCAGAGTGCTCTACATCTCGGCGTAATTCCAAGGGGTCCAAGCTGTTTGAAACACTATGGCATTCAACAACTCGAGCGGCCCTTCGTTGGATACGATCCAGAGGGAGCAGTTGGTATTTTGGCGCCCCTGCCCAGAGATGAGAACAATATTCCATATGAGACCGATCCTGCGCCTTGTAGAGTTGTAGGCGTTGGTCCGGACTGAAGTACTGTCTCGCTCTGTCAAGAACACCAAGCTTCTTCGAGGCTAATTTGGCCTTACCCCCCTAGATGATATCGGAACTGGACTTCGCTCGATATGTTGACGCCAAGTATCTCAATGCTAGGGGAGATGGTTAAAGATGTGCCCTCGAAACGAGGATATATGACCATTGGTGACATTTTAGTGGTGAACGCGCAGACTTGTGTCTTGGCGGGGTTGAATTGGACTAAGTTACGTCTACCCCATTCAGAGACTTTCTCCAATGAATTCTCTATTTTAGACATAAGTTCGTTTCGACTCTCAATGACATTTAGCCGAGAAATATTGGGGGAGCCGGTATATACAGCATCACCTGTACTATCATCCGCATAGCAATGAATGCCGTTGGTCTGTAACATGTCATTGATATGCAGTATGAATAAGGTAGGCGATAGCACACAGCCCTGAGGGACACCAGCATCAACAGACTGAGTTTCCGAGCATTCGCCGTCAACTACGACCTTTATGCTTCTATCTGCTAAGAAACTAGTGACCCACTTACATAATTTCTCGGGCAGCCCGTATGATGGAAGCTTTGATAGCAGCGCTTTATGCCAACCCCGATCAAAGGCCTTCGCAATGTCCAAACTAACAGCCAATGCCTCTCCCTTCGACTCAATTGCCTGAGCCCAACGATGAGTTAGGTACGCCAAGAGATCACCAGCCGAGCGACCCTTACGGAACCCGTATTGTTTGTCGCTTAGTAATCCCTGGCCGTCCAAGTATCGAAGAAGCTGGCTATTGATAATGGATTCCATTATCTTCGAGAAGAGAGAGGTTATAGCGATTGGTCTGTAGTTGGAAGGATTTGAGCGATCACCTTTTTTGGGGATTGGGTGCACCAAGGCTGTCTTCCAAGAAGCCGGGACGATGCCAGAAGAGTAGGAGAACCGAAATAGACGCGTCAAGACCGGAGCCAACTCTGGAGCACACTTTTTCAACACAATAGGAGGGATTCCGTCAGGCCCACTCGACTTTTGGATATCAAGGGAACGGAGGGCTTTTCGCATTGAGCGCTGATGAAACCGAATATCCGACATGATGCTCGTGCATCGCGGTATGGTCGGCGGTTTCTGCCCCCCGTCATCCAGGGTCGAGTTTGACGCAAAGAGCTTGCCCAGAAGATCGGCTTTGTCCTTTGCGTCCTGGGCCAACGATCCATTTCCTACGTGTAGGGATGGTAGGGTTGGCTTGCAGAAATTTCCTTCAATAGCTTTGGCCAGAGACCAGAATGCACGGCTTCCCGAGGGGAGGCGCTCAAGTCTCTTACCAATTCTATTGACGTGCTGTTTCTTTGCCCGAGTGATCTCCTTCTTGAGGGACCTAGAGGCAAGGTTGTACTCCTTTTTATATGTGGTGGTATTTAAATCCCGAGCAGACACTGCATTGGCCCAGGATTGGTAAGCCTCCTGCTTCCGGCGAGAAGCTTTTTTGGGGGATGAACTAAGCCAGGGACGAAATCTGCCGCTAGTTGGCACTACAGAGGACGGAATGAAAAGTTCCATCCCTTGCATCACCACATCGGCAACAGAGTTGGCAGTGTTGTCGGGATCATCCGGCGAGAAGCACACGTTCACCCAAGGATAGGATGCAAAAAACGACCGCATCCTATCCCAGTCTGCCGACTTGTAGTGCCACACACGACGGTATTTAACAGCACGCTGTCGTAACACCGTCGTAAGTGGCACAGAACTCCTAACAAGGCAGTGATCCGATGTACCAAGTGGTGCGATTACGGATATTTGGTAGCCGTCAGGATTTGAAATCAGCAGAAGGTCCAACAAGGAAGGATTCTGACCATCCACATCTGGGATTCGCGTAGGCGTAGTGACCAGTTGTGTCAAGTCGTTCGCAAGGGCAAAATTGCAGACAGATCTCCCCGCATAATCAGTTTTACTGGAATTGAGCCAATCGGCGTGGTGGGCATTAAAGTCGCCAAGTATTATGATCTCTGCGGATGGGATCTGCCGCTGCACAAAATCTGAAGCAGCTTGCAGGTGTTCCAAGAGTCGGTCCGTCTCGGGGTCACCACTATGGGACCTATATAGGCACGCATAGACGCGAGGGTGGTCGTCGCAATATATGCGGAGCCATAACGTTGACAGGTCCCTGTCCTCAAGATTGCTGAGGCGGCGAGAGCTGATATCATCTCTGACATACACACACACTCCAGCTTTGGGCAGAAAGGAGTGCTCGAGAGAATAACCTGGGTGGGAAAGGTATGATGTGTCACTCGGAGATGATATCTGCGTCTCGGTTAAAAAGAGCAAAGCCGGCTTTGCCGTCTCAAGGTGGTAATGGACGGCATTAAGGTTGGAGTGTAATCCCCTGATATTACAAAAGTCCATGTTTAATATCGAGGGGGGTGCCTTTGTGCGTTTGCTCTTGCCCCGAGCAGATTGGAGCGCAGTTTTGCCCTCCCCAGAATACGAGGGGCAGCCCGGACGTCCACGTTCAGTTCCAGGGGTTCCTGAGCATGGACGTCCAGAGAGGGATTCTCCAACGCAGTTGGTACCCTCCTGGGGTAACAAATTGCTTTTCAACTGCGGCATTTCTAGGGGGGTAGGGGATTGGGCCTCCGGTAAACTCACTCACTCGGCGAAACACAGCGCAAGCGCTGTTTCACGCCGGTTTTCTGTGAGCCCGTGGTATTTCTCCGGTCGAGCCGGCCCATTCGTGCCGAAGCATGGCTCTCCCACATGAACAACTCTTACAATGATATGGGTATCTCCTTGTGTATTGTGTAATGAATAAAGTTCAATTTTGGATAACTATCTTTAAAATGTATCGTTTCGTTTCAGTGTGAATTGACCGTTAGCCCAAATTTCATTAAACACATTAAAACGACGTTTAACGCTAAGCTACAGTTTTCGATCTATCCCGTTCTAATATAGAATGTGAGAGAGAGATCAAATCCGGGATTAGCGTTAAAAGAAGTTTTGGAAATTCTACCTATCAACCGACAAAAATCTAAGGAATTTAGTAAAAAGTTGTTGCGATATTACAAGACGCCTACTATTTAGATACCGACTTATAAAAAAACCACTACTTGCTAGTTTTATAAGTAAATGTCGAATATTATCAGATAACACAGACCGGTCTTTCAGAAAAAGCATGCTCAAATATCGGTTCCTAAGTATTCTGTAAGTGTCATTCTATATTATATTTAAAGTTTTTGATTTCAGAATAATCGAAGATTAAAAACTATACCCGGACGACGTAAAATTATATGTATATATAGCCTATTTTAGCCGGGCTATTATTACGAATCTATTGACTACGAATATATATACATAACATAGACTGCCAAAATCATTACCGTTCCTTTTGGCTTCCGCGTAGTCGGGTAAAAATTAATAATATTATTTAAAGGTAAGTTATAATCATAAGGGACGCCGATACGATGTCGAGATGTATGTACACGCACGCTTCGCAATTTATAGTGCGTAGGCAGTTAGGTTATAGGCACCTCATTAACGTGTTTAAGTTCCAGTAATTAACTAAAACGTAAGAACTTGCACTATCATATTTTTACTTTTATTGAATTATAAACGATTCACGTCTTGATATCCAAAGATATATAGTTAGAGACCAATGATTTGTCTATGTTGATTACTGATATCATAAATTGATTTTTTGAGCTTGGACCAATCAAAACGGGTTTGACATTGGTTTGACGTTTATGAGAATACTATTTTGCAGTTTCGACATATCAGGACTGGATCGTAACTAGTATTGCAGGATTTAGTTAGCAGAATCGACCTTCTGGCCCCATGTATTCTTTTGTTTAACTTAATTCTAAACTGATAATGCTGATAATTTTCCAAGGTCCCTTCTCTATGTCTATGTCATGCAAAACCGGAACTATGATGGCGGACTAGGTTTGGAATGTTCTATTTAAATTACTAATTATAGCCTTTTGCTTTAGGCATTCGCGAGTGCTTTCACCTGGTGATGGCGGTTGGCGCGCTTTTGATGTGTGACAGGTTTTACTTTTTATTTTAACAGATAACTGTGTCAAAGCTATAAAAGCGTTGCCCTTGATAGTGTTGCAATAACATTATAATTCGATAATAAGGAATTAAGTAAGTAGGTAATTTAAAAGGAATCAGTAAACGACAATAAGAGCAATGTCCTTTAAATTTTAATTGAACGGTGTTTCCCGTTAATATAAAAGACATTCAGAACAAACAAAACAGACATACGGGCAGACCAAAAAAAATGAATAATTACAAGCAGACACTTCAATTTTATGTATTTGTATAATATAATTTTTTTATAATTTGTATAATATTTGTATAATTTGTATAATATAATTTGTCTTCCTTTCATCATTCCGTTCTTTTTTTTTTTTTTTTTTTTTTTTTCGTCCCCCTAACATGATCAGGGCTTGTTTTGATCTTTTATTCTTTTTCGTCTTATTTCTATAACAATTTTTATGATATTCTTCATTCTAGTTTACAATTTGTTCTTTTTGTCTTTTATATGTACAATGATTCTTATTACAGTATTACAATGGTAATTTTGTCTTGAAGTACAATGTACTCGTCATGTTTTTTGTATAGAGAGAGATTGTAAGGATCAATTTTTAAGAAGCCAATAATTACAGTACAACATCCATGATGCAATAATAGCATCTAGAGTAATACAATAAAACTAAAATCCAATTTAAAATAAAATCCCAACAAAATTAATCAATTAAAATAATGGTTCAATAAAATGCAATAAAAAATAAAATAATAAAATTCAGCTAAAATATCACAACCATTTAAGTATAACAATAAAACGACGACACAAGGTAAAATACTAGCCTAATATCACAGAAAACATATATAAATAGAGCCTAACTAAATCACATCAAGATATCACAGTTTCTTTTGCATACTGCAACCACAATCTTTTTGCAAAACTCGAGGAAAATATCCCTCGATTTTCCCCCCAAGATGGAAGACAGGCTCTCACCCGTGATCGATATGCCCAATTTTTGCTCAGTATCATATCTACTGCTAGCAAAAATCGGGCACTCGATCAGCAGGTGAGGAACCGTCTCCTCAACTCCTGGCTGACATGAACACGACGGGTCCTCCTTCAACTTGAATCTGTTCAAGTAGAAGGCGAACCCACCGTGTCCAGTCAGTATCTGTGTCGTGTGGTGCGTAATGTCTATCTTGTTGACTATCTTGTATGCAGCAGCAGCGCTTGGGAAAAAGAGCTTTGTGACTTCGGCCGTCCCTCCCACTTCGTATCTCCTGTCCCATTCCTCAACCGTATCCTCTCTTAAGATACGCTTGACGAATGAAACAGGACACAGATCGTAGTCAGGTTTCCTTTTCAATCGCAGCGCGGCCTCCTTGGCTAGTTCGTCAACCCTCTCATTCCCTCTCAACCCTGCGTGCGCCTTAATCCAAAACAGGGAGACCTCCCGCCTCTGCGATGCAGTTTTTCGGAGGGCTGCCCTTGTTTGCACTGCCAGGGGATGGGGGGAACTAAGGGTGACAGCCTGGAGGGCCGATCTGGAATCGCTAAGGATACCGACCTTCGCCATTCCACTCTTGCAGGCTATGTCTACAGCTCTATGGAGCGCTAGAAGCTCAGCCTGGTAGACGGTGCAATACGGCGGCAACGCAAGCTTGACGGCCTTCGTCTCGGCCTCACCCTCCCAAACGGAGAGTGCGGCTCCGACTCGACCCTCAATCTTGCTGCCGTCCGTATAGATCCTATGGACGTGGCTATCAACCACGTCCGCATAAGAGTCCTCGTCTACCAACCCGAACCTCAGCTCTTCCTGCTCTGCCGGATGTGGGTCCTCAACCGCTGGAGCATTTCGCTCCACCTCCCTGTCCCTCAACACCGGGTGAGGTACCCCCTTCTTGATCTCATAGAGCCTCGAAGCTTCGAGTATCCTGAGATCAAGAGGGAGTATCCCAGCCAGCAGCATTGCAGAGTTCAGGGAGACGGTCCGATATGCTCTGCAGATCTTCTGGGCAAAACCCCGTTGAACGGAGTTGAGCCTTTTCTGGACCCCTATCTTTTCCACGGTGGGTGCCCACGCTGCCGATGCATACAGGATAGTCGGCTCTATCACGGCCGTATATATAATCTTAACTATCTGGGGGTTAAGCCCCCAGCCTACTCTAGCAGCCTTTGCCAGCTGCTTATATCTACTTATTGCTTTTTTGCTCACGTTACTTACGTGAGCATTGAAAGTTAGACCGCCATCAATAGTCAGTCCCAACACCTTTATCTCGTCGTAATATTGCAGAAAAACACCCCCCATTTCGAGTCGAGGCACGTCATATTTACGCTTTCGTGTGCTTAGTAGAGCGCATGTTTTGTGGGGGGCGAATTTGAGCTTGTTCAGCTCCCCCCACTTGCTAATTTTATCTAAGACCCCGTTGGCCTTCCTCTCTATCTCTAGGGCCGTCTCTCCCTCAAATACAAGGACTAAGTCGTCGGCAAAAGCTTGATTGAAAACATCCATCTCCTCTAGCATCCATAGCAGGGGGTCCAACAAGAGGTCCCACAGGATCGGTCCACCAATGGATCCCTGCACGCACCCCTTGTTGGTCTCCCTGCTCACTTCCATACCAGCATATCTTACATTCACTCCTCTTTCACTCAGGTAGTTGCTGATCACCCGCCTCAGGATCCCCGGACACCCAACCTCAGCTAACCTAACCTTTATGGCCGGCCACCAAGCACTATCGAAGGCCCCCTCTATGTCCAGCGAGACCACAACAGAAAGTTTCTTCTCCTCCCTCTGCTTTCTGATGTGGTTCACCAACCTATAGAGGGCGTCTTCGGTGCTCCTTTGGGGCTCCGTTCATCTTTAGTTTCTAATCTACCTTCTCAAAAGATCCTATAAAACCATAAACCCATTTTACTACAATATAACAATAAATTACGCACTAGGAAATCAAAGTGACGCCAGAGAAATAAGTCGCTTCTTCTGTCTGTCCCTATCTTTAAAACTACGCAACGGATTTTGATGAGGGTTTTTTTAATAGATAGAGTTATCATCAAGGGGAAGATTTATATGTATATAACATGCATAATATAGTACAGAAACACTGATCATTTTAGAGGTTTCTAATGTCATAAATAAACACATTTTTTTGCGCTTACATTGCAAACGCTGGCTGAATCCTACGAGATAGATCAAAATGATGTACTACAGTATTATATACCTTAAAAGGTCTTCAAAAAAATCCACGATGGTATATGTCTAATGTCTATCTCTTAGGAATAACTCACAATAATCATTTTTTATCCTTTACTTTTTACGAGAAATAATGGCTTATTTCCGAAGCGAATTTATGCAATACAGCCTTAATCATTATCCAATTAAGTGCTTTAAAACATTGTGCATTTAATATAGATCAATATGACTCTCTATAGCATGTAATTTATATTAATATTTTCGAAGATATTACAGATTTAAAATGCAGGGACAGTCAGTTCACGCGGCGCTACATTTTAAAGATCAAATTGAATTTTATTCACTACACTGAAATACGAGTATCCTCTTTTTTATGATTATGACATCCTACTACTATTATAAATGTGAAAGTTTGTACTCTTTCACGCAAAAACTACCTAACGGATTTCGATGGAATTTGGTATGATAGTAGCTTAGGCTTTGGATTAAAACATAGGCTACGTTAAATTCCGAAAAAATACAATCTTCCCATGGGATACTGCATTTACGCGGGTGAAGCCGCGGGCAAAAGCTAGTATCCACTTAGTCTGGCCATAAATACTGTTAATTAAAAATAAAAAAAATATTACATTTAAATTTGGAATCTGTCATTTTTATATGATTGTTCATTGGGTTTTCTCATTTTGGCGCCAATACATTGTACAATATTTTGCGATATTAAAATGGAGTGTGGTAATAAAGAGAACCGAATCGCTGTGATTACATTACACAAAGTAGGTATGGAGCCAAATGCAATTTTTAAAACTCTCCATACGCTTGGTATTAGTAAAATGTTTGTGTAACTAGCTATTAATAGGTACAATGAGACCTCCTCTGTTTGCGACAGAAAAAGATCTGGCCGTCCACGTAGTGTTCGTACGTAAGAGGTGGTCAAATCAGTAACGGAAAGAATTCGAAGAAATCCTGTCCGAAAGCAAAAGATTTTATCTCGGGTTATGAAGATAGCACCTAGAACCATGTCGCGTATTTTAAAAGATGACTTAGGACTTGCAGCCTATAAGAGACGTACTGCTCATTTCTTAACTGAAAATTAAAAAAAGGATAGGGTGGTAAAATCGAAACAACTACTAAAGCGGTACGCAAAGAGAGGTCACAGAAAATTTTTGTTTACGGATGAAAAAAATTTTTACAATTGAGCAACATTTTAACAAACAAAATGACCGTATTTATGCTCAAAGCTCTAAGGACGCTTCCCAATTAGTCGACAGAGTGTAACGTGGGCACTATCCGACTTCAGTGATGGTTTGGTGGGGTATTAGCTATGAAGGAGTGACTGAGCCAAACTTTTGTGAAAAAAGTATCAAAATATCGGCACAAGTGTATCAAGATACCATTCTTGAGAAGGTCGTGAAGCCCCTTAACCATGTTCAATAACCAAGAATGGTCCTTCCAGCAAGACTCGGCGCCGCGCCGGCGCCGAGTCATAAAGCTCGGTCTACGAAGTCTTGGTTGGAAACGAACGTTTCGGACTTCATCAGAGCTGAAGACTGGCCGTCGTCTAGTTAATCTGCTGGATTATGATTTATGGTCAGTTCTAGAGAGTACAGCTTGCACTAAGCGCCATGATAATTTGGAGTCCCTAAAACAATCCGTACGATTGGCAGTGAAGAATTTTCTCATGGAATGGAACGGAAAAAAAGGAACGTTTAAAAGACTGTATTGCAGCCAATGGAGACCATTTCGAATAAGCTTTTTATATTTATAGTTTTTATAATAGGTATTTACCTATGAAATTGCCGTTCTGCAGTACTGGCCATTTCAATGAAAATAATTATTGTTTGGCTAAGAATTCTAATTTCAAATTTATTTTATTTTAAAAACATGGATTTCTTTTTCCAAAAGTAGTCATTTGTTTATTGATTAGTGTTACATTTTCATCGCATTTCAATCTTTTTCGTCATCATGGATACGTTAAAAAATCGAGTAATTATGGAATACGAGTACCGTCGTGGCAGCAACGCGGCACAAGCGGCAGGCAACATCAACGACGTTTACGGAGCTAACACTACAAACCAACTCACCATCTGTTATTGGTTTGCTCGCTTCCGTTCTGGAAATTTCGACCTGAAAAATGAACCTCTCCGTCGTACAAAAACTTTGGTCAACAATGACGAATTAAAGGCGATTGTGGAAGCTGATGATACACAATCTACGTGAATTAGCAGCAGCTTTCGACGTTAGCGTCAAAACAATATTGGTCCATTTGCATCAAATTGGCAAGGTAAAAAAGCTTGACAAATGGGTGCCCCACGAACTCAATGATCGCCAGCGCGAAGTACGCGTCGAGACGTGCCTTGCACTGCTCAACAGGCACACAAATGATAGAATTTTTTCCCGCATTGTTACCTGCGATGAAAAATGGATTCTGTTTGATAACCGCAAGCGCTCAGCAAGTTGGTTGGATCCTGGTTCAGCACCTAAACAATGACCTAAACGAAAACTTACCCCTAGAAAAGTGATGGTCACTGTTTGGTGGTCTAGCGCCGGTGTAATTCATCACAGCTTCTTACCAAACGGGGTGAGCATTACTGCAGATGTGTACTGTGAAGAACTGAACACAATGATGGAGAAGCTGGCACATCTCTAACCAGCATTGGTCAATCGCTCGTCTTCGCTGCTCCTGCATGACAACGCGCGACCTCATACTGCACAGCAGACGGTCTCCAAGTTGCAAGAACTGGGGTTGGAAGCTCTGCGACATCCGCCCTACTCACCAGACCTTGCGCCTACAGACTACTACTTATTTCAGAATTTGGATAACTTCTTGGCGGGAAAAAAATTCAATACCCGAGAGGCAGTACAAAATGCCTTTGAAGCATTTGTTGCCTCCCGTCCAGGTGATTACTTCGATTAATACAGATAAAAAATACATTTTGGGGAGGTAGCTTAGAACCAGGAGACGGACATATGATACTTAAGTGCCCCGCCAAGTCTGTCTGTCTCTATTTTCGCGATAACCCCAAAAACTACTGGAGGGATTTTCATACCGTTCACATTTACCGACAGAGTGGTTCCTTAGGAAGGTTTAGGTCGATAATAATTTGTTAAGGTTTTGTGGAAATTGTCTATTTATGACGATAATTGTTGAAGGTGTCGGAAAAATCAAGCCGTCTGGGAACTTTTATCGAAAATCGAAAATCTTTCTAAGGCCGCTGCCTTATCCAACCCGTTGGAGATAAATAACAAAACAATGTATGGTGGGATTGTTTCTCTTTTATAGATCTACAATGGTTTAAAGTCCGCGATGGCATAGATATGTCTATCTTTTAAGGATAGGTTAGTATACCCATTCTAAGTTTTAAGTATTTCAGAAGCTATTTAGACGGATACAATTTAATTATCCTTATCTAGGAGAGATCTTAAAATTAAAAAGTACGTGTGAAAATAGTATATATTTTTACTCTGTGCTACTATATATTGCAGGTATATTCGCTAGAGAAGTTTTTTGCCACGAACACACTACACTATTTTGATAAGAAGGCCAGAGCTTAATCGAAATAGGCTCCTAACATATTTATATCAATTTAAAATTATTATTAATAATTGATTTGAAATCGAACACAAATATTTTACATTACGTAAAAAATCATATTTTAAGAATACTTACCTGTTTTTTGTGCGTATATTTCACTCCTATATTTGAGGCTTAACGAATAAAGTTACTCGTACAGAATAATCAATCATATTTTTTTATGCCGTCTCAGACCAAATAAAAAATGAAGACTCGGCGTGTCACGCACACACATGTAATGAAACTAGTTAGTAGTTTAGTAACTACTAACTAGTTGTTTTTAGGGATCCGAGTCTCTGGTTGAGTATTAACTCTTATAGTTTCGCTCAGTCCGTCTGTCTCTCTGTTTGTCTGCCCTTCTAGCTTCTGTAATTCTGAATAGATAAAATATGGTATAGTTATAGACTGTGTATGTATCTCGTGTTTGGCATCATAAAATAATAATAATTGTATACTTTAGGGGTGGCTCTCCATACTTGTGAAGTGGCGATGATATTATTTTTAACCGACTTCCAAAAAAAGGAGGCGGTTCGGCTGTATATTTTTTTTTGTATGTACAACGATAACTCCGCCGTATGTTGATCGATTTTCAAAATTATTTTTTTGATGTAAAGGGTATACTTCGGAGTTGGTTGGTTGGTGGAAGTAGTGATTTTGACTTTTTCAGAAGTACTCCAAGCATATGCTACCAAAAAGTAAGATTCTGAACCAAGGTATACCCTGGACCCAAAAGCCCTGAACAGAACTCTTCAGTCTTTAAAGATACGCGTTGGAAATTTCGACATTGTTTAAAGAACTGCAAGCATATGCCATTATGTAACTTACAGTAATCATCATCATTATGTAATGGAAGCTTGGCAAATATTAAATTATATATTCGGTCGTTTATTTTAAAGGTTCATAATATAATGTGTTAATAATTTAACAAATATCACTAAAAAGGGAATTATTATTATTATTTTTAAACAAAAAATTAAACCGACTTCCAAAGTAAATATGCACAAAAAAGGATGAAATAAAACTTATTTTCTACATAATTCCCCTTTTAAATTTAGCTGAAATCTAACTATTTCTATACTCAAACTTCAAATTTTTTGAAGTCGGTACCAGCCAACTTGAACATGTTCTATTTTAAATATTGTTTTATCAGGATGTTGTTCGGGCTGGTACCGATTTCAAAATTATGAAGATTTAGTACAGAAATAGTTAAAAATTCAGTCAAATTTAAAAGGGGAATTATTTAGAAAATAAGTTTTATTTCATCTTTTCTTTGTGCATTTTTATTTCATTCTATATCACCTGTAGGATATCGTCGATTAGGTAAAGTTAAATAAAGGCGAGGATTCATACACGACATTTTTATGAAATTAACTATGTATTTTCGAATGATCAGCCTCTCAATTCGTTCACACTTGTATGTATATTCATGTTCATGTTCATACTTGTAAGATTAGCAGTTCTGGCGTTTCTGAACTATTAGTCTAATCGACAAACTGATTTTCGTGTCAAATAGAGATACTGGTTCTACAACTATATTATGTGATACCTCGTTGGATTCGGAATCACGTCTAGAAAATTGTGCTAGAATTGCATATTAGTACACTTGCTTATTGATAAAATAATTTTTTGGAGTTTACTCCTTAAGAATCGATTTTCATATAAGGCCCCCGGTATGAAAAAAATATGTGGTGTAAAATCTACTGAACGAATGACCTCGTTACGTTTTCATGCGCAACCTATTCTGTGCACCTGTCACTTTTTTTCACATGGCGCGAATTTTTGAACTCAAATCGATCGCTAAAGTTTTTGTTCCTTCTGAGGGACGTGTTTAACTTTTTAAAGTAAACTCCAGTCGTGGGCGGAGCTGACACACACTTTTTTTTCCATTGGCAATCAATTGAATCTATATTTATGTGTTTATATGCACTTCTGGGACAATTTTCTAGACGTCTTTCCAAATCCAACGAGTTATCATACATAGTTGTAGAACCAGTTTGTCAGTGTGTCTTTTTAATATAATACATCTATGCCTTGAAACCTTTCATGCTGACAAGTGACATGTGATGCTAAATAAGTAAATACTCTTTAGGAAAATTATTCTGAACGAAATCGGACAATAACTTTTGAAGTAGATCATTTGAAAAATTCTATTGCGCGTCGGTAGTTAGACTTCAAACCGTTTGGATATTTACGAAACGCACGCACATACAACTCTTCTTGAGCATTAACCTACCTAGCCGTTTTAGGCTTAATGACTTGGAGATGTTTTTAAATATTATGTTTTGCTCTAATATGGCTACAAAGGTTCGAGAGCTGGATTCGCAAGTTAGGGTTTCATTAACGTAATTTGTTATTAGAATGCGGTTTTATTTACAGCTGGTCACGTTTAAAATCAAGTTCTCGCCTTTTTTCTTCCTCGAATGACTAAGTTGTCTTCTTGAGCAAGTCACTAAGGTCACCATCTACAGTGTAATGTTGACTGTGGGTTGCGATATTGAACTTAGAAGTATTACAAATATGAGGTAATAACATACATAATACGCTGTCTTCAGCCGATTTGACCCGAAGCGCGCGAGTTGAGGCGAGATGGTGCTAGCGCGACAAAGTCCTTGGTGTGACTGGTGTGTGTTTTTTTAGATTTTTCCTCGGCCTTATTCTGTACAATATAGTTCATATTGTACAGAATAAGGCCGAGGAAAAATCAGTGCACTGAAAATAGAACTCTGCGCTAATACAGTGGAGCTGAAAACCGAACACACTAGTGTCAAGTCTAATATCAATGTCCAATCTGACATCTCGACAATCGTGTGCGCGATTTTCAACTCTGTAAAATTAGTAGAGAGTTCTATTTTAAATGCTCTGAAATTTTTCTGGCCTTACGGATTCCGGACAACTTTCCAGCCTTAGGCTCCTACGCACTTTCCGGTTGCGGTTACGGCTAGCCGCCGCCCGGTTAACCGCAACTGCAACCGCATCCTGCGGTCAGCCGGACGGTCAGCCGCAATGAGGCTAAACGGACAGTGCGTAGGAATTAGAAACACTTAGGGTT
Organism: Phengaris arion; assembly: GCA_963565745.1. Classification (NCBI taxonomy): domain Eukaryota; kingdom Metazoa; phylum Arthropoda; class Insecta; order Lepidoptera; family Lycaenidae; genus Phengaris; species Phengaris arion. The sequence continues at coordinate 1,567,508 of OY751431.1, forward strand.
CTGATTTCAGAACCCAAAGGGTAAAACGGAGACTTCCAATTACTGAGACTTCGCTGAACGTCCGTCCGTAATTATTGTTAATATTTTAAACACTTTTAATGGTTTTGTTTTTATTTCTTTTGACATGTGTATCTCTATTAAGGTTAACATTTGTACATTATTTAATAGTTATATACCTTGACGATGGTGGAAATGTAATGGAACTATTGACTTATTATTAAGTTTTAAGACCTGTAACATTGTATATACCTACCTGAATTTTACAAATAAATATTACTTCTATTTCTATGTCACCAGGCTATATCTCATGAACCGTGATAGATGACCAGTTGAAATTTTAACAGATGATGTATTTCTATAGCGGCTATAACAACAAATACTACAAAAACAGAATAAAATAATTATTAAAGGGGTGCTTCCCATACAACAAACGTGTTTTTAGCCGTTTTGTACGGAACCTTTTGTGCGCGAGTTCGATTCGCACTTGTTATTGACATAATATTTTCTACTCTCTCACACTTGTCTAGGCAGATTTTAATAGATTCCTACTTATTACATTGTGATTTGTCTCCTATTCAGTTATTATATTTTGTCCGAAAATTTTTCGTCAGAGCTTAAACAACCTGGGTTACCCGACTCTACTTATTTCTAGAGCGTGGGAGACTATTAACAAAATGCTACTAGGTAAGGAAGTCCCTACTTTCGTATTGCAAATGTGAAATCACATTTCATACATTAAAATCCTATTTCCTACTACTATTTTAATGTGAAATTTTATGAGGGTAGATGGATGCTTGTGACTCTTTCACGAAAAAACGACTGGCCGGATTTTTATGGTATGGTAGTGGTTTATTTAGGCTTAGGATTTACAGGCTTCTTTTGATCCCGAAACACATAGACGTATAGGTATAGCGGTATATATTGTAGACGAGTCAGGTAGAGGCAAAAACTGTCTCCACTTAAAATTGACAACCTCTATGGCTCAGTGGTTAGCACGTTGGCGCTCAAGCCGGAGGTCGCGGGCTCGAATCCCGCCAGGGAACAAAAAGTTTTCTGTGTTCCTGGGTCATGAACGTGTATTAAATATGCATATTATGTAATAAAAATCTTAAATATATATGTATAGTATAAAAGTATAAAAAATATTTCCGTTGTCCCGTAACAGAGAGATCATCTTCGAGAACTTACCACATCTGGTCTGGTCTGGTTGATTGACTGGTAAAAAAGCGTCATTAGATGTTATTATTATTAAAATGGACCTCAAAAGTAGGTCCTCAAAAGTAGGAGTTTTGGGGCCATTTTGACATTTGAAGTATAGTGAAGTAAAGATGGCTAACATTTGAGGTATATGGTGAAAACCAAGATGGCGTAACTTTTTCTTGTACGAAGATTTGTTCTGTCAAATGTACTATGTAATGTATGTATGTGTGTATGTAATGTATGTATGTGTATGTGTCCTTTGTTAAAATCAACTACGGATATTTTGGGTATATGATCTACTGCTCGTATAAAGACGTTCAGGCAAAAAAAATATTGCCATACTCAAAGAAAAGAAATCATCTCATAATGGGTGAATCTCCGGTCAGCGCAAACTCTCCCTTATATACACACACCGGCATATTTACCGGAACATAAAATAAAGGTTTGATATCAGTATCATATAAGGTCGCTGGTTGGTTTATACGTCATTTAATTTAAAAAGAAATATTTTCAAATTAAGAAAACAACTGAACATCACATTTTATGCAATTGTTTTAATTTTATTCAAATACACCTTACTGGAGCGAACTTCGAGTATTTTTTCCGTCTGAATTTGATCTAAAATTTCATTGAAATACTGTTTTTTGTTAGTTTTTTTGAATCGCGTGTCTTTTTGGAGTTGAGAACTGAATTATGCCTGACTTAGTCCCAACGGAGATTGCCAGGGCACTCGAAATGCGAAGAAATGGTCAAACCTACAGAGTGATATCCAGAGATCTTCGTCGACCAGTTTCAACGATCCATCGCAGTATCCAACGGTTTAGGGAGACCGGTACTTATGTGAGAAGAGCAGGACAAGGCAGAAAAAGACGCACTTCGAGTAGGGATGATCGTTTCATTCGGCTTCGTGTACGTAGGAACCATTTGACGGCCGTCCAAGCCCGACATGAGTTAGAAGCAGTACGGGTCGTAACTGTAAGTGAGCGTACGGTACGAAGAAGGTTCGAAGAAGCTGGTTTGGGTTCATTTGTGCCCGCCAAGGCTCCAAGGCTCGAGGTAAATCATCGTAGAAACAGGTTAACTTTTGCTCAGGAACATCGACTTTGGAACGCGGACCAATGGAGTAAGGTATTGTTTAGTGATGAGTGCAGAATTCTCTTAAATCAAATTGACGGCAGGCAAAGAATATACAGACGCAAAGGAGAACGATACATTCAGACAAATTTTGAAACTACAGTTGCATACGGTGGTGGATCAATGATGGTTTGGGCGGGCATTTGTTTGGGAGCTCGCACAGACTTGGTAGTGATTGACAGAGGGAGTCTGACTGCAGACCGCTATATCAGAGAAGTTTTAGAAGAAAATGTCGTACCGTTTGCCCCATATATCGGTGACGATTTAGTTTTTATGCAGGATAATGCTCGGCCGCATACCGCTCGGGTATCTCAAGCTTATCTTAATGATATGAATATCACTGTTATGGAGTGGCCGGCGAGATCACCGGATATGAACCCAATAGAGCACGTTTGGGACTTGCTGAAAAAAAAAGTTAAGTCCAGAATTCCAGCTCCTGCCAACGTGGATGAACTGCGAATCGCCGTAGTTGAGGAATGGCGGAGACTATCCCAGGAGACCATCGATAACATCATTCTCAGTATGCCTAGATGGGTAGAAACTTTAATAAGAGCACGTGGACGAAATACGCGATATTAATCACCATTTTTCTAATTTAATTAATTGTTATTTTAATATTAATTTTCAGTTTTCCCGGTTACATGAAAAGTTAAAAAATGTACCATTTTTCACAAATAGCCTTTACTCGCAAAATCTGATCTCATTTTAAGTAAAACAAATGAAACTTTAAATAACAAAAGAAGTGTAGTAAGTAGATTTTAAAATAAAACCATATTTTTTTAATTATGGACCTTTTTTTTGTGTTCCGCTAAATATGCCGGTGTGTTTATTTTTATAGGAAGAATTTTGTTTCCGAGTAGGTATAACAATTACTTTTTTATCTAAACATCTATACATAAACAGTAGATTCTATACCCAAAATACTAAGGCGGGTCAATAAGTCCGTGACTTTTTGAATTTCTAACCTCCTTACTGAAAAAGCAACACTACTCCTGTCAACAGGCATCTGTCAGTTGACTCCTATCAAAATTTGAACTTGCTGCGTCAGTTAGTTTGTGTTTTATAGCTATCTTTATCAGACTATCCAGTAACTTAAGGAAACAATGGAAAAAAGTGAATTTCGTGTGCATATTAAGCATTATTTTTTGCGAAAAAAAACCATTACCGAGACCAAGGCTAAGCTTGATAAATACTATGGGGACTCTGCACCATCGATTTCAATGGTAAAAAAGTGGTTTACTGAATTTCGTTGTGGCCGTACAAGCACTGAAGATGCCGAACGTCCTGGACGCCCAGTTGAGGTCTCTACACCCGAAACAATCGAAAAAATTCACGATATGGTGTTGGCCGACCGAAGATTGAAAGTGCAAGAGATTGTGGAAGCCATAGGCATCTCGCATGGCTCAGAGGTTTCAATTTTGAATGATCACTTGGGCATGAGAAAGCTTTCCGCAAGTCGACCACAAACGCAATCGTGTAACAACTTCACAGGAAGGTTTGGCGTTGTTTAATCACAATATGGAGGAGTTTTTGCGCCGTTTTGTAACCGTGGACGAAACATGGATCCATCACAACACACCAGAGACCAAACAACAGTCAAAACAGTGGGTTTCTAAGGGTGAATCGGCGCCAAAGAAGGCCAAGGTGGGTTTGTCAGCCAATAAAGTTATGGCGACTGTTTTTTGGGATGCACGTGGGATAATCCACATTGACTATCTTCAAAAGGGAAGAACAATTAATGGGGAATATTATGCCAACTTATTGGACCGCTTCAATGAGGATTTGAAAAATACCGACCTCATTTGGCCAAGAAAAAAGTTCTTTTTCACCAAGACAATGCAAGGGTGCACACATGTGCAGTTGCCATGGCAAAAATCCATGAATTGGGCTATGAATTGCTCCCACATCCACCCTATTCTCCAGATTTGGCTCCGAGTGACTACTTCTTGTTCCCAAACCTGAAAAAATGGCTCGGTGGAAAAAGATTTGACTCCAATGATGAAGTCATCTCGCAAACAAAGGCCTATTTTGAGGACCTCGACAAATCATATTTTTTGGAAGAGATAAAAAAATTGGAGAAGCGTTGGACAAAGTGTATAGAGCTCAAGGGGGACTACGTTGAAAAATAAAATGATTTATTTATCAAAAAATCTGTGTTTTATTCCAAAAGTCACGGACTTATTGACCCGCCCTCGTATCCGTAATTGATTTTACCGAACCTTATATAAAGTGAGAAGCGACAAAACATCCGAATAGGCTATCCGACGAAATAAAAATATTTACATAGCTGATAACTTATGTTCTACGTTTCTGTCTTTGTCTGTCAAGTGACTTTTCCAACGTGTCAGACGAATATAGCAACATTGTTTATGTTATCCGTTGTGTAAACATCTTTACAAGTAAGGGGATTAGTAGGCACCTATGTGCTATGTAACGTGTTGATCACTATAGTAGCCTTCTTCAAACATCTTGTCAGGTTGTAACGGTCACTGTCAAGCGCGAAAGTGTTAAGTTACGTCACCTCATCGCGTCGTGCTCAAAATAATTGAAAGTGAAGTTCTTGTTTACTTGTTGTTTGCGATATTACTTTTTATGTATGTTTTTTCATTTTCGTATTTACCTACAAGTTAAAACATAATCGTTAATCATTGTAACATGTGATGTTGCTGGGAAAATTTTGAAAGAAATTCCACATTTCTATATCTACTTAAAAGAACAGAATCTCAGTGAGTGGAGTGGAGTCCAGTTTGTTGATGGAAAGATACTTACGTATATTCTGTTGCTTTCGCCACATAATATTATCTTGTATTCCTGTAGAGCTTAAAACTCTACATATTCTACAGGTGAGCTTTTTAGTTCCGAGAGCATATTATCTTTTTCTATTTTTCAATGCCTTACTAAAAATCGTGAATTACCATAATATGTACGTATTATTTTTCTAGTTACGTAATTATTCGTAATAATTTCAGTGTTTGCCCAAAACTATTGTTACTTCAACTTTCATTTACTTCGTAACTCTATTAATTGTCAATTTTCATTTACGAATATCTAATTCGACTACAAATATAATATTTAGGAAGTTCTTAAGCTTCCTAAATATTTCGCATTATGCCCTTTGCCCTACGCTACCTTTAAATACCTATTACAGCCTAAATTTGTCCGTTCACCTTTCTTAACGACATTGACCCAGTATTCGACCATTTCAGATCCCATGCTAGGATTCGCTACCCACTGATGGCCATTTGCCTTGACGTGAAGACTATCTGCGGGCTTAGCATGGCGATCCGAAGAAATAATTTTAAAGAAGAAATAATCTATCCAAAACAGTTTGTTGCAAAATAGTTCTTAATGCTTGGTATTTAGGTCGTCAATAGAAGTCAACATTTCTAAATAGCCATATTTTTAAAATGGCTGCCGGGAAATCTTCTGTCAAAAATGATAAAATTTTCAAGTATTTTAATGACTGAACGTAAAGAAACTAGGTATTTATGTTGGACCGCCATGATATGGAGTAGTTGACATTAAAATAAGAAACGTTTCTACTTTAGCTTTCAAAAGAGGCCATTTTGAGAGCACATGCTCCGGAAGAGGAGAAATGTTGTTCCTCATAACGACGATGCATCGCCCTTGCTGCCTGACAATAAGAACTATTTTGCTCCGAATGGTATTAATGTTTCTTCAATCTGTCATTTTGTCGATTTTTCGCTCCTTCTAGGGTGCGTATGCTAAGCCTGCGGAGTTGCTAATTATTATTGGCTCTCGGTTAGCGTGGTGTATTCCATATGGTCTTGAAAGGGTCATTATTATTGTCATAACCTTCAACTTCTGTCGAATTTAGTTGAATAACTTAAATTGTTAGGATTTCGTTATATCATTTTTTTTCTTTATATCTCGAGATTTCTCTTTCCACAAAACAAATACTAAATGATTGTTTTTGTACCTGCCAATTTAAAACGATAAGTACATAATTCAAAAATTTTAAGTGTCTAATGTCTATTAAATTTTTAAATAACTTTTAACGCTTGATATTCTTAACATGCGCGGTCCTAGTTCAATCATCGATCGAAATTTGAATATTGAATGCGAACTTTCTAGTCTCGTCTACTCGTTAGTTGATCGATAAAAATGAATGATGGAAACACAAGTTTAAAACCAACTAACTGTCATCATAATAATTCATAACTGGATCATTTGGTAACAAATTACTGTTTCGTCGCTCTAAAAACTAATTAGACATACGGGTGTATGTCTAATTAGTTTTTAGGTGTGTCTAAAAACTAATTAGACATATGTTTGTAAGATTTTTATTTAACTTACTAAAATATTAGGATTTGCTTATTCATTTCATAAAAGAGAGAGTAGATTCGGAATTACGAAATTCTAACGAGTAGGGTAGATTTTTGATACGAAATCATTTGACTATATAGCCTAACTAGACTTTAAGCTCTCATACTGCACATTTTAGATTTTTAAGTTCAATTAATTATATAAGTATTACAAACATAAAATATTTATATAAATGGCCCTTATAATGCTACTTATACCTACGTACATACGCCTAAAACGTAACTAACCAAAATCATTATTTTTAAACTGTGTCTAAACTAAAGGCATTAATAACCGCCTCCTTATTTGGAAGTCAAAAAAATTAAAATAAGAAGTTAAAAAATTAGACAACAATCTCATTTAAATGTAGAATGTCAAATGTAACAAAAATAACCTAACCAAGAGCATGTCAGGATATGTCTAAGGAGGGTTCCGTAACTATCAACGCGCAATAGATTTTCTTTTAATTACTTCAAAAGTTATTGTCCGATTTCGCTCAAAATAATTTTCCTAAAGAGTTTTTACCATTATCTATCAGCATGGAAACTTACAAGTTTGTATCTCATATAATTTAGAAATGCCCTGGTAACTTATAAACCACTTTGGAGGGAGTTTATTTGAAAATGGTCGACTTTAAAAAAAATTCATGTATAAAACCTTACTTTTATTTTAAAATACCTATTTAAAGATACCATACATGATGGGGTAGAATGAAAAAATATTTGTCATCCCCAGTTCACATGTATGAAGAGCTACCCCTAAAATATAAAATTATTATTATTTTAAGATGCTAAAACCGAGATCTATCCACGATCTTTGACTATGCCAAATTTCATCAATTTATATTCATAATTACAGAAGCTAGAAGCGCGGATAGACAGACAGACAGACAGACGGACGGACAGAACGAAACTATAAGGGTTCCTTATGTATTACGGAACCCTAAAAAAACAAATGAGTGTTTCAAATTCTAATACCCATTAAAATTTAGAGTTGCCACTCCAAAACAATATTTAGATTATGTTAATCTATTTTATTTAATCAAGGCAAATCGTTAAAAGTAAAAAAACATTATTTTTTGCGAAGGAAACTTATCCTTATAACTATTATCCTTTACCGGCATTTATCTAGTAGATAGTTTACATTAGGTAAAAAGTATACCAAAATTCTATATTTAAACTTACCAACTTCTCGATGACCCGGCTTTTGTGCGTTCGCCAGCAGCACCAGAGACACGACGATAAAAACATTTGGCAGTTTATTTACAAAGAACAACATTTTCACAATGTAAGTTAATACTAGCATAAATAACGTGCCGAAACTTAACGGCTGCTATCGTAACACGTGCGTTGCAGCCTTCGGAAAGTGGTAACTGAGAAGTCTGCGCTGGCGCAGGTTGTCTGAAGAGAGAAAAAAACCTCTCGCTGACATACCTAAGTAGAGCCCATGAGCTATGAATATTTATTATCTTGAATAACATGACAATTAAAACATCTTCGTTAACATCGATTAATATGGATTGTGAATATTATACGAAAATAATTGTACCTAACGTCCTAATTATGTTACTGATTTATAGACGGATCAGGAAAATGGATATATCAAAATTAGATCGTTCGGTTTTAAGTTGATCATAATTCGTTATAGTCTTTAATAATAATATGTAGGTAAGTAAGAAGAAATAGTACCTAACACATTCAATAATATATCCATGTTATATCATAGTAACATTTTTATTCTGAAGTACCTACTTAATGAGTTTTCATGAAGTAACAATATAATAACTTGTAACACAAATATTATACCTTTTCTAGTTTATTTATGAAGTTAACTGTAAACATAGGCACATTTTATTCTGCATAAATGAGTAATTTTAACGCCAAGACTAACACAGTCAGGATAAAAGCCGCTGTTCCTAAAAAGAAAACATACAGGTGGGTTCGCGCAATAAATAGAATAGTATAATTATGACGCAGACAAAGCCATGGTATTATTTATTTATTGTTTATACAATTTAAAAATGTTGTGCAGCAATCGGACTTCCAAAAAAAAGTCGAAATTTTATTATAAATTTATTATTTAATTATTACAATATAAAAAAGTACTAATTCTAATGACGACTATTACATTCAACGATTGAACATAAAGTACATTTCTAACACAATGCAAAATAAATGAAAACTGAGGAACTGCTGACGCTGCGCCTCGTGCCGCTGCCGCGTGACGTGGTTGAGGTGCTGCATCGGCGATCTCCTTAGGGTACCGTAGCATAACACCTCCCCCCGAAGATCAGCAACTATTTTCCCAAAATCGTTGCTGGGATGTTGGACGAATCAACCCTTACTTCTCTTGGAGTTGGGATGTTTCTCTGCTCCATTGATGGCTGCAACTTCGTATAATGCTGGTACAGGAACATAGTCATGCCGATAGTGATAGTGATGATTAGTATCAAATAGACGGGAATAGTAGTATGATAGATATATGAGTCTTGATGGTTTCTTAAATCAATTTGTGGTTGCGCCATAATTTCCGAATTGATCTTATGGAGTTTTTCTAAATTTATAGATTTCAAATTTAAAATATGTTCTGAGGGTTGATTTTCTTTTACAGGTACGATGTCTGAGATTCTGAGAGGTTGTCCTTTTATAATATCATTTGTATTTGATATAGTGAATTCTGGAGTTTTAATAGAACAGCCTTGAGGTACAATAGCGAGATAACTCCCATTAAGAGTTTTATACTGCAATTTTCCACAGGATGTTTGAATTTTAGTTGACTTTGGAAAACTTAGAACATAGTGCTTTTGATCGAGTTGCTCAAATGCTTCAGCTTCTTGGGATATAGAGGTAAGTTTACAGGATGGCAAGAGCTGCTGCTTCGTTATAAGAGTGTGGATACATTCGTCGTGATTATTGAAGGTATGTGCAGGATTTTCTTCGCAGATATAATATTCCGAATTAGTTTCTAAGCATTCAGTTTCTATGTACCTAGAATCTCGTTCCTGAATTGCTATATAGGGTGATATGGGTATAAGGATTTGATGATTTCGGTTAGGAACTGCAGAGAGTTTGAAAAGGTCAAAAGGCTTAGGAAGGACAATCGGCACTTTATATACTAAAACTATCTGATTATCTAAATAATAATGACCAAATTTCATAACTCTAAAATATTCTCTTAATTCTATATCTAAAGTAAAATCATTTGAATATAAAATTCTTATTTTAGAAATCATACTTCTTAACATAGCTACATTAATAATTGAATGAGCTGTGCTCGATGCATAACTCAAATTTAACATATTTCCTAAATTAACTAACTCGATTGTTAGACTATCTATATTATCACCTAAAATTAAGAGATATTGAGATAAATGAGCATATTTTATTAACTCAGTTTCTCTATTAATATCGCTTTGCATAATAAGACTAAGGGTTTTATTAATTTTATCTTGATTTTCAACAATTGTATTTAATATTTTAGTGTGATGCTGTAACCATTCTCTAGTTAAACTTATGTGATTATTATATTCTGATTCCAATTTAAATTCGTTTTCTTTTAAAGTTTTTAAAGCATTTTCATATTTAATTGCATCAGTATAGTCAAGATTACCTGATATACTTTTTATAATAGATCCTAATCCATTGATCAAACCTCTTTTAACACGCGAAATTTTAAACGTTTGCAATATTTCTGAAGTTTTACTTAATTTGCCTGAGAGATATTCTAAGTGTGGTTCGTATAAAGATAGGGTTTTATTATTAAGCTGAGGGTGAAAATCTTGCAACTGGGAATATACAATATTAATTTTAGAATCTATGTCTTCTAGGTTTATATGCTGCAAAAAGGAATGATACTGGTGAATAATCCTGGTCTGTCCGAGTTTGAAAGGTAAGAGTCCTGGTCCGTCGTCAAGTGTCTCAAGTTGAATTTCTTGGGTTCGGCTTAGATGTAGAGTCGTCAGTATTGTCAGTATTGTCCTGTAACAATTGTGCGCTTTTAGGCACTCTTTTGAGGCGGGATTTTGCAATAGGTAATTTTTTCCTTTTAGTATAAATATGGATTGGGAGATTAGCCATTACTTTATCATGGGTATATCTGGATGCTAATTTTTGTCTGGATGCTAAAGGATTTTTAACAAATACTGGTTGTTCAGGAAGGTATTCTTTTTCAGGTTCTCTATTCTTATTTCTATTGTCCATTATTTCTCTACGTGTTTCAGTGGTCATTTCCTGTATCAAAGAATAAGCTACTTTTAAACGTTCTTTATGATCTATCATGTATTGCTGTAAAAGATGTGACGTAAGGTCTACATTAAAAGGATCTCTAGGATCAAAAGGTCCTGTTATTAAATCTATTGGTTTGCATTTTGTAAAGCTATGGATAGAACTGTTATAACCTAAAAGTGCATATGGCATTAAAAGAACTACAGAATCATGTTTTTTCTCTAATCTAAGTATACGTAAGTGTTCTAATATAGTTGAATGAAATCTTTCAACTATTCCATTTTCATTCGGAGTATTCGGTGCAACTTTATGATGTTGAATCTTGTGTAACCTAATAAATTCACTAAATAATTGATTAGAAAATTCGGGTCCGTTATCTGTTATAATTGTTACGGGTAATCCATGGTGGGTACTATATTGAAGTAAGGCCTGAATTACACTAATGGCTGTACCATCTTTAAGATAATAAGCTTGAGCATACTTTGAAAAGGAATCTACTATGGTAAGGAACTTTTCACTTTGAGCGGTAAATAAATCTAAATGAACTAATTCAAATGGTCTACTTGCTGGTGGAACTACTTTGAACTGCTGTTTTATGGGGTTTCTATCATACTTAGCTTGTCCGCAAACTATACATTCATTGATAAATCTTGTAATTTGTTCTCTCATATGGGGCCAATAATACTTATTAGAAAGAGCGAGATAACATTCGTTTATACCACGATGGTTTGTTTTACCGTCATGGTACTTATTAATTATTTCCTGCTGCTTTAAATATTCCTTAACATTTTCTAATTCTTTCTTTGCAGCTACCAAATTCATAGCGGAACTTTTAAACATTCTTTGTAAGATAGGGATTACCGTATACATTGCTGTAGGAGGATTAAAAAGTAAAGCTGTTTTAATATTAGGGCTGACATATTCTTTTATAGCGTTAACTACATCTTCTTCTAAGTTTGACTCGGATAATTGGATAGAAATTCTAGTATGTGTATCGAAAGGTTTTGTTAAAATGGGTTTTCTTTTAATATCGCCAACTAAGCTAAAAATTATTTGTCTTTTAAATTTATTCAAAGGTTCATCTGTAATTGGAATTTCTAAAATCGGATTCTCCTCAGAAGTATGAGCGGTAAGTGTTCTGGAATCATCTAATAATTCTGCTATTTCAGGTGCTGTTGCGGTACGACTATCGTGGGACATTTGAGCTATAATAGATTCTAATTCTAAACCTGGATCTTCATGAACATTTATTTCAATGCGTGACAAAGCATCTGCATTAGTGTTAGATTTTCCTTGCTTATAAATTATTTTAAAATCATATTCGCTAAGCTTCAAGCGCCATCTCGTTAAGCGAGAATTAGGCTCTTTTAAATTTATTATCCATTGCAAAGGTTTGTGATCGGTGATAATTATAAATTTACGGCCAAATAAATACGGTTTGAAATACTTCGTTGCCCACACTATTGCTAATAATTCCTTTTCTATGGTACTGTAATTAATTTCACTTGAATTTAAAGTTCTGGATGCGTACGCAATGGGTTTATCTGAACCTATAACACCTTGGGATAACACTGCTCCTATTGCTACATTAGATGCATCTGTCGTTAAAATAAATTCTTTTGAAAAGTCCGGATATTGTAGCACGGGGTCATTTAATAAAAGGGTTTTACAATGATTAAAACATTTTATATAATTTTCATCTAAAGTTATTTTACTATCTTTCTTTAAACATTGGGTCATGGGCTTAGTAATCCTGGCAAAATCTGGAATAAATTTTCTATAATAACCTAACAATCCGAGAAAACGTTTAATTTCTGTAGGGGTTTTTGGTATGGGGTAATTTTCAATAGCTTTAATTTTGTTGGGATTGGGTTTAACTCCTTCTCTACTAATAACGTGTCCTAAAAACTCTGTCTCTAATTTTAAAAATTCCGATTTATCCATTTGTATTTTAAAGTTTGACTCTCTTAATCTCTGAAATACTTTTTCAAGGTTTACCATATGTTCCTGAAGGGAAGTACTGAAAACTATTATATCGTCAAGGTAAACTAAACATATTTCATTCTGAAGGCCCTTAAGAACGTTGTCCATTACTCTTTGAAAAGTAGCTGGAGAATTCTTAAGTCCCATTGGCATTCTTAAAAATTCGTAATGACCGTTTTCTACGTTAAATGATGTTTTGTGAATATCTGCTTCATCCATTTCTACCTGATAAAATCCGCTTGCTAAATCTAATGTAGTAAAATATTGACATCGGCCTAATTTATCTAGAACATCTGTAATATTTGGTATTGGATATTTGTCATCGATAGTTTTTTCATTTAGTTTCCTGAAATCAACTACGAGACGCCATTTAGTTTTTCCAGACGCATCAGCCTTCTTTGGTACTATCCATATAGGAGAGCTCCATGCAGAGTCTGAAGGTCTTATTATATTCTGATCTAACATTTTATTAATTTGATTTCGAACTTCTTCTCTGTGAATGTATGGATAACGATAATTTTTAGCATGTACAGGGGATTCATCAGTGGTTCTAATTTTGTGTTTAATTTTATTCGTAAATGTAAGGGGTTCACCTTCAAGATAGAACACATCTGCATAACGGGCACACAGGGTTTCTATATTTTTAACTTCTTCGGCATTAAGATGAGATGTACGTAGTCGTGATAAAACTGCTTTTGCTCTATTGCTTAAAGTATTATAATTATTGCATTCTACATTATACGATTCTGCGCTAATAGGTTGATTCAAAGAAAATATTATATCATTTGGGCTATCATTAAATACTTCTATATATCCTCTATTATTTTTAACACTAGTTATACAATCTCCTATTTTGCAATGACACACAATTTGTTCGTTAACCATAGCATCTCCATCATGAACATTTATAGGTACTCGAATTATTCTAGAACTTTGAGCGGGAATTATATCTTCATACAAATTACAACTTTTAGAGTCATACATTAAAATTGGATTAGTAGCAAGGGTGGTAATTAAATTTCTATTTTTTAAATCAATTTTAGCTTCCCATTTATCTAATAAATCAAGTCCGATTAATCCATCAAAATAATCATGGAATTTATAAATGAATAAAGTTATGTCGTTACTATCATTAAATTCTGAAAAGCATGGTATGGTAATAGAATAATCGTTACGGGTTGTAGCATGTACATTGGTTACTTCAAATGGCTCATAATTACAGGGAAAATTAGGGAAATATCTACTAACTGCGTTAGGACTTATAAACGATTGATTGGCTCCAGTATCTATTAAAAGTTTAATTGGAGGATTTTTAATTTGAATGTACGGTAGCTGTCTTTGAGTCTGTAAGTTAATTTCTATCGTGGTTTGTCTGATTTCTGAGATTTTCGAAAATTTTGATTGCTTTCAGTGTCTTGATTGTCAGAATTTTCATAAGCATTGTCATCAGTCATTGGTAACGCGGGTTGGTCATAGTAATATTCATAGGGATAATCAACGGGTTCTGTATAATATTCATTAGAGTCATAGTACATGTACGGTTCACAGTAAGTCTGGTCATAGCACTCATTTAAATTTAGTTGTCGGGATTTAAAATAATTTGATGGGGGTGGATTTCCATGTTTAGTCCAGTCATGTCCTCTCGGGGGTGCTGGCCTAGTAGTAAAGTGACTAACTCCACTCATAGGAACGGGCTTATTCGAATTATTATTATTATAATTATTAAAATTATTATTACTATGATTATTCTGTGCAAAATTATTTCTATTAGGAATTCTAAAGACATTACTCTGTGGATTATAATTAGGTGGTAATGCACGGAAAATTTGTTGAGTACGCGACGGTCCTTGATTTTGATTTAAGTTAAACATAGGTTTAGGTTGCCACATATTTTGTGGTCGCTGCTGCCAAAACTGCGTTTGGCCCATAGTTACGGGTGGGTGAAAAGAACGCGATGGTCCGGGTAAATTAAAATTATTGTTACTTTTAGGATGGTTATTACGTCTGTCAGTATGTGAGTCATTTCTATCCTGCATATAAATTATATTCATTTCATCGTGAACAAATTCAAGGGCTTTTTCGATGGTCTCAGGGCGCATACAGCGTATCCTGGATCCTAGGGGATCTTTTAAACCGCGTAGGAAAGCTTGCAAAGTTAATTTCTTATATAAATCACGTTTCGCTTCGATGGTAGTCGGAATGGTCTCATGCAAACTAATGTAAGTCATTAATGTACTAAAAATATTCTGGCATTTATCGTAATATTCTTGAGGGGTAGAAGACCCTTGTGTCAGAAGTGCAAGGTAATTATATAAAGAGGTTTCATCACGTTGGTCTGAAAAATTATTCACTAAAGCTGTCCTAATGCCTAACCAACTATCGGGTATGCCGTTCGAATTTATTAACCTAGCGGCAGGCCCAGTAATTTTATTTAATATTCCATTTATTAAAGCTAAATTAATTAAATTATTATCCGGCGTTACAAAATTTTGAACGAGCTGATCACACAATTTAATAAATCTTGTAAGAACATTAGAATTTCCGTCAAAATCGGGCACTAATCTTAATGCTTTAAAAATATCGTCCATTGTAGCCATATTTAAATCTAAACTTTCGTCACTAATTTCTCTAACCGTATCTAACAATTTAAATTTACTACTAATTCTAGAAGTCCTCGATTGTCGCGGATGGAAAATCTTGGATATAAAATTATGAAACTTATAGGATAAAAGAAAGGAGCAAATTCAGAGTGATTCTAAAAGTACTCACATATGCATTTCGGCTCTTCTCTGGGGTATCGATGGCTGGATACAGTCTGCTGCTGCACGAAGGTTCTTCAGAATTCGGTGAAGACTTTTGGAAGTCAAGTAGCGATCGCACGCGCACGATTGCGATTTCCTATACGAGGGCTACTCCGAATTATCCGTACGACTGCGCCAAAAATGTTGTGCAGCAATCGGACTTCCAAAAAAAAGTCGAAATTTTATTATAAATTTATTATTTAATTATTACAATATAAAAAAGTACTAATTCTAATGACGACTATTACATTCAACGATTGAACATAAAGTACATTTCTAACACAATGCAAAATAAATGAAAACTGAGGAACTGCTGACGCTGCGCCTCGTGCCGCTGCCGCGTGACGTGGTTGAAGTGCTGCATCGGCGATCTCCTTAGGGTACCGTAGCATAACAATTTAATATACAATTCCTGGTAAATAAATAGTATCATGGGATGTTTTAATATACATTACTAATAAAACTATTTACACAGCGGATAACTTAAACAACGGTGCTGTCTTTGTCATTAGTAAGGGGGAAGATGTTTAAATGAAACGTGATATATTAAGTTAATAATACTATTGTTTATAGGTAGGTATTACATACCTACTATATACTGGTTAGTTGGGTACTTTGGTCACAGATTAATAAAATAGTTACTACGTATCTTATCGTATCTTATAGTTACTATACTTGCTTTGGTATCCCGGAACCGGACCGGAATCCGGAAGGCCGGGGAAAATTTCGAGCACTGAAAATAGAACTCTGCGCTAATACAATAGAGTTGAAAATCGAAGTTTCGAGTGTAGAGTGAAATGTAAATGTCATATATGACAGCTCGACACCTGGCACTTTGATTTTCAACTCTCTTGTATTAGCGCATATTTTCTATTTTCAATGCTCAGTATTTTCTACTTGGTCCTGGTTTACCTCCATGGCGGACACATAAACTGCATCATAGTGCAAGAACACATTCAATCAAATTTTAATACGAAATATGCAAACCTTTTACATTTATTGGTATTGGAAAATAAGGCTGGTTTTTAAACACAAACACGAAATCAAATTTAAATAATTATGGTACCGTCACAAAAAAAAATCTATAGAAGAAATCTTGTCAATTTACTAAAGATTAACTCGTTGTTACGTAAATGTTGTGATTGATTGATGGTTATTTTTTTTGTTTTGTTACATGTTGAATTATCTAATTGTTTAATTGCTAGTCTGTTTTCATTTTAAACACGTTTTTCTCTCACGAATATGGACGTATCGTCCGAAAGAGCCGCACAGATTGTTGCTCTAGTGCAGCAAGGCCTAGACCAACGAACAATTGCTGCGGATTTAAATACATTTACAAACCAGTCTACGGTTCCCGAGTTTACAGAAGGTTTATGGAGACAGGTTCATTCAAAAGAAGACGTGAAACCGGCAGAACTCGGGTGACAACGTCTCGTGACGACAGGTTTATTGTGACAACTTCCTTGCGAAATTGGTTCTTAACGTCTATAGGCATTAAAAATGAGCTCCACCAGGTATGTGACGTAGCAGTTAGTGCACGAACCATAAGAAGAAGGCTAAAAGAGCGTGATATCACACCTTTCAGACCCGCAAATGGACCAAAATTGTCTGTTCACAACACACAACAAAGCTCACAGGCAGGAAAAGCAATGGGCTTCCGTATTATTCACTGATAAGTATAGGACCTATACACCCATGAATTGATTTTTTTATCAGATCAAAATAGTTTGCACTTTCACTAATTATATTTAATTGAAAGTTACCTTGCACTATGATGCAGTTTATGTGTCCGCCCAGTATATAAGTTTAGTATATGTTATAATGGAGTATTTTAAGAATATTCTAGAAAATTTAACAAGAAGGTTGATTTCTTTGCTTTATACTTTCTATTATTTTGTTTTAAATTATATTTATAAGAGCCATCTATCTGTTATGATTGATTATTAATTTAGTTCCTAAATAAAATTATTTATTAAGAATTCAACATGTATAATAATACAGCTTATTTAACATATTATTATATCGATTTTTAATAATATTATTAGTTATTTCTTATTTTTATACCGTTTGCTTTGTCTTTAACACATAAGCAACAGATTTTCTAAATATAAAAAAGTACTCTGTGCAACAGATTACAAAAAAACATTTGACAGCTAAAGTGTCAAAATATGTTAGTTTTGCCGGGAATTCAATGTGACGTTGTTGTTTTAGTATGTCCTCTATAAATTTGTGTTATTTTTGTTCTTAATGTGTAATATTTGTAGAATATTTTAACTATTAAATATTAAAAAAATTGGGCAAGTGGTACAACTAAAAAAAAAGCGTGATATTTTGTGGTCCTCCATAACTCCCTAAGAACTTTCAGTTAAGCTTCAACCACTTTACTGAATTGATTGAATCGACTGATTTGACTTACTTGACTTATTGACTGCACTGACTATTTATTTGGACTTTGACTAGACTTTTGACGATTTAGAAATATGGTGTTGACAATTTAAACAAGAATTCACTTTTTAACTTGACACTGGCCTGGTTTTAAGTCTTACTGCCATAAAATCTTTTGACAATTTAGAAATACGGAGTTGACAACATAAACGAGAGTTCTCTTTTTAACTTGATATTACATTTTAAATACCAAACTTATTTTCCTTCTTCTCTTATTATTGGCAAACCATCACTTTCTGCGACTTTCTGAACTTAATAGTAATGCCATAAAAAAGGGTCAATTGGAGTTTTACCGGGGAGTTCAATGGGTAATGTTGTGGAATTTGTGAAACTTCATAAATTTATGTTATTTCGGTTCTTAATGTGTAATATTGGTAGAATATTAACCATTAAATATTTGTTATCGTGCACAAGTGTGGGCAAGTGGTACAACTTCTAAAAACGTGCTATTTTGTGTTTCCCGCCAAAACTCCCTAGGAACTTTCAGTAAAGCTTCTACCACTTTACTGAATCGACTGACATGACTAATAGACTATACTGACTATATATTTAGACTTTGACTAGACTTTAGACCTGACACTGGCAAATGATTATGGGCTGATGCCATATATAAATAAAAAAAAAAGGGTTAACTGTCAGATTTGTCAATTATCAGTGTCAGTTTTGTTGCCAAGAGTGTGTGTAGATTTGTGTGAATTCTAAAATTTCAACCTCAAACTCTATGTTATTTTTAAAATAGGTATTATCATATAGATTTTTTTTTGTTTTGTAACTCCGCGTAGTATATAAGTGTAAAATCATTCAGTGATGTCTGGTTTCACGGAAAACGCACTTATAAGGAAACTGCAGGAGTTGAACTCAAGTCAACAAAGTATTCAAACATTATCTCTGTGGCTGATACACCACAGAAAACATCATGCCGCTGTTGTTAAGACTTGGTATAAGGAGTTGTTAAAAGGTAATACACAGCGTCACTTATATAAAAACTTCTACCCAAGAAGATATACAGTTCATACTGAAACACGAAAATAGACATTTAGTTGTGCAACGTTGTCTGTGTACGTTTCTGCGCATCCAACTGCGTTATACAAAGCGAATTCGTAACAATATATTGCTGTAATACCATCTAGCGTACGACACAGTCAAAGTTACATAATTTGAAATATATTTTCCTAACCTCAAATTTACATTTTTCAGTAAAAGACTCCAAACAGTTAACGTTTATGTATTTGGCCAATGACGTTATACAGAATAGTAAAAAGAAAGGTCCAGAATACAGTAAAGTATTCGGAGATGTCTTAGTCGATGTGTTTAAGCATATGGCCAAGACTGGCATTAACGAGAAAACAAAGCACTCACTGCACAGGATACTGAACATATGGGAGGAGAGGGGCGTGTACGACTCCCAAAAGATTCAAGAGTTTAAAGAGGCTGGTACGTATAAGTGCATTTGTGTACAAATAGTCTGCAATTTTTCTTCTATCTAGTATATAAATACTACAATTTACTTCTTGCATTTAATGAGCTCATTAAATGTACAGTTTCTGATAAGTAAATACTAAATAATGGTGTTAACTTATTTTCTTTCATAGAATAAGTTTAAATACGTTAATCTAAATTATGTATTACTTTCAATACAATACCACAAATTATACTATGCAATACAGATATCATACTTAACACTTTTAGTTGACCCTAATGATGCTATACCTAAAAAGGCAAATAAGAGGAAGACAAGTGACAAAGAAGTTAAGGAACCAGAGAAGAGATCCAAGAATGATAAAGAACCGAAAGATCGAGACAAGCGTGAGCGACGTAAGAGTGAGAACAAGGGCGATTCTGACGGACATAATGACATGAGTCCGAAAACACCACCTGGAGACCCACCAGAACCTGAAGAACTTATCAAGGTATGTACTACTATTGAATGGATACAACAATTATATTTAAAGCTCATAAGTTTGTAAAACTACATTGAATCTGTGGCTCAGTGCCTGTAGGTTCGATCCCTTCCTTGGAACAACAAAATATGTTGTTTTCAAGTGTGGTTAGGACAAGGATAATGATCTATGTCTCAGATAGGCATGTAAAAAGTTGCGTGAGTCATCCGTCCCACTGGTTTACTGCTTGTACTGCAAGCTGTTATTATAAAAAAATGTTGGTACAAATATCAAAAATAAGAAAAATAATGTTTTATATTTGTAGACGTAGATTTTAGATGTAGTTTTATATTCACATATTTTTTCAATAGAAATTATGCATATTGTTCTCAATTTTATAATTTTATTATAAAATATGATTTTGTTTCATTGAGATTATATGAATTTATTATTGCATAGTTTAGCAAACACACATTAACAATTCATTTAGGATGTTTGAAACCAAGTTACTATCAGGAATTGAAAGAAACATTCAGGAAATTATAATTTCACATTCCAGGCTTTACTGGAGTTGGAATCGAGTGCGTCTAGTGACGAAGCTGTGAGGGAAAGGATAGCGTCCCTTCCTCCTGAGGTCTCCGAAGTGCAATTATTGTCAAAGCTGGAAGGTAATGATCCCTATGTTATGTTTGTACATAACATAACTACTCCCAATATAATATGCTGTATTCACAAACAAATAAAGGTTGATTATGATACATTGTTTCATTTATAATTCGTTTTTTAATCTGAGCCAACAATTTTCATATTTTGATAACTTGTAATTGTGTAAGAAATAATTTACTTTCATTATTATTGCCTTATTCAATTCACACATCTTCTCGATAGCATGAAATAGTCATTTGCACAAACTGTGAGCCGTGCTTGTGAACTTTGTTCAAAGTAACATTTTTACTTTAAAATAACAAGAAAAAGGAAATTACACAAAAGAAAACCAATAATCTTTTTCAACTATTTTCTTAAGTTTTTTGTTTATTCCTCCTGACAAATGTTTTGTTCTCATAATAAAACTATTATCAGATGATATTTCAAAATTATAAACGAAACTCATTCGCTCTTTGCAAACATAAATAAAAGTAGTAACACTACCAACTCAAATTAGAAAACGAATTATAGGAAATTACTACCTACCTGTTTAAAATACGAGTGTATTTTTTGTGTTTTCTGAGCTGTTCATAATCGTATATTCATAGCATAATAATTGGTTGTTACTGGTGTGACATCTTTAAAGAATGAATAAAGTTATAAGCAAGTGACGGCTTATCGCAATGCTATGTTCACTGTGACAGAAAGTTCTCAGAACTCTCCCCTAGGCCTCTGCCTTGAATTTCGTTGCGAGCGGGGTGCGGCAGCGCGGTAGCGGTAGGATTTTATGCAAAGATAGTGTTGATCAATTTATTTGTGATGCCATAAATTTTGCTGTCGGGGCGGTAGCGGGTGACGGGCAGTGTTCCCCTGTCAAGTGTTGTTTAATTTATAATGCAATAATATAAAATTAATGCTATGCCATAAATTTTGTTCACAAACAAAAACAAATACGCCGATACAGCACTACGCCGCTACAATGCCGCGCGATTTACCCGCCGGTTTCGAGAACGCTCTCGCGCGGCGGCTCCGCTGCCCGCAAAATTCAAGGCAGAGGCCGTTGTGCCCATTTGGACGAGGCGCGCGATCGCCGCGGTGCGCGATGACTCACGAAAGTCGAGCATCTGTTTTATTTCATAACAAATTGACTTAACCAAATTGAAACAAGAACCTAACTGCGCGGTTGGTTGGTTGGTTGGTTGGTTGGTGTTATTTTGTACGTTGTCGCCTAGTCGATAAATCCCAATTTGATTCGACCTTCGTGCAGTCATCGTGCGGTGATATAAACGGGCCTTTAGGCTTGTACACAATATCACTAGATATAATTTTTCTCTGTGTGCTACTTTAAGTGTTTTATATTTTATGGTTCTTATAGGAAGCAAATGAGCATTTCATGCCTGATAGTAAACGATTATCGCCGCATTATGGACACTACATCACAGGTTTTTAATCCTCCTGCAGATAAAACTATACTCCGTACCACACCAGTGCATGTCTCCGGTCGCGGCACATAAGTTGACTCAGAATGGAGGTCTTCACACCTCGCTCACCTGGGCCCTAATTCTCGTTCCCAAATCCCAAAATCTCGGTTCGGTTAACGCGCTGACTCATTCGTATATGCGTCAAACATGCGCGCACGAGCGAGACAAACTGAGATTCGAGGTACGAGAATTGGGGCCCTGCACAGCCGCGTACCATATGATCATTGCCACAGTAATAATGTAGAAATATGGTATTCCCGTTTGTCGGCGATACTAACGCAGAAACCACCATTTTGGGGCCAACTGACGGCATCTATTTGATGAAGTAGGGGAGACTGTTGAACCTCGACCAGTTTTTCAGTTATTCGTTATTTATTACAATTTGACTCGCTGCACGTAAGCCATGTTTGCATATTTCTCATATCAGAACATTTCTCATAACATGCTTACATGTCTTTAAGACGTTTAAAAAAAAAGTTCTTAAACTGGCCAAGGTACTTTCTGGGAATTTAGTAGAGTGTTCTTATAATATATTTGTATTCTGATGACGACATGCAGTCACAACAATTATCAATGACATGTCCGTTTGATATCTATATGATATAACATAATATGAACAAATTATGACAACAGTCAACTGCATATGAATTAGATTCCCTGACAGTACAACTGGCTCCGACGCACAACACGTTCCCCTACTTGATTTCCTTCCAGATAACCATGAAGTACGCAATAATGACTACGATGGCGGTTTATTTCAGATAAGGAGTCCGCGCTAGCGCTCAGTGCTATCGTCAATTCGGCAGTGGAATTACTGGCCGAATACAATTTACGATTGTCCGAAGAATTGGAGAAGAGAAAGAAGGTGGCGGGCATGCTGCGAGACTTCGCGCAGGCGCAGAGGGAGCAGGCTAAACAGGCCGAGACTAGACTTGAGGTATACCTTATGATACATACATACAGTAAAACCAATTTGCTAATTATAGTTCTCAGCAATCTTCGTCAATCTATAGAAATGACAGACGATGTATAAAAAACCGGCCAAGTGAGAGTAGGACTCGCGCGAGAAGGGTTCCTTACCATTATCTATAAAAACGGCAAAAAAATACTTGTAATTATATGACATTACCGCCGTCCACGGACACTCGCAACACCGGCGGATTGACCTGCTCACTTTGAGCCTCCGGTAACCTAATTTCACGCTGGTTTTCTGTGGGGCCGTGGTATTACTCCGATCGAGCCTGTCCACTCGTGCGCGGATTAGATTACGCTGTCGCACATAGATATTTATGGCTGGGGCATCCGCTAAGAAAGAAACTTCTTAAATTAATTTCGAATAAAACATCGAGCCGAAAAATCGAGAAAAGCCACGAGTAAAATAAAAATATTTATATTTATTTAGGACAATCTTTTTCCCGCGGCGGCTCCGCCCTCGTAAATATAGTATCGGGTATCCCTCGGGAAAACTGCACCTTTTCGGGATAAAAAGTAGCCTGTTTTAATCCAGAGCCTAAACTAGTACTATTTCAAATTTCATTAGAATCCGTTCAGTTGCTTTTGCGTGAAAGAGTAACAGACATCCATCCATCCATACATCCATCCACCCTCACAAACTTTCACACTTATAATAGGACTAGACAAACTATCGATTGTTTACTAATATTGATTATGTTTAAGACAGGACTAATCATCACCGTAATTATATTAATACGTAAAGCGACAAATTCTTACCCCTTTTTACGAAAAAAGGGAAGATGCTAACGGAGGAGTGTGAAATTTAGCACGGTTAAAGTTTGAAGGAAGGTGTGCAGAAAGTTAATATTTATTTAAAAAATGCTTAGAAATGTTTAAAATTAAATAATAACAACAACACAGTAGTGTCATACTACTCAGATTAATAACTTACACTACCGTGCATTTGTATAGTAACATTAGGTGTTGACACTTGAGACACAATTGTCAATCTGTCTGACGTCTGTCACATTACATAAACATATTTAACCTACATTATTTTTATTTTTTTATTTTAATATTTTATATCTAGAAAGCAAAAGAACCCATATAGAGTTCAAACTTTAAAATTAATATGAATTATTTATTATATTCGACCAGTAATACCAGTAATAATAAATCTACGTGTTATTGCAGGAATACAACGTCAAACTACAGAAGATCTACGCGGTGAAGGCCGAAGTGAAGTCCCACATAGAGAACTTGCCGGACGTGTCTCGCCTACCCGATGTGACAGGTGGGCTCGCCCCGCTGCCGTCTGCCGGAGATTTGTTCAGTATTTGAAACGGGAGCTTCTACCCCTGTGTCCTTGTCCATGACCTTCAACATACATATTATGTCCATGGACATGTTGTTCCGCTGATGGACACATTGTTTATAAAGGCTCATTTACATTTGACTTTGTTTCTAATTAGCTGATAGACATATTCTTCAAGGCCGCATACGTTTCACATATTATGCGATTAGTTGTTAAAAGCCCCAAAAATATTTAGTAATGTTATTAAATTGGTACAGAATATAATATCGTAGGCTCACTCGAAGTCAAGTCCCACATCGGGAACTTGCTGGACGGGTCGCTTACCCCACGTCACGGGCGGGCAGCCCCGCTGCCGTCCGCTGGCGATCTGTTCAGTAATTGAAACTTGAGGTTCTGTACATATGTCCAGTGCAGTAAGCAGGTAGAGATATTGTTAAAAGATTCCCAAAATTTTTTATTGACGAGTCTTAATATAATGTCGCGGGCGCATTCGCGCTCTATTCAGTATTTCAAATTAAAAGTTCTGTCCAATCACCTGATGGACATATTGTTCACAAATGGCTATTTACATTTTGTCCATTAACTGTTTAGGTAAAAATAATACTGTAAAAACTTTATAATACCATTAAATGGATACAGTAATATAATTTCGCAGATGCAGTATTTGAAATTTGTTCTGATCATATTATATCCTGTCCATTCAAAATACATATTGTGAACAGTATCTCCCCATGGACATATTTTTTTTTATTAAGGGTCACATACATTTGACATTTTCGCAATTATATTATAGATAACATGAGATAGATTGATAAAGACCCATATACATATTCAACATTTTATAAACTACATATTTAAACAAGATAAAACTATATATTTAAATTAAAGAAAAACTTAGATGCATCTCGCCGAATATTACACAAAGTTACAATAATTATAAATTAAAATGTGCAAAATCTACTTCGTGCCTGCCATAATAATTACATCTTTCTATTTTTAAATTAACATTGGACTTGCCTTCACAAATCCTGTTAACTAACCATTATATTTAAAATATTTTGAAATATGCAACATAAAATTCGCATTTATCATGTATCTTATAGTATAACTTGTCTCCAAGCAAACTCGCCTAGAAGTACTAGATTTATTTAATGTCTCAAACTCTTAAAATAATTACATTATAATGAATGTATGTATATGTTAGTTCCTGCATCCGTCAATTTATATGTTTGTTATTCTTGTGAAAGTGTGAGACAGACAGGGATATGTTTTAATATGAAACATAAAGTCACTGTCGTAATCAGCGCGATAAGCTATAATATCGTATCGCGTAATGTTAAAACGCTCTTACAGCGTTTTCACATGACGCGGTACCATAGCCGATATCGGACTGGAAAACGCTATTATGTCGTCGGCATAAGAGCGTATATTGCGCCAATATGTAAAGGCTTTGCATATTCAAGTATTTGTTTCAATATAAAACATATAGGTGCCTCTCACATTATCGCTCCTATTTAACAAAAAATGTTAATGCCTTCCTTTAAAGGAGTTCTCTAATATTTTGTTTAGATATATTTTTAATCAACTTAAGCATGCATTCATATGCTGTATATTATTGTTTATATTATTATTAACTAGACATTGCCCTTGACTGTGTGCGCGCAAAAGGAAATCCTTTAAAACCATACATTTTGCTACAGAAAAAATAAAGTCTATAAACTTTCCCATGTACACTCTTTATCTGTGCCGAATTTCATCAAAATCGTTCCTGTAGTTTCGGAGCCTATTCAATGATAACAAACATACAATAAAATCTTTCCTCGTTTTAATATTAGTATAGACGTACGCAAGCCATGATTAAGTATAATAGGTATAATATTTCATATTTCACTGGCCGGATTTTGTTTATTAGTATTTCTAAAGAATATTATATAATATACTTATTATAGTAATTGAAATCGCGACTGAACAACGTTGCACCTGAGTTTGATAAAAAGCCTCTGTAAAGAACTTATTCTGTAACCTAGACAACTAGTTTAAATTAATATAAACTGATAACAGTCATTGTAGGTATTTGATTATCTCATTTAAAGCCTCATTTGACGTCAAAAGACTAAATCTAAATATATTATGTTGTTAACCTTATCAGTATGTTCATTCACTATCAGGATATTGCTAGTAATGTGGGACTGAAATTAGACCAAATGTTCTATCATTAGACTACATTTAAATGTTTTTTTTTGCATACATAATAGGTAATATAAGAAAAACACATTATATTATTTTTTAGTCACTAAATAATAGATAATTTTGTTTTGTGTAGTTATATTCAGTTAAATATGAGTAGTCGTAGAATTGAATTGTTCGGACATTTCATGAAATGCCGGGTGCTACGCCATTCTACGAGTTGACTACGGCTTATGTGACGAGTGTGTATAGCCCTTAAGCTGTATCAAATAAATTTTGTTATATTAACAAGAGTTGTTTTATTTAACTTATTCATTTTATTTAAGTTACCAAATTTTTACCTACCTAAATAATTATAAAAAAAATAGGTAAATGACAATGCCATAAAGGAGTTAGTTTTATGTCATTTGAAATGCGAAGTGTGTTTGAAAATATTATTTGTGTTACAAGATCGGATTAACGTGCAATATGAGTGAATGCGCTGTAAGTATCTTATACTTGTCTAAATAAAACGTGGTTTGGACTGGCTAAAATTTGTAAAAAATTAAAGAGCATTCGTTTCTTAAGTGCCTCACATTGCAAGTTGTCTTTTTCATTTTTAACGTCACTATTTTCATTGTTTTGTAGAGTACTCATAGCCACACGAAGACAACAACAGAGAGTGCTACTTCGGCGTCTACCGAAGAGTTGGTAAATATTTTATATAGTCTGACTCTGTTTCTTGGCACTATCAACTGAAGACGCGACGCGACACGAGTGTCTGTCGCATGCGCGCCAAGCTCGCCACGGTGCCGCATTAAGATTTGTATGGATTTTGTGCCGCAGCGCCGGCGGTGAAACGCCACAGCCCCTGCGGCAAAATCCATGCAATCGTAGGAACGTGTCGCGTCGCTCCGCTGCCGCTTAGTGCGTTCTACCTTAAGTAGGGACGGGTCGCGTCGCGTCGCTCTGCTGCCGCCTAGTGCAGTCTTACCTTAAGTAGGAACGTGTCGCGTCGCATCGCTCTGCTGCCACCTAGTGCAGTTTTACCTTAAGTAGGAATGTCTCGCGACACGTCGCTCTGCTGCCGCTTAGTATGGTCTTCCTTAAGTAGGAACGTGTCGCGTCGCGTCGCTCTGCTGCCGAATAGTGTGGTGTTCCTAAAGTAGGAACGTGTTGCGTCGCTACGCTGCCGCCCGGCGTAGTCTTAACTTTAATCCGACTTTTTTGTACCTCCAGGTGCGAGACCGTTGGACGAGCAACATAACCTACTCCCAGCTAGTCGCCTCGTCATGTATAAGTATTGTCCAGCTCTGGTGGCAGCCCTACATCCACGACCTGGGAAGGTTGCTGCCGTTCGTCCTGTTGTATAACATCTTCAGTGTTGTGCTGGCTTACCCCCTGTTGTACCTGGAGCTGTCCATCGGAGCTGTGGCGAAGCAGAGCGTGCTGAAGTGTTGGGATATGGCGCCGATTGCTAGAGGTAATATCCGAGTATTGAGATTATATTGTTCAAGGACATTGGGAATTTTACTACAAAACAATTACCCGCTGCGACCAATGATATAATTAGGTTAGATATAAGCGTACCTAATGATATATGGATTACAACGGCATAGGTCGCATATCTGCAGGAGGTGGGGTAAATACATGTCATATCTGAAACTCGTTTCAACGAATATTCATATAAAATATGATTAACAAGTTATTATCATCTCCACATCTCCGTGGATCTAAATTTAAAAAATACGGCAAATGAAATGTGAAAGAAAATCGTACGATCTAATAGTATTTTGGTTTGTAGCAGGGTGAGTGGTGTCAAGTGTGCGCGTGTATATGTGGATGTGTGAGTGCATGCGTGCGTGCATGCGTGTAGTGTACAACTGCAAATGATGTCGATATTTCTCGGCTAGGAGTATCGGGACTGCTCATTATTTATTAAGAGTACATAATGTCATAATACCTATGCCTAATCTATCTTGCAGGCGTGGGTATCTCCATGCTGCTGACCTGCGCGCTCACCGCCCTCTCGCTAGGCGCGGTGTGCGCGTGGTGTCTGGCGCTGCTGGTGCACAGCGCGCACGTGTTCCCGCCGTGGCTGCACTGCGCCGCGCGCGTGGACCTGCCGTGCGCCGCGCGCCACCGGCCGTTGCCGATAGGCAGCGAGACGCCCGCGCAGAGCTTCCTCTTGTTAGTACAGTGTTGGCAGTAAGGCTGGAACTGTATGGTCCGGAATTCGTAAGGCCAGGGAATATTCACAGCACTATAGCGAATATTACGAGCGCAGAGTTCTATTTTCAGTGCTATGAATTTTATCCAGCCTTACGGATTAGCGACTAGGTACCTTCGCTTATGAATATCCGCAACATAGAGAAGTTGAGAGTTGCAAATAATCTTAGGATAGGATTCCTATCCCTATTAAGGATACGATTTCCGTAACCTCGCACACATGAAAAATTTCTGTCTTACTATTATGCTGGTTTTCTAAGAGGCTGTATGCAAGAGGCATATTATTTATTAATCTCCATATATTTTCAAGTACGATTGTAACCAGCATGGAGGTTAGAGAAGAGAAGAACGATCGCTGTAGAAAATAGTATCCCAAAAATATGGACAAAATAAGTGTCGCGCTGCGATCGCTAATTGCGTTGTTCGCATTATTCAACTAACTAAATCTACTTATATAAACAGCTAACTTCGCAAATACTACTTACCGATGGCAGCGCGGCCGGTGGCTGAAAAATGAATTATAAATTCTACAAATTTTCAGGGACAGGCGGGCTAATACTTTAGCACGTAGCGATCGTTCTCCTAACTCTAACCTCCATGGTGACCAGTGACGTGACGTCATTTTTCATGCATTTTTTGTACTTAAAAGTTGTTTTTAATGTTCTCCAACGATCTCTTGTGTGATTAGTTGATTACTGTATTTCGTCAACGGTTGATCGTATATATGCCATTGTAAGGACAATGCCCAGCTCAGCATTGCCCAGCATTTATGTACTTTTCAAAAAGCCAATAAAAGAAAACTATGCATATATCTTTTGCCGCGGTTCCGCCCGCATAAATACAGTATCCCACGGGAACACTGAACTTTTTCGGGATAAAAAGTATTATTCCAGAGCTTAAACTACTACTGTGGCGGAATAATTAGTGCCACAATCCTGAATCGCGCTATCGAAGTTTTCTAAGATTCACGGTATATATACAACACCTGAAATTACTACATGTGGGCTTCGGCCTGACCGAGCACACCATCTCGCTCAGTCGGAGTAGTTTTTTGCGTGAAGGAGTAATAAACATCCATTCATACATCCATCCATCCATCTTCGCAAACTTTCACATTATAAATAAAAGTAATAGGATTGTCTGGCCTGCGATGCGTTTAGAAATAGTTCTGTCAAATTGTAACTTTCAACAATACATTATGTAGGTAACGAAAATTATTTATTTGTATGATGTTTTCTGAAACTTACACAAGAATCTCTCTTTTCCAGCAACTTTGTGCTTAACCTCAAGCGTGACGGGCTTCAGGGCGGCCTGGGCAGTATCGTGCCTGAGGTGACGGTGTACTACGTCATTTCGTGGATACTCATATATTTCGTTGCCTGTAAACGGATCTATAGCTATTCCAAAGTGAGATCACACACACACATACACAAACGCACGGCCACCCACACTCACTCGTTCACACACTCAAACACACGCACACACACATACACACACACTACATTTTATATTATTTCTAACTTTTATTTTTAGCTTAAGGATCTGAAGTTAAGAACTGTTGTTGTTTATGTTTTTCAAATTTTAAATTAATGTTTTAGTTTGTATTCATAAAAATGAGGGTTTTTAAATTCGTGACATCTGACAGCTTTTTGACACGACTAGGACCGTCGTGCTACCAAGCGCCGCCTGGTGACAGAAAAAGAATCGAAAATTCTTATTGACCGTTTTTGATACCACTTACACCATCAGGTGACGCTTTGTGTGCGTCGGGTCTGCTCCCCCGCGGCAGAATAAATAACAAACACTCTCATTCCCCCATAGCACAAACTGCGCCTAGTTTGGATCTGGAATCTTCGTATTTTTGTACACTTCAAATCGTTATTTGATGTTGTTTTTGATTAATATATGAAACTTAATTTGTACCTGAACTATATTTTCTATGTACAATATTTTTTTTTATATTACAAAATTTGAAATCGACCCCAATTTTATGAATTTAAAGGCATCTATAGATCACTATTGGATAAATATTAATAAAATAATATATTATAATATTTTAATTTTTTTTAGATGGTACTCTTCAAAGATGTTTTGGCGTTTTTCATCCTGCTCTGCTGCTGTGTCGGCGTGTGGAGACTGAAGGGTGCCGGGCGGATGTTCGCAGAGTTTCGCTGGAGCGCGCTGTTCGAGAGCTTCCAGGTGTGTTGACTGCGAATATGTTTTTTTATACAAATAATTTAAATAATAATATCTATGGACGCTTCACACCATGCCAATCTGGTCCCGTAGTAAGTTCTTGAAGAACTTGTGTTACCGGCACCACCAACAACGGAAATATATTTAATACTTTTATAATAAACACATATTTAAGATTTTTATTATATAAAATAAAAAACATAATGGAGAGTTCCCCACACCGAATTCGGTGACGGTGACTGGTTTCAATGAAACCAGGCCAGTTACGCAGGAGTAATTTTATAGTGCCCAAGTACGTGCGCAGTACACAAGAGCACTCTCTTCTCCTTTACTCTCATTACCCAGTGGGACGATGACCGACACGACTGGCGAGAGATCAGGCGCAGGTCCGACATTTTACATGCCCATCCGACGCATGGATCATCTTTCTTGTCAGACAATCAGATGATCAGCCTGCAACAAATGTTGTTTCCAAGTTTGATTAGGACAATCCTAATCAAACTTGGAAACAACATTTGTTGTTGTTGATCGAATGCGGGAATTGAACCCACGACCTTCGAGTCGAGTGCCTACGTGCCTCCATGGTCTAACCACTAGGTCACGGAGGCTGTTTATTATATTATACACATTTTTAATACACAACCATGACCCAGGAACACGGAAAAACATGATGACACAAACAACCGGCATGAGCACCAACACGCTCAACCACTGAGCCACAGAGGTCGTAATATTTGAAGTGTTAAATATTGTGCAATGTGCATACTGCATGTATAAGTGGTTATGTGACAGAAGCCGCTATAAGTGTTTTAATAAAATAAGATTGCGTGTCTGTATGTTTTTGAAATGTCTCTGTCTAGAAAGACTGACACACCAAAAATATACATCCAGAGGTGTACGTCTAGATGTATATAAATATATCTAGAAGATTCTGAATCTAGATATATTGTGATGTATTTAGATTCAGAAGATGTATTCAAGAAGTGAAACTACTTTAGGTGCGTTACGAGTAAAGACAGACATAAAAAATATATAAGTATCAAGAGGTATAATATATCTAGAGGCATATGCCACTAGATACGTTTTTAAAGTGAAACTTTTTTAAAGTGAAACGTCTGTAGGCGCGTTGAGAGTAAAAATTTAAAGTCGCGTCAACACACGAGCGACACGATATTGAATGAAGTTACACATCTGTCACGCGTACTCTACACACGTTATTTTTAATTAGTTTCGTTTCTCTTGCAGCTCTGGCGCGAAGCCCTCGAGTTCTCGCTTCTTCAACTCTCCCTATCACAGGGCACGCTCATCATGCTGGGGGCCATGGCCCCTAAGCAGCCTCTGCACCGGCCCGCGGCCCTCACGTTCCTGGCCTCCAAGCTGGCCTGCACAGGGGCCGCGCTAGCGCTGGGCGCGGCGCACGGTGCGCTCTACTATGATTATGATGCGGAGACTAATGTCATGAAAGGTGTGTGCTGTGTGAACACTGCTCTATAATGCGGCCGTGCTTCAGCCCGAGTGGGTTGTCCGGAGTGTACAGAGGGCTCGAAGAAAAGCAAGTTTAAGTAGCGTTCACGTGTCACATCAATACATAAGTAAAGTACAACACGGGAAACTACAAAATATCGTCTAACGTCCGAAATTAATAATCAATCTTAATCTCATTTTAGCTATCTGAGATCAGGATTTCAATATATTTCAACGATCCTAGGATTGACTTCACGTCAATTTATGTCAATCTTTGTTTCAGAATCTAAGATTGAAATCAATCTAATATTTTAGATACGTTATTAATTTCGGGCGTAAGTCTTCAAGGAGTTTGTAGTAGGTACCGGTGATGACATATTGAGTCGAAACGTGGTCTTTCACAATGGGCCTCGTCCATAAGCTCCGTGTCGCTCAAAGAGCTATGGAGAGGGCTATGCTCTGAGTCTCTCTACGTGATAGAATCAGAAATGAGGAAGTCGGTAGAAGAACTTCCGACATAGCCCAGCGCATTAGCGAGTTGAAGTGGCTGTGGGCTGGACATATGGCCCGTAGAACCGATGGCCGCTGGGGCTGAAAGGTTCTTGAGTGGACCATGAACTGGACGTCCAAGCGTAGGGCGGCTTCCCTCGGTGGATGCCGCGAGCGATCGGTCGCACTGGACATCTATGGAGAGTTATATGTCCAGTAGACATTTATACGCTGAAACGACTAAAAATACTGAATTCGCGTGCTTTACTTAAATTAATAATTATGACAGGAAAAAAATAATTTGTATTTTATTTTATTTTAAAACAATCAGCTAAGGTCAGTTTCTGTCAGGGCCGTCGTCATCCCTGGTGTTGTGGGCGGACTGGGCGGCGCGGGTGGGCGGCAGTCAGTTCTGGGCCGCCCTTGTGTTCCTCACGCTGTTCGCGCTGGCGGTGTCGCACACGGTCAGTCAGTCAGCCAGTCAGACACCTAGTCAGTCAGTTTGGTGTCATATCCGACCTAGGTATACATTGTTACAAACTTGAATATTATCAAAACTTTAGTCAAACTTCAACTGAGTTGATTAGAGTTTTGAAAATTCACAGTCAAATGTTTGCTCGCTCACTTTTAACAAATAGAATGTACTTAATGCATTAGACTTAGAGCCTGAGTGAAAGTTCAAAAATTAAAGCGCTGAGGTCGCGCTAAATGTAAGTAAGTACCTACTTACCTATCTCACCTACACACAATCTTGGTCTTGCCTCTTGGCGGGGCAAGAGAGCACTGCATGTTATGTGGGCGCGAACTACGCTAGGTTGACAGAAAATTAAGAAAATTAATTAACAGTTAGTTGACAGATAATTCATAAGTAGGTCGAGTTTTTCATAATTTATTTGTAATATACTGACGGCATGCAGGCGCAAGTCGCAATACAATGAGGGTTTTTAAATTCGTGACATCTGACAGGTTTTTGACACGACAAGGACCGTCGGGCCACCAGGCGCCAACTGGTGACAGAAAAATATCGAAAATTCTTACTGACCGTTTTTGTTACCACTTACGCCACCAGATGACGCTTTGTTTGCGTTAGGTCTGCCCCCTAGCGGCAGAAAAAATAGCAAAAACCCTCATTGTCAATGACATTACACTTTGACATCATACTTGATATCATTTTATACGAACTGCGAACAAACCATGACACCAGTCAACCTTGAACCTGCAGAGTCCCACATAGTACAATTGGTGGCAGTCAGTAGTTTATTAATAGACTCTTTTTGTATTTTATTTTGTTAACTTATTTATGTTTACATAGTACATACAATATATTGGACATATTGTTCGTATTACAGGTTTCATAAAAAAAAAAAATTGCCGGACTTTTGTGTTTTATCGTCAGGCGCTCCTCGTTCAAACGATCATGTCGACGCTCACGGGGCGGTCGTTGCGGCACATCGCCTGGGCGCTGCTGGTGCTGGTCTGCGGCCTGTTCTGCTTCACGGGGATCCTCACATTATGTACCCAGGTGTGTGTACCTACAGTATAAACTGTAGCTGTAGGTACACACACCTGGGTACTGGGTAGGTACACACTTATACTATATTAATACAGTACGATTATTATACTGAGTGTTATACATTTTTTTAATTATTTCTATAGAAAAACTTACAGCTCAACATAACTTAGTAATGACAAAATTGAAACGGATAGCCATTTACAAGTTTTTACAGATATATAACAAATATTAAGGTGAGTGCTAGGTTTTAATAATAATAATAGCTATGGACGTTTCCACACCACGTCAATCTGGTCATGTACTAAGTATCCGAACAACTTGTATCACACCAGACAACGGGAATATATTTAATACTGTTATACTATACACATATTTAAGATTTTTATTATACTTAACATACATTTAATACACATCCAATACCAAGGAACACAGAAAAACTTTTTGTCCCTTTGGCGGGATTCGAACCCGAAGCGCTAATCACTGAGTCAAAGAGGTCGTCAGGCACACTATCCATGTAATTGAGATAGTATGCCGATGTGAGATCTCAAACTGATAGCAACGGAAGATCAGGCGCCTCGGCACTGCCGTGGTCGATGCATGAGTGGCATCCCTTTGAACATGTGGTGTGGGGATTTAATATTTTTGTTTCTTTTTGTCTGTGTTTTTGTCCCTTATGTGTTCAATGAAGATATTTTTATTTATTTTATTAACTAAATGAAATGGTCATACGATACGATCAACAATCAATGAAATTATTAAAAGTGCAGGAGAACGAAGGTGACCAGCGACCTTGAATTTAGTTTACCAAAACCGCGATGGACTTCGTAAACATTTATATATTTTTATAAAATAAATTTCCTAAGCATAATAATTGTAAAATTGGTCTTAAAAGGGTATTCCTAGGTATTAAGCATGTAGTTTGTTTTTAATAAATAATAATGAATAAAAAAATAAAAAACAATGTAGGCTCGTGGAAAAACTGTCTCGCGCTACCCACACATATTTTTGCATACTTCTCCAGACTACGTGTGAAAAATCATGTGAAGTGTGAACAGGCTGTCGCTGGTCACCGGTGGCGGTCGCGTGAGGCTGACTTGCGTCCAGCTCAAATGAAACATCAATTCCCCAGGGCGGACTCTACGTGGTGGACTTCATGTCGTGGTCGACGCGCGCGCGCACGCTGCTCAGCGCGGCGACCGCAGCCAGCGTCTGCACGCAGCGCGCGTTCAGCGAGGACGTGTACTTCGCGACCGGCGAGTATCCGTGCGCGCTGTGCCGAGTGGCCTGGGCGGTAGCGCCTATCGTGCTTGTGGTAAGATATTTGTATATTTTTTATGGACCAGGAAACGAGCAGACGGATCGCTTGATAAGCGACAGTCCTCTGGTGTTGTGCACTTGCGTTCCTGGTCCTTAAAATCCCCAACCCACTTTGAACCTACGCTAACCTCGCTCACTCAGCGAAACACAACGCAAGCGTTATTTCACGCCGGTTTTCTGTGAGGCCGTGGTCGTGGCAGAAGTTTTCGCGAAACCCTCGGACCCTCATAAACCCTCATAAGTATTTTATAAATTCACATTAGAAAATACTTCTAGGTAAATATAGACATTATTATTCACAAAATATCAATATAGATGGCGCCGTATACAAATGGTATACAAATACCTACAATAATTATTATTCTCCTTTGTATTAAACACTTACGGATTGTGTCGCGGTGCACTATTCTTTTTCTCGATGTTTCCCAGGTAATGATATTCGCGCAAACATAAGAAATCACTATTATTTTTATCTGTTTTACTTGCAGTTGTTCTTCTTATCAGGCGTGTGGTCCGGCGAGGGCGCGGGCTGGGCACTGGTGGGTCTCACGCTGCTGCCGACGGCACTGTTCGCGGTTCTCTACCTCGTGTTCAAGTTTAGAGTGCGGGTTTGTATACGTTCTGCAGTTTGGAGATATTCATGGGCTTTAAGTGTTTTACTAAATTGACAATAGATGGCGCTGTGCCGAAAATGTAATAAATTCATTTAGTTCTCAAAGTTTGTCCACCGATGACGTGGTTTGATTAATTCTGATCAGTGATGGTGCGTTTTATTTCCCGTTGTACTATATTTATCAATAGTTTATTTATTATACGATCAGACATTATTCATGAATAATGTCTGATCGTATTTACCCATTTTCACAACTCATGCAAGTTTGACGGGTTTATCAATAGATGACATTTATCCGCGCTCAATCTTGTACCAATTTAAATATAAAAAATGATTCTTTTTTTTTCAGAACATTGTGAGCGAGGAGAAATAAAAATGTTATTTATAATTAAATAAAAATGTATACATCGACCGTTGTTTATTATAAAACTCCATAAAAAATAAGTATAAACAATAAAACTCAACAAAACAGATTGACACAAAATTTTCTCGTAACAGCAATTATTTGTTATTATTACTCTTGAAGTTGGCAAACATTATGACCTATTTGGGCGATAGTTGCCTAAGTTATCAACGTAGGCTACCTAACAGTACCAGGTGAACATGATTTATGAAGAGGTGAATTGAAAGAAAAACCTATGCTTGACCATAGGCGGCGCTCAATCTTTGGTAAAATTATTATGACACATAAACAAATCGAAATAAAGCTGACCTTTGTATGACAACATCCGTGTTTTTGTCGCAGTAGTGATCGTGGTTTTGTCGGGTAGTTCCAGAAACTTTGTACGGGCAGCAAATGTCAACCTTATCGCTTTTGAAATAAATGTCACAATTGGTCAAGCGAATAAAGCTACGCCATCTATGGTCACTTAGGAAGGTTTTCTTCTAAATTCACCTCTTCATAGCTGATGTTCGCATGGTATTGCGTACAAATAACAATCTTATTCCCAAAAATGTGTAAACGCATTGGAAAGTTCAAGGTGGGATTTTTCTGGTTTCGTGTGTAACTTGCAAAGCAAAGGTCCAAAGGTGACTTAGATCACACTAGAGTATACAATAAATTTGCTTGTAATATTTTATTACTTATATGAAAAATAAGAAAGTTTAAAAATGAATAGTGTACTTAAAATTGATATTATCAAACGCCCCATACAAATGTAGTACTGGCAGGTGGCGTCACGCGCCTGTGAGTTGCTACGAAAATGTGTGGTTATATGCACAAAATTTCGGATATCTCCGAAGTTTGCACCTTTTTGTTCATACTTGGTACCATAGTAAATCTTTTGACGTGATAACGTCTTATTAATCGATGAATGCCGGCTGCACGCACGAAAAATTGTCACGATAACGAAAACAAGAGATAGACAGGCACGATTGGCCCATGGCTTGTGATGGCGTTATCACGTAAAATTCTCGTATTAAACCGAGTTAATTAACAGACCTTTTTTTGTATTTGATGTAGGTAATCTAATTATGTATGCTTTTTACACTAATGGTGTAAAAAAAAATCTACTTTTTTATAACTTTGAAATGCTCCTCATAACTATTATATAATACTACACAAAATTTTAATTCTTTTAACTTTCATCAAGTTGTAATACCAACCTAATTATTTCTGAATGGTTAAAAAAAACATGTAGCTAGTTGCATACCCAATTTTTTCACCCACATATTTAATTTTCTGTAATCATTTTTATTCAGGTCCATGTAAAGAAGATAAATAAATTGAAAGTCACGTTTTTGATTCATGGAAATGACTTCAAATACTTTATTTTCAGAACATCGTGGGCGAGGAGAAATGAAAAACATAATTATACATAATTAAATAAAAATTTATTCATCAACCGTTGTTTATTATAAGACTCCATATCATTTAAGACAATAAAACTCAACAAAATAGAATGACACCACATTTTATTCACAAAATTTGCTCATAACACCAATTTGTTACCAAAATAAAGGATTATTTTTTATATTAGTCGTACACACATACTTAACAACATACACTGGGCCTGGGACACAAAAATAGCGTTTTAACTCCATTTGTCGCGGCCAGTTAGAGTATCTTTACAAAATATAAAATAAACATACGTGAACTGTATTTATTACTTCCAGTAATATAAACTGCATGTTTTACAAAGGTATAAAATTGGTTATACATAATCCACTTTTGGCAGTTTAACTTAATCTATAAAAGTCTTAAAAGTATTTACACGAAATAAAATATGAAATTACTTCCATACAAAAAAAATGTATCCATATTGTAGTTTTAATTTATATTTGCACATTTTGATAAACAAAATATATGTGATGTTTACCAAAATCCCAGCCTTTTGAAGCAGTTGACAGTTCAGCTAGTAACAAATAAATACAGTCCACGGTAACATAAACAGCAGACAAACATTCCGCGTAATACAGCCTTGGAACTTACAACTAAACACCACTTAAATAACCTCTGACACTAAGTATAGACCGCCTTGTATACCCCCAGTTGAACTATTGCACTCGCAAGTCACATTTGACATTCAGTGACCAAATCTGGATTTAAATATGACCATTTTTTATTTGTCTCAACCAGCAACTAATCGTCAACCATTTTTTATGATATGGTTAATGGTTATACTAATACTATATAAAACTATAATAAACTAATATAATTTTCGTGTGTCAAGTGTCGACATCTATAACATATTTTGGATTATGCTATTTTTGTTATGGCCTAACCAGTGCGACATTTATTAATATGACTAAGACATAACACATAGGTCGGTGGATGTTATCTCAAATAATGCGAGTTTAAAATGTTTGGCTTCAGATTTGGCCACTGATTGTGCAAGTGTTTTTCATAGGCGTCATCGAGACATGTGCATTCAAATATAAAAATATTAAATTTTTAGCTTAATATATTTTTAAAAAATGTCCATGGGATAAAGATTTTTGTTTTGTAGATATTCATTTTGGTCAAAGTGATTACATAAAATCAAAGATTTGATTATGCACACGTCTGATTTATTAAATCCAATTTTATAAATGAATTGGTTCTTTTCATAACTTGACTATGCCACTTTTTGTTTTTTTGTCACAATCTTAGAAAATAGTTAAATAGTTAACTTTTTTTTCGACTTCCATAAGGAATAATCTATTTTTGACGAAATCAGGAATTTGAATCTTTTTTTTCTGGTGTAATTCTCAAGCTTTGACCCAATTTTATTTTCGCGACAAGTTTCATCAAAAGTGGAATAGTCAAGTTTTGAAAAGAAGCTCCTCAAATAGTATTACGCACAAAGACAATATATTGCAAAGCAAATTTATTTTTGACTGTATGTACATAATAATAAGCATCCATATTTTAATGTATCAGGTAAACGTTCATTTAAATCGGCAAGATCACATCTTGCGCTAAAGTAACAAAATTAATACGATCACATAAGACATTTCGGCGCAGACACATTTGCAAAACCCATAATCTTAGAGTTATTCCTTGTCATCAGTTCACAACATAGTGTTTTTTGTTACACGCACAATTTGTTACATTCGCTTATTGTTTTGTTTTCTGTGATTAGTGGATTTGACTTGCGAACATTTACAGTGGCTGCGTTCTTTGGGAAAAATAATAAATTTGGCGCATGCGCAGTATACGTGCGCAAAACTTCTGCGCGTAATTTTTCGAATGTCAAAAATTTCACAGGACACTTCTCTAATATGTTTTTTTTGCAAATACAACCCTGCGCCAAAAACTTACTGCTAACATTAAAGTTATATTGTCTGATATCGTAACATAGCAATTCGTAAATCTATAAGTTTCAATTGTGTACCACTAGATGGCTGTAGTGCGTTAGGCTACGTTCACATTAGAGCAATTATTTTTTTAACATGCAACATTCCGAGCTTTAATACCAACAAAACAAGCATTTATATTGTTTGATAAACTGATTGATATCGAAATACAAGTATAGTCTACTGTGAACGAAGTTATAATAGTCGGTTTCAGTTATTTTACCTAGGAGCTGTTATGAGAGTGATCCTTGTTGCTGGCCTAAACACCTGTTACCTGTCAGAGGTAAAATAACTCTGAACGGACTGTAAAAGCTATACATAAACTGGGCTGTGGCATTGGCACAAGTGGTATCTACAAGCTGCAAGATAAAAATTTGATCGGACATAAAAACTATGCATATCAGGAACGTTCACTAGTTAATACTAATTTTAAATTTATAATTTGTTTATATCTACAATTAAATTAAAACATTAAATACCTATTAATATAGACGTGAAACAATTTTGGACAGTAGCTAAAATAAACTTTCAATTTTGTCAAATAATAGTTCACAGCCATCTACCACATGACTTGGCAGAGTACCAATGTAATCATGCTTTACCAACTTGATATATTTAAATTCGGATTACTTAAAAATTTGTTGAAATGATTACAACGGTATAATGAAGACAGCAATGGGTTGACACTACATAGAGCACATGAAGTAGAAACCCACATGTTGCTATCATTTGACTTTATACCTCAGCAAGTAATCCTTTGAGTCCATGGCCAGAATTGAGACGTAATTTCATGAGAAAAATCATACGGCACTGTATTACTATCGTCCCTTGCACTGGCATAATATAAACTCGACATCAACTACAAAGTTTGTATTTCATGACGTCAAGTTTTCAACAGCTCTGAATTTTCCTCGGAAACAATCACTATGAGAAACTATATGCTAACTTATAATTATATTAATTATAAAATTCCTATTTTAAATATACAATAATTTATATGCAAAAAAAAACTTAATTAAAAGGCAGCATCTGTAAATATGACCACAAACTACCTACAGACAGTAAGTAATTCAACGATTCAATCAAGATTATATAATTTTAATATTAAATCAATTTTTTAATTGAAAATTAAAAATTTTAATTTAATATCAATCAAGATTATATATGATAGGTTTGAGCAATGGAAATGGCCGACAAGGGGATGCACGCTCAGTCTGGTATCGGTTCAATCCATCAATATGGTCCGGTTAAGATGAAAAATAATCCAAGACTGTCAGCAGACTGCTAAAACATACGGTAGTGTCGCCATTTGAACAGTAAAGACGACAGTTAACTATTAACAGTGACCTGCAGCTCAACCATGGATATTTAAAAAAAAGGCTATTGCACGTATATATAACATATGTATCGCATATAGCACGTAGCAATTTCTTCTGTCATTCTCAGCAGACTGATGAACTGAACTGACACTAGACCGAGCGTGTAACCCTAGTCATAGAATTACTGTTTGTAGATAGACTGCAGTATGATCTTACAAAGTAAATGTGCATTCGATAAATTAATACCGCAACCTATGTGACGAGCTCAGTCTAAATGTGGTACAAAAAACGTAAAACTTACTATTTTATAAAACAAAATTATTTTAACAATAATTCACCAAATGGTCTTCAATGTGTTTTTATTTTAAAACATTAAGCAATGCATTGATATATAAAATAATATACAGGCACTTAATATTCTAACATTTGACAGTCGATTTGCATTACTTAATTTATTTTAAGGAACTATGTAAGATTTAAAACACTTGTGCAAATTATTTTAGTGAAGTCTGGCACAACACATGCAGTCCATTTTAGGAAAAATATGACTGACCTTACTTATATACACGTAATTAGGCTGGGACTATATGCTCCAGAATCTGGAACGCACGAGAAAATTCAGAGCTCTAAAAATAGAACTCTCGAACTAATACAATAAAGTTGAAAACCCAACATACGAGTGTAGAGTCAAATGTCAATGTCATATATCACAGCTCGACACTTCGATTTTCAACTCTATTGTATTAGCGCAGATTACTATTATCAGTTCTCTGAATTTTCCGGATTCCGGATCAAATAGTCCCAGCCTTACTTGAGTTTTTAACAAATACAAATTACGTATATGGTGGTAATTACTTACAAATAGGATTATGAGAGTTAAAGAGTTCATTTATATTAGTTATCAATTAAATGATTTTATGCATTTGTTTTGAATAAACATATGTAGTTA
The DNA here is from genome assembly GCA_963565745.1 of Phengaris arion. Classification (NCBI taxonomy): domain Eukaryota; kingdom Metazoa; phylum Arthropoda; class Insecta; order Lepidoptera; family Lycaenidae; genus Phengaris; species Phengaris arion. Next base: position 1,609,927 of record OY751431.1, read on the forward strand.
TAATATAAAATATCGTTATTTATATAGTTTATATCTCGCATGTTATTAGTTTTCACCCTTGTATCTTATAGCTGTCTGAATTCTGAATTTTACTGGACAATTCATTGTAGTCCTTTTAATGACACTAGATTAAAATCAAGAAGCAGGGTAATTGATCAGTTTTGAATTAATTTGACATATTATATACATCATTTTGGAGCTAGCATTCTCATTGGTAGTCAGAATTATTGCCAACATGATGAATCCTATGTTAAACCCAAGTCCAAATAATAAAAAGCAACCATCTTACATTAGGCTCCACACCAAAATAAAACTAAATAGTTATTATAATTAAGTGACTAAGTTATGGACTAATTTTTTTTCATTTGGAATTGAACCCAAATTTTATTTTAGATCATTTTACACTTAAAAAAAACAAACCTTATGTTTAGTAATAAACTAGTTTATTGAAAATAGCTTAGACAATTCATCTCCTGAGATGATTCAATCCAACAATGTATCGTGAGATCAGATTTTCACTACATTCAAAGTAAATGAGAGTCCATGAAGACACAACTCGTATCACACAGTTTGGTATTGAGCAGATTCCACTCAACACAATATTCTCTTTACATCTTTAATAACACAACGCCAAATGCATAACGCTAATAAACTTGCATTTCTAATATTGTACGTAAAATATGTTCATATTTCTTAATTTGTTACATGTAATTATTTTCACAAATCACTCATATTTTTTTTAGTCAAATAGCATTTTGCAAATTTTTCATTGGGATTTATATTTTTTATAAGACATCTCTTTTGGGATTTCCTTTCAGATTGGCGTTCCGTGAGCAGACTATTTACATTGTTCATCCATAGGCATGCAATCATTCACAACATCGAAATAAAATAGGCCAAACCTCGTGTGAGAGCCAAAACTCAACAGAAATTATATAATCAGTTGATTTTGAATAATATTAAAAACAGGCGTGCCACATTCAATAGGCGAGAACATATATCTATATTACATTTAACACTTACACTACAGCTAACAATCTGTTTGCCAACACCGACACTATCACAAGTTCAAGGGCACTCACTCACTTCCTTAGTCCGTCAAAGCACCAATTCCTTATACAAAGAGCAACATTACTTAAAAACATTGCTATTATAAAATCTAGTTGTTCTCTAGAACATAAGCACCCGGCAAAAGATAGCTTATATGTTTCTTTTAACACATTTGTCTTAAATAAAACAGGTTTTTAAGTAATGTTACTTCTAAGCCACCATACCAAATTATAGTAATTTAAAATATGCAAAACTTTCGACATAATTTCAATCACCAACTTGTGTTGTAAAATATCTTAACATTATGTAGCTTCTTCAAAATTTCAACCTAAATGTGAAAAATAAAACGACCCCTTCGCCATAATATCTACTTTGTACTTCACTCAGCCCAAAGAGACAATGTAGTAAGACAATGCAGTTTTTAAAATATTAAAAAACAACTGTCCATTTACAAACTCTAAACAACATTTTCACATTCCCGTAAGATGTTTCATTCCTAAACCATTACATCAATTCCTTTCAAACCTTAAAACTAAGATATTAATAAACATTTTTTGTATTTTACATTTTTTCTCCAATTAAAACTTTATATGCAAACAAGGGATACAATGCTTCCTTTCAACATATTTACAAGCAACATTATTGAGTCAAATGTTATATTAATATTGAAGCAGTAAATTACATTCAAATATATTTAGGATCTATTTACACTTGGTGCTATATACATAGTACATTTAACAATTCCTCAAGAATGTTAGTAGAAATTAGTCAACAAAAATCCGTTAAACACTAACAACATAATCGTAACAACTCTTTAAGGTAATGCTTTATATATTGTGCACATGTCTTTATGCAAGGCTTGGTTCACATTTCACTATCCGCACGACACTATTTACTCCTGTTTTCCTGGCGCTCTGTGTGGTGGGAGCGTATCATGACGCCTGTACATCAATAAGTAGGGCATGCGTGGTGGTTTGGGTTTCAGAACCTGAGCGTCCGTCACTTGTGTGACAGTGGAGTCATCATATCTGTAAAAATGGTTATCTTTAGTAATACTTTAATGTGTCTATTGACAAATTATAGTTTGTGGGTAATGTGTACTCAGTTTTAGTTGTCCTCATTGAAGTAATTTTATTACTTTCAGAGACGAAAAATAAATAGCATCATTGTATATTCTTGCCAGTAGGTAACTTTAAAGTTGTGATGATTATACCACCATCAATATGAAGAAGTTTTTGTGATAGCTTTTAACTTTTTAACTTAAATTCATCCTTATAGCTTTTCAACTGCAACATAGGGAATTACAATTGTGTTCTCAACCTTATTAGCGCCGTTCGATCTCGAATCCTTATTTAATCAGAGTAACTCAACCCAAATATTATATCACATCGTCTTGTAAGGGTCTGGCTAGATAAATAAATTACTCATACCTCAATCTTCTTACATTATATAATAACCAAGAGCATGTCAGGACACTATAAAAAAAATTATATATGACACCTTGCCTTTATTTAAAAAGACCTATTCGACAATACCCGACATGATGGGATGGAATGAAAAAAAAAATTCATGCCCCCTCCCTCACATGTATGGGGAGCTAGCCCTAAAATACAAAAATATTTTTATTATACCAAAACCGAGATGTAACCACAATCTATAACTATACCAAAGGACTCTGGACATTTTATATGGAACAATTTGCTGCGGCGACCAAAGACAAAATGAGGCTGGATGCAAGTGCACCTGGACGACACAACACAGGTCGTATATCTGCAGATGGGGTCAATTCTCGCACATTTTAACTCATTTCAATGAATATTCATAAAAAATATGATTAACAATATATTGATTATCTCCACTTCTCCATGGATCTGAATTAAAATAATTACAGTTAGTGCACCATAAGCCTTGTCAAATATATTGATAAAATGTTTTTTTTTACAGGAAATGAAATGTGAATGAAAATTGTACAATCTAATAGTAACTTGGTTTCTGGTCGAACTTTTTTAAACAGCGGGTCATAAACGCCCAACGTCTATTCATCCATTTATATTCATAATTACAGAAGTTGGAAGGGCGGACAGACAGACAGACAGACAGACAGACAGAGCAAAACTATAAAGGTTCCTTGTAAGTACTACAGAACCCTAAAAATGAATTCCAATTATTACAAAGTACTACTCGAGAATGGCTGGACCGATTTGGCTAATTTTGGTCTTGAAATAATTGTTGAAGCTCAGGTAAGGTTTAAAGTTGAAATATTGAAAAAATGGCAGGGAAAATTGTTTATTCCAATTCAAAGTCAAGACAGAGCAACATCTGTCAGGCCAATTAGTATTATTCATACCTGATCCATCCCGCTTGACTGTGGAAGGTGTCAGTGACGTAATGCCCCTTCACAGCCTCAACACCTTCGTGGTACACAACTGCAAACAACTTGTAGAGGCGTTGCTTCGTGCTGTACTTAGCTGACATTATCTCTGCAGAAAATATACTCTAATTAGCACTGATTTGTTTATGTTTGGTAGATAGTAAGAGGGGATGGTTTACTCAGGAGTGTTTTGTCCACAAATTTAGCGATTTTTATCGCGTTCAGAGACGAAAAATAGATATGTAGCATCATTGTAAAATACAGCAAGACTTAGCATACATATAATTTTTTTTAAATGATGGCTGTTTTAAAGATTATTCTGATATGTGAGGCAAATGCACACAATGCTGATACTGAGAAATAATATTGTACATGATATTTAACGTGAAGCTACCTTCTTATACCCACATTTGATATATTCGCTCTTTTCTTGTAGAGCTAAAGAATTTATCGTTTCTAATTTTAATATAAAGACAAACACACAGTCGCTGTTTTCTTGAGGATTTGAGGAATTTGTCAGTAAGTACAATTCTAATATGTTAATAAACTCACTAGGATCTATCTTTAAGTCGATTGGGAAGTCGATGTTCTTGACGATCTTGGCCGTATGTCCCTCGGCGTCCAGCTGAAAGCACTTAAGGTGGAGCAGCAGCACCACGGGCAGCTGTTCCAGGGAGAGTTGCTGCCACGCGTCAGTCACACCCTCGAGCGTGTCCTTGCCAGCGAGGAGTTCGAGTGCGTCCTTGACGGTGTTTGAGCGCTAGAATGTTATGTTTCATATTGTAAAGTCACTAGTCACATAAAACAACTATTTGGTAACATAAAGTTTGTTTTGAAAATTTAACAGCAAAATTTTCCACTACAAACATAGCTTAAAGTAACTATTCAATAATAAAAAAAAACTCTCTTAATTGGTTCTACTTCGGGTAAGACTAGGAGTAGCTTTAAGCGTTTAGGATAGAGTAGTCCTCGATCAGTGTATGGTCTGATGTAACTCAACTCCATCAGTGACCAGGGCCCCAATTCTCATACCTCGAATATCGGTTTGGTTAACGTGCTGACTCATTCGCATAGGCGTGAAATCATGCGTGCGCGTGCGGGACAGACTGTCAACCCAACCGGAATGCGGTTGCGAGAATTGAGACCCAGGTGCTGCGGCGTCGCGGGCGCGTTACAGTCGCAGGCGTGTGCATCCGCAGAATATGTAAGAGAGGGGCGTGCAGTCACCAAATAGCTACACATCATTATCATCAGCTCACCTCGATGTCCAGCTGCAGCGTGAAGAACGGCTGCACCGCGTCGGTGACCAGGTGCGGCGGTGGCGCGGGCGCGGCGGCGGCGGGCGCGCGGTGCAAGCGCAGGCGCGTTCGGCCGCGGAATATGTCCGCCAGCGGCGTGCGGCGAGCCGCCCAGCGACGTTCCACTGCGCCTTTGTTACGTGGTCCCATCACCTAATGATGGTAGAATATGTTAATGCGTAAATAAATATATTATGTAGTTTTTACGCGTACACTGTGTATACACTCAGTTTAGGTAGTCCTCATAGAAGTAATTAATTAATTACTTTCAGAGACGAAAAATAAATAGCATCATTGTAAAGCTGGACAGAGAACATAAAGTTTTTATCCTGGATTATTGTATTTATATTTTAATGTGATTTTAAATTAAATAATCTTTCTCCTACGGGAGCGATATAAATAGCCTATCTATAAAAATAAATAAAGTTATTAATAAGTGTCTATTTGTAATTTTAAATTAACAGCTTTTCACACAGTGCATATGAAAGTATCTATGGTACTTACAATAAAAATACAATTTTTATAAATTTGTCTGTCCGTATGTCTGTCTGTTTGTTCCGACTAATGTCTGAAACGGCTGGACCGATTTTCACGAGGCTTTCACTGGCAGATAACTGATGTTATAAGGTTTAACTTAGGCTACTTTTATTTTGGGATTCCGTTTCTGTTAGTTCTACGCAAACGAAGTGGCGGGCGTCAGCTAGTATTTAATATATATACTACTTTTACTGCACCGGTAGGATATTATTTACATTTAAGTAAACAATATGGCATTATAACATTGGAAGGTTCTAACTTGCCCGCGGCTCGGCCCGCGTGAATACAGAACACTATACTTTTTGGGATAAAATTTAGCCTATGTGTAGCCTTAACCCCATAATCTCATACCAATTTTAATCAAAATTCGTTCAGTAGTTTTTGCGTGAAAGAGTCGCATCAATCGATCCATCCTCACAAACTTCCACATTTATAATAGTAGTAGCCAGTAGGATTATTGTCACTAACCTTCCACTCATCATCATCATCGTCTTCCGCCGGCTGCTCTGGGGCCACTTCGCCGTTGGGCTTGCCATTGCTGTCTTTAGGCTCCTCTGGCTCCACGAGCTTTATGAGCTGAAATATATTACAAGTAACGTAATTAGAATTTAAGGGTGAATAATTATTAGGACACATTTTAATTATGAATTTTATGTAAAAAATATATAAAATTTCGCGTAGTGCTCGAAAAACCTGCCGTCATTATCCTCAACGGACATAATCTTTTTTGGAGAATCAGCATTAAACACAATAATATTATGCTTAATCTAAACACATTTTCAAACACAAATCTTGCAGACACTAGGTAAAGATAACTTTGAATTATCCTACATATGAACATTATTCAATGAGTACAAATGATTTTTGCCTGTAAAATTAGTATTTATTGTATATTTTATTTTCATCAAACTTAATATTATGCTTTAGTATCAACATTCTTCTACAATTATATATGGAAGCCACCCACCTCGAGCATTTCATCATTGAGCGAGTTGAGTAAACAGCCCAAGAACTCCTCGGCATCTTCTTGCCGACCCTCCTGCGAGCCGGGGAACCGCAGCGCGCGGAGAACGCGTAACGCCGCAGCGCCGTCGAGCGGCGGGCCGCCAGGTACGGCGCCGGCGTCGCGCGATCTACGCCCCGTGGTATTGTTGCCCGACCAGAACTCGTAGCATAGTTCTACCCTGTAATTTGTTAGGGGAAAATAAATTAATATTTAAACTATATAATTTGATTTTCTTTCGAGTCCTTGGAGAAGCAATTTCTCTTATGAAGTGGAAAAGGAGTACTAATTTTTGGTCTGAGAATAAATGTTTTATTTTTTAAAATATAATTTCTAAGGAATATTAAGTATCATTTTAATTACAAAAGGTTTTGGAAAATACATTAACTCTTGTGGTTTGCAAATATCAAGTACAAGGTAAATATATGAACATCGCTTTTAATATCCCTCATAATTATAATACTTACATGGCATCAATGACCGGCGTGCTAGATTTTCCACGTCGCGCCTGGTACGGTAAACTCTTGAGCAGGTTGTAGAAGGGTGGGCAAGCAATCAGCGCCTGTAGTATAGCGTTCACGTAGCAATAGTTCGAACGGTTTGTGAGGCCGCGCGGTAAGAGGGTCACTGTGCGGTTGTCCAGTATGTATTTTGCGAGGTACTCTGAAAAAACGAAGTTAACATTATGTACACTTAGGTAATAAATATATTTTATACAAAATAACGCCCGTCACGTTCGGACCGCGGGAAACAGCACGCGCCGTGGAACGGACCCTCGCTCCGAAACGAAAATGTACATGCGCGGTTATCTATGTTTACCTATTGTCTAATGTGCTATTTCACACGATAATACTAATGACTATTATTATATGACATATTCTTACCTCCCATCCGGTATGAATTAGGGTCATCGGTGAATGGAGAAGGCTGCACCGGTAGAGCGGTTGTCTCTTTCTGTATTGGTACTTCTCGCACCTCAGGTGTTGATGACTTAGGTACAGTCGGTGATGGCACATTGCTTACAGCGTTTACTGATGTCTTTTCGGAATAAGATATTATTGGTGCACTGGTTATCACCGGCTTAGGTACTGGAGATGCTTTATCTGCGACTGCTGTCAATGGAGAGGCATCATAATATGGCGGTACTTTAGCTACCGGTTTCACGTTGGCAGCGGTGGGTGGTGTCAAAGTGGTTGGACTGATAGGTTCCTCTGCTGGTGCCGTCGGTGACGCGGTGGGAGCAGCTGGCTTATTCGAGAATAGACTCGCCCAGGATTTCCCGGGGGGTTGCGGTTGTGGTTGGGGCTGAACCAATGAGGGAGGTAGGGTATCTCCCCTATTCCTGGGGGTAGGAGGCGGCGGGAAGTCGGATGCAGTCGGCGCAGGCGGCGGCGGCTGCGGTACAGGCGCCGGTTCTGGCACCGGGTTTGTTTTCCTCGAGTGTCCGAATGGTGACTTATTTGTTACAATCACTGGAGGTCCCTGAGCGTGTAGCGTTATAGAAATTGGCATAGGTGCCTTGCTCGGTGGCAGAGAGGGCTCACGTTTTGTATGCTCCACCGGTAGGATCTTTTCGATCTCTGCAGTTTCATTCGAAGGCGACCGGTTAGGCGGTCCATCACGCTTTTGCCTATTTCCGAAAGGCGGTTTCGGCGTAGACGCGGCGGGTTGAACCGGTACAGCAGTCGGGACTGGCGGCTTTTGCGGTTGTTTCACAGTCGGGAACGGAGCTGCAGGTCCCTTGGTCGGTTTTCCTACAACCGGAGGAACTTTAGTCGCCGGAGCCTGTGCACTAGCCGACGCCACAGGCGAGAAATTCTTGACTGGTTGAGCTTGAATATTTTCCTGTTTCTCAGAGGTCCAAGCCGGTTTCATAGGATCTGTTTTTGCTGTGGGCGAAGTCTTATCATTCGCGGGTGGCTTCGCAATTTCCGCGGGCTTCTCCTGTTTAGGACTACCGGGCCCTTTGCTGATCTTAAGCTCTTTTATCGGAAGGGAATCTACCACAGCCGAAGTGGAAGCCGCGAGTGCAGGTTTCTGGTCCTGGCTTTTGTCCGCATAATTCTTGTTGTGGCTCTGGCCTGCGACGAAGTTCTTGGCGTGGACATTGAACTGGTGCGGCGCAGAGTGGTGTGGCGGGTGAGGGGGTACCGGCATCTGCAGATGGTGCGGCGGGATATACATAGGCGACATATACTCCACACCGCCTTCCACCGGCGGTCCGTACGGAGGTGGAGCATAGTGTGCGCCCGCGTAGTAAGCATCCACCGCCTCTTGCTCCATAACCACCTCCTGTTGGTACTCATCTGGGACCTTCTCACCCGCATCTCCTTCAACCGGAATGGGGTATTCCGGGTAGTACGGCGGATACGCGTAAGGTCCGTACACTACCGGCTGGTACATAGCCGGCAGATGGTAAAGGGGCGCACCTTGCGCCTGCGCGGCGGGGTAGTACTGGGAGTACGGCACATAGTACGGCGGCTGCTGCGGTGGAGACGGTGCGCGCTTGTTGCGTCTATCGCGTCTGTGGTTCCTCGCCTGTCGCTCCACCTGGGGAGGTTGGGGCACATACTGCTGGGGAGGCTGATAGTACTGGCCCATGTAACCGTGCACGTTGACGTTGGCCGTCACTTGGCTGACGTAGACGTTGGGCGGAGCTACGGGCCATTGGGGCGGCGGGTAGGCGGGCGGCTGGGCGTAGGGCGGCGGGCCGGCGCGCTGGGGCGAGTGGGGCGCCATCTCGCACTCGCCGCCCGACAGGCTGTCCAGGCTGCTCGACACGGTCGCACCTCCTCCCGTACTCGACGAACACGAAGAGTTATCTGTGTTTAAACACGTTAATAACACTTTAGCTATATGCCTCTTATAGATTCATAAATGACAGAAATCAAGCGAACTCAACTTTAATTTGATTAATAGTAAAATTTTAAAATTCAATTTAGTGTTTGTATTAAACACCAAACTTAAATCAAGTCAGGAAATATTATTCTTGCCCAACTTTTACTCCAATGTAAATCTATGCAACCTGCATACAATTATTATGTGATGGCGATAATAATATCTATGGACGGTTCCAAACCACGTCAATCTGGTCCTGCACTAAGTTCTCGAAAAACTTGTGTTACGGGTATCAGACAAGGGAAATATATTTAGTAATTTTTTAACATAGAGAACTTTTTTGTTCCTCCGGCGATGCGCACAACCAACCTGAGGCACAAAACTATATTTAGCAGATATTGTACTCTTGAAAAACTTGCAAACTTATCACACTCACCTACAGCAGGCTCCGTCCAACCGTTGGTCGTAGCCCGGGGTCTCCTGTCGAAGAGTGCGCACTGCAAGCTGCTCAGTTCAGCTTCTTTCACATCTGACAAGTCTAGGAACTCATACTCCTGAAATACGCCACGCATGTTCAGTTAGGTCCTACTGGCCTGTGAGTGCCCTTACACAGCATTCAGCTTTAGTAACAAAGGCATTGTTTTTTATTAATTAGTACATGTTTTTTATGCATCTCTTTATACTTTAGTAAAAAATATTGTTATGGTCAGTTCACACCGCAACGATACGCGACGCGGGCATCATTTTAAAGATAGCTATTCAAAATTGAACTTTATTCACTAAACAAAAAGTTATACATTTCATGTGTACACTGCACATCCGCTGTGCAGCACAGTGCAACTTGACATTGGGACTCTTACAATGAAATGTGTATCTTCTTTTGTAATGGATGTATACTTTCTTTGTTTAGGTATTAATGGGTAAATAATGGACGTGTTATTAAAATTCTAATTTTAATACCCCAAAATTTTAATTTAAAACGAACTTTGATAATTTTACTAAGAAACTTTTTACATTTATATGATGTAGATTTTTTATTTCTAGCTAAGTTAAATACTTGGATGTTACTATGTTTATTACCGATTGTATTTAAATTATAATATACTCAATTATAACAATGTTGAAAGGAGTATAAATTGTGTTCGTAATAGCAGATAGTTGTTAGAACTGATGGTAAAATGTTCATATTTTAACATGACAAGTAATAGTCAAACGTTGTAGCAAAAGGATTTCATTGAACTTGGTAAAATTTTAATGAGTGGTAAGTTGTTAACCAATTTCAACATTGTATACGGAATAAAACAAATTTTAAAATTTAAACAATGTAATTTATACATGTGTATAACAGTGCATTTTGCACTGCATATTTGGTTAAATAAACTTTAACCATTGTTTAAATAATACTTGACTCTTCATAGTACACTCATGAATATAAATATATTGTGCAATGTAATACTTATTAACCATTTTTATATAAATATATAACATTGCAATATGTGAATGGTGTAAAGAGAAGTCAATTCAGGTATATATGATTACTATCAAGATCTACTTCCATGGTACATGGTTTTATTTACATATGTATGTATTGTAGTTTTATAGTTTATATTTTTTGTAATGTAAGGCACATACATTCTTCAAAAAACCTGTTTTACTTGTGGACAATATAATAACTAACTTGTATAAGGAAATAAGTGCTATTAACTTTATAACCTTCACTTTTCTTTATTAAGATATGTCTGAAATAGTTTTTCTAAAGGTGCTCCCTCACCGGGAGCATTCGCGTGAAATGTAACGTTACATATTACATCAGTGTAGAGGGATCAGCAAGCATTAAAATTGCCACCTTATGATACAATGTATAATAACTTGATACAACTAGTAACATCAATGGATCCCCGTCTATTGTTTAATGTTATTTTATACGCGAATGAATGCTCGTCAGTCAGGGAGCTTGTAATGTAATGGTCAAATTCGAATCTATAATGTTACATGACACGTGATGCTCCCGGTGAGGGAGCATTTAATGCATAATACTAAAGAATACTGAAATGCTACTTATATAAAGTGACACGTAGTTCTCGTCACGAAGCAGTGACAGTGACAGACTGTGAATTTGGAGGAGCCTTAAGTTTAAGTAGGATTTCAGTATTTAGCTGCAAGGTGAGGAATAAAATACGAACTTTATCATGGCCGAACTGAAGTTGTAGTTTCGTTGCAGTTGTAATTTATTAGTGTTCACCAATGAGCGTGGTTCCCTCAATGTACCTGCAAAATATGCACAAGCTACAACTTGAGTTCGACAATGATACTCATTTCAAATTATGTACTATACTACAAATAGGCGAGATGTTGCCAACCACTTTTTTTTGCATAAAACAAAGTTTTAACTGATTAATTTCTACTAAAATCATTAGGGTTTCATAGTGCTAGTACATGGGAGACCGAGCTTTGCTCGGTGATTTAGTTGAACGATAAAATAATTAAATTATTGAAATTAAATAATTGAATTTCTAATACAATGCAAAAATTATACGCAGGTAATTATACAAAGCTGCCAATCAAACTGACGTAAGAGTCGAAATTATTTATATATTGTTGCACGACAAAATAAAAAAAACCATAATATATTGATTAAAAATGCGCAGTTTGTAAGGGATAAGACCTAGCTAGATCGATTTTTCTCCAACAAAACCCCCTGCATACTAAATTTCATGGTAATACTTGTAGCCGATGTCGAGATACCGATTATATAGGTATATAATATACAAGATCGTCTCGTTTAAAGTATAAGTTAAAGAATATTTTTGTTCTATCCATCCATCTGTATATCAATTGAAAACATTCAAATTATTTTAATTATTTTTTAAATTTGATATTACAGAGTTCCTTTGCACATTTTGATAACAATGCAATGTGACTACTGCATCTCATGCCACCGGGTTTCCACTGTATTAGATTTTTATTTCACACCGAGACTCGACGAGGCGTAAGACTTCGAATTGCGAGCTGCACCGCACATGTATCTTTTTGTGTAGTGAATAAAGTTCAATTTTGAATAGCTATCTTAAAAAGGGCGCGCCGCGTCTGGGTGCGAACTGACACTTATGATAAAATACTTGGAACTAATTTTGTAATTATAATATATTCGCTATTAATATACCGCAGTCGGCAACGCGCGGCCCGAGACCTCTCTTTACGGCCCACAACCGTTTTCTAAATCAGTCTTTTATAATTAAATTTATTTCAGGCACAATATTTGTCCACGCGATTGACAAATTACACAATATATTATATTTATACAGGCTACACAACATACCTGTACATCTAAATAAATTTATTATGCAAACAGTTTTTTCAAAATTAGCTGTGAGCGCACATAGGCGACTCGATTAGAAATAAATAATTTTGCATTTTTAATATCACATAAATTACCTACCTACAATAGAAAACTACTAACTAGAGGTGTAAAAGTAACGAAATAAAGCGTACCCGTATGTATTCGATACTATAACAATTAGTACTTATTACTATAGTATTGTTACATTACTCGTTACTTTTCATACATCATAACATGATATTATGTTATCTATATTAGACAACGAATCAAGTCGTACTACTTACGCGTATGCACGCGTATTGCGTACACGTATAGTAAGATGTCGCGGTGTCGCAACATTCGTAATATGTAGAAAACATACATATACATTACATACCAAGCTGTGTAATGTGCATTTACTTTTCCGTATTTTGAACCAGACTTGTGTTTCAAGTTATTCTAAATTTAGTTTGATATAATAGGTAAAGTGTAAACTACAGATAAATATTGACGGAATCAGTGAAGGTATCCATACTACGAAAAATGCGAGTAACAAAATGTATTAGTGTGTAACGTTTATTTACTCGGTATTAGATGGCGCACCCGTTACTCAGTAACGAATACATCCGGTTTGCTACAACTCTACAACAAACTATGTAGATATGTTAGGTACAAAATTATCTTACAAGTGCGTCCTGCCTTTATCTATTTTTTTCATGTCTACAAAAGGTTCCCAACCCCTGATATACATAATCATGCATAACATAATATACTGCAAGTTAAAACTGCCAGAAGTATAAATGTACCAGGTACTTCTTAGGTTTCTTTTATGGAAATATAAAATATTTCAATTAGCAAAAAAAAAGATCTAAAAAACAAGCTATTGTTATATCATGTACCTAAACGTCATGTGTCAGATAATGTAATAGGCATGTTGCAAAAATTTTTTTTTCGTCTATTCAATGTTAGACAACACGTTACTAACCAATCTAGAACCCATTTTTGTATATCTTAAAAAATAACGAAGATACAATAAATTCAAATTTACAATATGAAAGATAGCGATATATCAGCCTGTGACGTCACGAGCACCAATGCACCCACCATACATTTGTCATTACAAAATGTATGACAGTATATTAACAGTAGCAACTTGTGACGTAACAAATCGTTTTGCAAGAAAGAGCTGAGCAAAATTTTTTATATGCTTATAATTTTTAATCATGTCAATCTAAATACCTATTTCTTTTAGATTTATGTATCTTAAAATTTTAATCAACAATTTTTATATTTAAATTATAAAAATGTGATATTCCACACTAGGCAACATCCCTATTAAATTATAACAATTACATACAAAAACCTTTAAAACATTTACGCATTTGAAGCAGACTTATGAATTGTCTTGTTATTGCATCACCTAAGAGGACAAAGGGATTTTTAGCCGGCATAATTATAAGGGACAAATGATAATAAGTTTATAATGTATTTTCTAACACTGGTAAATTTTCATCATTTTTTGGCTATGGTGACTTAAAGCGTGTTACTTGAGTCTTTTGAATCCTGGTCTAATTATTGAACTCATTTATATTTTATATTTTTATTTCATTTTGACACAAACTCTCATAAATGAGAAAAGTTCAATTTTCAATGAGTTAATGAGAAAAAAGAAAGAACTATACCTACCTAATATTTAAAGTTATTAGTTAGGTTTATCTGACTATGTAGTTATGTTACAAAAAATTCATCAGAGTTAATTATTAGCATACATTACTATAGACAATTAAATTGTGAATTTATTACTTTATACTTGTGAGTCCTTGAGTTGCTTTGGAACTAACTTTTGATTTTTTTTCAGCCTACTGGCATGTATTGACACAAGATTATCATAAAACAGTGATTTTTTGAGCATTTATAAAGTGATCCTTAAAGAAAATGTTATTACATCACTGGAACATTGGACTTTAATTAGAATGTCAAAATTATAGGTTATATTGACGGGTATCGATAAATAAGAGTTGCTTCCTTAAAGCACTTATTAGTCAAATACATGTTAACATATGAAATATTTTTTAGTGCCCTATTGAATTCGACGATTAGGACAATGCCGGATAAATAACAACAACAAATCCATCTATGCACATGTGGTGTGTCAAGTCATGTAGGGAACGCAATGTTAAAGTAAAAATGACGTACCCAATCCTATGTTTACCGAAAGGTTTTCAATACTGTCCCACTCAAATCGCGCGTAAATTTCAATAAGCAAATCTTGTTACACTTTAATACAGATAAAGTGCGGAACTTTTGGAGGTCTATAAGATGGCGTAACAACGCTCGGTTGCCGGGTGGCATGTATTGACAAATCGCATATTTATTACAATAACACCTGTTCCTCTATATGTATGTCCCGTATGTATTGAAATCTATATGCACTTACCTCCCACGGGCACAATATTTCTGGAAAGAGATATTTTTTCTAATGTAATGGCTAGTGTCGATATCACCAAAACAAGAAACAAAAGCCAAACAAAATCAAAAGTTTACTGCAACTATGTGACTCTTACCGTTTTTATCATATCCATGGCCTTTTACAGGACAGCATTACGATTATTGATTCCTTTTATTTTACATATGGAAAGGATCTACGGAGTTGCGGAATAAAAAACTTGGAACTGGATCAACGTCGAGGCCATGCACTCACCGACACACAACAGGATATGACACAACAGGCGCCATATTTAAAAAATAAAACTAACCTAATGTCATTTCACGTCCAATAGGATTCCAGAATTTCGTACGTCACATCCGACAACCACAGACTAAAATAGTTCTGCATCTTCTACTTACCATAAATAGCTACAAGTAAAATAGGAAATTATAAATTTGTGTTAGTGGTCGCTTAAAGCACTTTTTCCGAATTGTTTAGAATTTATTCATCGATAACTATAAACATTTTATCAGAAACACAGTATGTGATTTTTATTTAATAAATTTGTATATATATAGTATTGTATTTGTGTGTATTGTATTTGATCAATAGTATGTAAGTATTGTAATAAACACACTCGTTATTAGATGTCACTGTCAGAAAATGATATGTTCCTTACACTTATGCCGCTTTTCAATAGATGGCGCTTGGTCTTGTAAAAAATAAACTTTAAAATAAAAATTATTATTATCTTTTTCACAATTTAAATACAAACTTAGGAAGCTTGTATTTAAATTGTGCATTTTAAAAGTATCTTTTGTTTAAATTAATATTGAAAGAAGAGCTGTTAAGAGTGTGGTGTAGTGAAAGATTACTATGGTTTGAAGAAACGACGCGGATGAATTACTTTAGTAAGGTATCAATGACGATGAGTTTTTCAATTTGTTTTGTGAAGGTCAAATGACAACAGTGTTGGACCTTGGTCTTTAGGAAGACGCCGGTTGAAGAGACGACGAGAGGTATGATTTATTGTTATTTTTGTATTAGGCTAATTACATACAGTACCCTAAAGGAGATCGCTGACGCTGCGGCACGTGCTGGTCAACGTCCCGGCTTCGAGGAATCATTCTGCTGTTCCTGCAATTTACCGCATTTTGCAATTTTAAATAATTATATTATTTCATTCATTCTATTCTGATCTAGCATCGATCACGGATATAATTTTGTAATTTAATTATAAGTTAATTAATAAAGTTTAAGATAATTTTTGGTTTTTTTTTGGAGTCCGGGCTGCCGAAATCGTTATTGGCGCAGTCGGTAGGATAATTTCGGGGCTACGGCGATTGCAAAAAGGAAGATCCTAGATAGATGAAGGGTCTAAATTCGACACCGCGCGCAGTCGTTCTAGCTGTCGCTCTCAAGCGTTCATCGAAACATCGAACATCACTAGGAAGCAGCCGGGGCGCACTCAAACTTCAGTGCAGCTCAAAGAAAACCAGGGAAGTCGACGAGTTATGTGAGTACATTGATTTATTTTCCATCAGTGTTGCTTTCTCCTCGTCACAATTTTCCGTCCTATGAAAAATAGTCCTGCCTCTTCCAGGCTTAAAATTCGTAGGGATACTTTAGTAGACTCGAATCGTCAATTAAGTGAAGGCTCGAATTACCCTCCAGTAGATTTAAATAATTCAGATTTATTAGCTATACATTTAAATAATTTTCCTGAGAGCTCGAATTGCCCTCAAAGTTTAGATAGTAGTTTGAATTTAAATTTTAGCAACTTAGATTATAAAATGGATCCTGATACAGTAGGTACATAAGGCCCTCCGCCCAGTTCCTGAATTTGACGGGAACCCACATATTCTTCCTAGATTTATTAGAATTTGTGATCAGATAGTAATTCAATGTGTGAAAGACGAGATAGGCTACGAATTATCGAATTTATGCGTAATTAATGGCATCTTAAATAAAATTACTGGTCCAGCAGCTCGTACAATTAATTCAAACGGCATTCCTGAAAATTGGTTAGGGATTAGGAATACTTTGAATTGTTAATTTATTAACAATTTTTCAGACCAAAGGGACGAGACCGCTCTTTACAATGACTTAGCATTAGCGACACAATGTAATGAGACACCGCAAGAATTTTATGACAAATGCCAAAACCTTTTTAGCACTATAATGTCTTATGTATCGTTGCATGAGACACTAGAGACAACCGTGGAAGCTAAAAGAATTCTATATCGTAAATTAACTTTGCAAGCATTTGTAAGAGGTTTAAAAGATCCTATCGGGTCCCGTATAAGGTGTATGAGACCTGAAACTATTGAGAAGGCTTTGGAATTTGTCCAAGATGAACTTAATGTCATGTATTTGCAGCAGCGGAATAATTTAGCAACAGATCAGAGAAAACCATCGTCATCATCAACACCACACAACTCACACCAACAATTTACACAGCCTAAATTTCCTTCTATGAATAATAACTTTAATCCTCCTAAATTTTCACCTGGACCTAGTTGGCAAAAACCTAATTTTAATCCCCAATTTAATAATCAGCAGCGCATGTCTATGCAACCAACACGTACTCAGCAAATGTTCCGAGCACCGTTGTCTAACTATTATAGCAGTTTTAGGATACCTAACAGGAATCCCCCACAGAATAATTCGGGACCTAAGCCTATGAGTGGCGTTAGTCATTTTGTGACAAAACCTTTGCCGCCTAGAATTCACGGTCATGATTGGCAAAAATTTAGCAATCCTCCTCCATCTAATTACTTTAAGTCTAGAGAACTTAATTTTAATGAATTTTATGACTATAATGATTATGAATACGGTAACGATTACAATGATTATGCTGACTACAATGACTGTAATACTGACTATGACTATAATGACTTTTAAGGACAATACGTTAATAATGATAATAATCAGTACAGTGAACAACAAGACTTACCACCGATAGAAGATAGCCCGCGCTATGATAGTAATATACCTAGTACTAGTAAAGCTATTCAACCAAGACATTTTAATAGTAAGAAAAATCAGGATTTTCAACAGGGCCACAGAAAATCCGCACCAGAATAGAATTAAATTTACACTCTAAAAAAGAATTAACTTATGTATGTACTAACCTGGCCTGTTTTACCAATTATATATTAGAGAATATGGATCGTGGTGGACAGATTGATGTGGTCTACACGGACTTTGAGAAAGCCTTCGATCGTGTGGACCATGTTATTCTCCTCCATAAACTGCATGCACTCGGCATTCATGGTGACCTGTTACGGTGGATAGAGTCATATCTCTCAAACCGATCTCAGGCTGTAGTGATGGGTGGTTATCGCTCGGATTTCATTAATGTTCCAACTGGGGTACCTCAAGGCTCACATTTAGGTCCACTCCTATACAACGCGTATCTTTATGACATAGGTTCAGTCATAAAACACTCTAAATATCTAATGTATGCGGACGATAAAAAGATTTTTTGTAAAATTACCACAGCTAAAGACTGTTTATTACTGCAAAAAGATCTCGATAATTTATTTTCGTATTATATAATGAACAACTTTACAGTTAACTCGAGCAAATGTGAGTGTATAACTTTTACTCGTAAACAAAAACCTATTACTCAATATTACAACTTTAATGGTAGCGTAATTCCAAGGAAACGAGGTGTTAGGGATCTAGGTGTTTTTTTAGATACCAAGTTGATGTTTTCTGAACATATCGAAAAAATAATAACCAAAGCTCACAAAAATCTTGGCTTTGTTCTCCGCAGTTGTAAACCATTCACAAACATTACAGCTCTCAAGTCTGTCTATTCCGCTTTTGTAAGAAGTATCTTAGAATATAGTTGCCCTATTTGGTCTCCTCATTACATTATTTATAAGTCCAGACTAGAAAGAATACAAAAAAAGTTCATATCCCATCTTAACTATCGTAACCGCAAATACTTTAACACATATGAAGACGCTTGCGCCGAGTACGGTATGTTGACTCTGGAACACAGACGCATTGTCCTCGATATGGGTTTTCTGTATGATATTATAAATAGTAGGGTAGACTGCATTCACCTTGTCTCAAACATCGCATTTCGAACCCCCCAATATCGAACCCGTAACACCACTCTACTACATGTTCCAATGCATCACACCAACTATGCACATAACTCGGTCCTGACACGAATCGCTCGATCATATAATAAATACTTTAATGACGTTGATCTTTTTACTAGCTCTAAAGTTAATTTTAAAAATAATATAATAAAAACAATAAAATCCCTAAAATGATGACTCATAAAATATTAATTGCTTGTTTGCTGTGTTATTGGAGTAGTATCTACTGCTACAATGATACAGGTATATTGTTTTTACAAATTCTTAATCTACATGGTAGCTGTAAAATTTTAATTAAATTCATAGGAAGAGTTACTGTTTACTTTTTTTTTATATATATATAAAATTGTAAACCAGATTTATTTTTCTTAAGAATCACTATTTACATTTCTTACTTTTAAATTATCATTCATCTTTTCACGTTAGCACTATTGTTAATTATGGGAAACCTGTTATTGGCTATATCTTTGTAAAATACTAATCTTGTAAAATTTTATTTGTATTAAGCTGTTGGTTTTCAAAATAAATAAAATAAAATAAAAAAAAATTAAAATAAATAATCCTCCTTTGAAGCTTCTCATTGATACAGGAGCAAATCAATCATTCATAAGCCCTGAAGCAGTAGATAAATATTTCAGTAATATTACAAAAATGTACGATCTCTTTGAAGTAATTAATTCTAGAGTAACAAGCATTCATGAACATTCAATATTAATTCCTAGTTTTCCCGAATTTAATGATACTAATAATATAAAACTATTCATCTATAAATTTCATAATCACTTTGATGGTTTAATAGGATTAGATTTGTTAGAAAACTGTAGAATTGATCTTAAAGACAATATATTAATTACTGAAAATGCTAAACTTCCATTATTACGCTATCAATGTAGAAGGTGTAATACAGATCAAATAAAACCAGCAAAATCCTCTCGTTAAGTTAGCATACCGCTTCATTATGACGATGGTGACGTATTTATACCGGAACAATTTATATCTAATTGCATTATTCATGAATGTATTACAATTACTGTGACTGACCAGACTGGTATAGTAGAAGTTGAAAATATGACAGGCGAAGACACTGTAATTTCATCTGAGAGACCTATACAACTTAATTTATTTAACTTTGAAAGTTCTTATACTGAACCCGACTCTGACAGAGTAAAACAGGTTTTGGATAAACTTAGAACTGACCATTTAAATAATGAAGAACGAGCAAATTTAGAAACTCTTTGTAACCGTTACGCTGACGGTTACGACGGAAAGTTAATGGTTCGCCTTCAATATAAAAATATTGAAGGCGAACCATTAACTTTCACTAATAAAATTAAACATAGCATTAGGACTCATGACGAGAACCCCTTTTACACTAAAAGTGTCCGATATCCTTTTGTACACCGTCAGGAAGTTAGAGAACAAATTTCTAAAATGCTCGATCAGGGCATACGACCTTCTGACTCTGCTTGGAGCTCACCCATTTGGGTAGTCCCAAAGAAAGCTGACGCTTCTGGTAGACAAAAATGGCGACTTGTAGTAGACTTTAGAAAATTAAATGACAAGACCATTGACGACAAATACCCAATTTCCAACATCACAGACGTTTTAGACAAATTAGGTAGATGTCAGAATTTCACGACCCTTGACCTTGCATCTGGCTTTTATCAAGTCGAGATGAATCCCGAAGACATACCAAAGACCGTACCGACCGTTTAACGTAGAACATGGTCATTTCTACGTATGCCGATGCAATGGGGCTAAAGAACTCACCATCGACATTTTAACGTGTAATGGATAACATCCTTAAAGGTTTACAAAATGAGATATGTCTAGTATATCTTGATGACATCATAGTTTTGCAGAAATCATAGTTTCTATTATTATCATAGTTTATGTTATGTTATCATAATAGTTTAGCAGAATAAGAGAGTCCAATTTCAAGATCCAGATGGACAAATCTGAATTTTTAAAACTTGAAACCGCTTACCTAGGTCATATATCAGTAATGGAGGTATTAAACCGAACCCTGATAAAATTAGAGCCATAGAAATTTAACCCTTAACCTAAAACGACTAAAGAAATTAAACAATTTTTAGGACTATTAGGTTATTATAGGAAGTTCATACCTGATTTTGCTCGACTGACGAAACCAATGACTAAGTGTCTTAAAAAGACTAACAAAATAACTTTAGATTCTGAATATATTAAATGTTTTGAGAAATGCAAAACCTTACTAACTAACGATCCTATTTTACAATATCCCGACTTCGATAAAGAGTTCATCGTAACAACAGACGCCTCCAGCGTAGCTTTAGGTGCAGTACTCTCACAAGGTACAGTAGGTTCCGACAAACCGATCTGCTTTGCTTCTAGAACATTAAGTGACAGTGAATTAAATTACAGTACAATCGAAAAAAGAACTTTTGGCAATAGTATGGGCAACTAAGTATTTTAGACCCTATTTGTTTGGTAGAAAATTCAAAATTATAACTGACCATAAACCACTTCAGTGGATTATGAACCTGAAAGAACCGAACTCGAGACTGACACGATGGCGACTGAAACTGAGTGAATTTGACTATACAGTAATATATAAAAAAAGGAAAGTATAACACCAATGCTGACGCTTTATCCCGTGTGCAGATTAATAATGAGGAAATAAAATCACTTCTTAAAGAATGTGGTATAGATGTTTTAATAAGACCTGAGCCATCAGGATCTACTACTGTAACAGCGCATACATCCGCTGAAAATCCCATCCTTGAAATACCCATTACAGATGAACCCCTAAATAAATTCCATAGACAGGTTTGTCTGACAATAGTAGGTGACATAAAAAAAGACTGTCACTAAACCTTTTGATGTTTTGACACGCACACACATACAAGTTTCAGAATCTTCATTAGAACAGGACGTTATAAATGCAATAAAAGAATACGTAAATCTTAAAATAAAGACAGCCATTATAATAACTCCATCATTAGGTATGTACCTATTCTATAATTCCAATTTTGAAAAATAACTTGAAATGTAATTCTATGCACCTAGTTTTAGCAAAAACTGAGCTAGAAGATGTTAAGGAGTATTTACGGCAGCAAGAAATAATTAAACACTATTATGAAGGCAAAACTAACCATAGAGGCATCAACGAATGCTATTTAGCTTTATCACGTCGTTATTACTGGCCTAAAATGAGGGAAGAACTTGTTAAATATATAAACGAATGTACAATTTGCGGACAGACTAAATATGACAGAAACCCCATTAGACCACAGTTTAACATAGTACCACCTGCAACTAAGCCCTTTGAGATAGTTCATATGGACCTATTCACAGCGCAAGCTGAAAAATATCTTACCTTTGTAAATTCTTTCTCCAAGTACGGCCAAGCATACCATTTACGAGATGGTACCGCCATAAGCATTATCCAAGGACTATTAAATTTCAGTACCTACTCACCATGGACTACTTTTGACTATAGTGACAGATAACGGGACTGAGTTCACTAATCAACTCTTCGCAGAATTTATCATCATAGAACACTAGCTCATTTTCCTAATGACAACGGAATTATTGAAAGATTCCATTCCACTTTACTAGAACACCTTCGTATCCTTCACCTGAAAAATAAAAATGAACCTACAATAAATCAAATGCCTTATGCAATCCTAGCTTATAACAGTTCAATACATAGTTTCACCAAATGTAGACCACACGACATCATTAGAGGCCACTTTGACCCCAGAGATCTTTTAGATCTTAATTTAGCTGAACACCTCATGCAACAGTATATTATAACTCATAGAGATCAGATGAAGACAGTATACGAAATGATTAGTGAAGCTACAACTATTGACCGTACAAACTTAATGACTAATAGAAATAAAAATAGTGAGCCAGAAACTGAATATGTACCCGACTAGCAGGTTTTTATTAAGAACCCCTTAGCTACTAGACAGAAACTAGCACCACGGTACACTCACGACACAGTCCATGCAGACCTTCCCATACACATTTACACTTCAAGGAAAAAAGGACCTGCTGCTAAATGTCGCCTGAAACGAGTACCAAAGTCATCAAAATTGTTACAGGTACCGACTAATACTGATAATGACAATGACGCAGGCAGCAGAGATAAAACTTGAGACTCTTGAAAGTGGACCTGGACTTCTACCTTTTAAACTTGGTCAAGCCAAGCTAATATCCCAATACCATACTTTTATACAATATTTAGAAATCTTTCAGAATTAGAAAATCGTATTTATTCCATAAAAGTGACAGGTGCGCAGAATAGGTTGCGCACGAAAACGTAACGAGGTCATTCGTTCAGTAGTTTTACACCTCATATTTTTTTCATACCGTGGGCCTTATATGAAAATCGATTCTTAATGAGTAAACTCCAATAAACTCCAAAAACTTTAGAACCTTCTAGAGTAAAAAGAGGACTGGGATCATTTATTAAAGGTATTACAGGTAATTTGGATCATACAGATGCTGAAAGATTTAATAAAGACATAGAGTTATTAGAAGCAAATGAAAATAAATTAGTGTCTGAATGAAATGATCATATAAGTGTAAATAAAGATTGGATGAGTCAATATTCGCAACTTATTAGTAATTTATCAGAAAATCAAATTAAAATTAATGAAACGTTGAAATTAGTTGTAGATAAGTACTACCTTTTTGAAGCTAAGTTTGCTAAATTCGCCCAACTATTAGCTATTATCACCGAAAATGCAGATGATTTATACCTAGAATTAATTAGAATAGAGAATATTTTAGGATTTGTACGTGCATCAAGCACGCACCATAGTATGATAAGCATAGATAACATATATGATTAGTAGACTTAGAGAATTATATAGTAATAATGAAATCTTAGATATTGATTTAAGGGAATATTATAATCTTATAAAACCAGGTAGTTATTTTATAGGTAAGAGAATTGTTATAATTTTTAGTTCCTATTATATCTAAAGATAGTTACGACTTATTTAGGCTTTCCATTGTTCCTAATAAATTCCAGTAGACCTTTATACCTATACATCCTTTCATAGCAACCAATGGGAAATTTTTCATGTACTTGCAAACCGAATGTCCGAAGATTGGCGAATACCTTCTCTGTGAAAAAAGCGCGAATTATTATCAGCCACGAGAACACGCAGATTGCATCCAGATTTCATCATCCCTCAATCTTTAGACAAGTCATGCAGCCCCACTGAAGTCTCCATCACTAGTCAAGCTATGGAACAACTGGACGATAGACACTATACTATCGTCTTCCCAAAGCCTACGAAAGTCGAACTCCAATGCGAACGGTAGGAATTTGTATCCCTATCTGGCAGCTACTTAGCAACAATTCCCCATGAATGTTCTCTACGAACAGACACCTTTAAGATAGTCAAGATGAAGTCAAGGGACTGCCGCTGAAGATCACCGAAATACGAAGTAACTTCACTGAAGATGAAAGTTACGAGATCCCACATATCACTCTAAATTCCTTGAATGTTGATAGCCTGCATCACCTTATATAAAGTAAATAGAAAAAAGAAAATAGAATTCTACTACAGAACCCGGTTAATCTTGCCCATTTTGATTCTTCACTGTACCATACAACGTTGCCTCTCTATGCACTTGTATCTGGTATAGTTATAACATTCCTCGTCTTTTCTCTACGACGATACCTGCGGAAGAACCCTGATACGCCAGAAGAAGAACCAAGAAGCAACCCTATATATGCTGTTCCTGATGACTCTGAAAATCATGGAATACCAGCAACATTTTCCCTCAAGGTGCTCAAATAGTTGCTGCTCTGAGGGTGGAGGAATTACATACGGTACCCTAAAGGAGATCGCTGACGCTGCGGCACGTGTCTGGTCAACGTCCCGGCTTCGAGGAATCATTCTGCTGTTCCAGCAATTTACCGCATTTTGCAATTTTAAATAATTATTATATTATTTCATTCATTCTATTCTGATCTAGCATCGATCACGGATATAATTTTGTAATTTAATTATAAGTTAATTAATAAAGTTTAAGATAATTTTTGTTTTTTTTTGGGAGTCCCGGGGGGGAGGGGGGGGGGGTCTGCCGAAATCGTTATTGGCTGTAGGCATGTTAGTTGTTTGTCAATACAAAATTGCATATATCTGCGTAGTAGCTTTGGCTGGCAAAAGCTTTGGCTTAGGTCAGTGTTTTTCAATCTGTTGGTCGCGACCCCTTGGGGTCTCCCCTTACTCTGGGTGTCGCTGGCAAAAAGAAAAGGGCAAGGTTCTTCAATAAAATCAAAATTTTATTGGAAGGATGGGCTTATTTATTTTTCAAAAGATAGTCAAATCGTGGTGCTATTTTAAAATGTTCCTATTGAAATCATTTTTAACTGATGTATTTTTCTCTTCTTATTTGTTTTACCAAGTATGAAGTGACGGACGGACGTCTAGACGGTTTCAAACATGTTTTTTTGTAATCGTCTAGCTCAGTGTTTCCCAAACATCGTTCTGCCATGGCCCGGTAATTTTCACATTGTTCCTTCGTGGCCCACTTAATACTTTTAAACATAATAGCAAAGCAAATATTACAAATGTATTAACATTAAAAATGTTTTAATAATACTACATATCGACACCTCCTACGTATTTGGATGTATCTGCCAGATACACGAAATCGGTTTTATTGCATTTTTGCCATCTATACACTTATATCTATCATGTGCAAAAATATCAGATTTTTATTTTGACCCTAACATTGTTTTTTGTCAGACGTATAAGTATGTATCTACTTATATTGCTAAGCAATGACGCTGTTAAAATAAGTAAGTACTAGGTACACTATAATTCGCGGGGACACAGATGCGCGGGCGACGGGCAACTACCCGTTAGTCACTTGTACTAGGGTAACTGAGCGGTGTGCACGCGCTTTGTGATGATCCGCTTTAATTTCAAAAATGTCGAGTAAGAGGTTCCAATTTTTAGCAACATTGAAAGAAAATGTAATAAAAAGCGTAAATCTTCCTGCAATGTCGGAGAACATTTATTATTAGACCAACAAAAGTACGTACCATCAAGGCAAGGTAAGTTGTTTTCAACCAAATATGTTTAAATTTATTTATAAAAGTCATGATTCCATTGTTTTTTGTTTTTTATCACAAGTAATTCACATGCTGTACTAAAATGTAATAAACAAAATTGCTATTTTGTATTTG
This sequence comes from Phengaris arion, assembly GCA_963565745.1. Taxonomy (NCBI): domain Eukaryota; kingdom Metazoa; phylum Arthropoda; class Insecta; order Lepidoptera; family Lycaenidae; genus Phengaris; species Phengaris arion. The sequence goes on from OY751431.1 coordinate 1,636,090, forward strand.
ATGTAATCCCGATGTTTAAGTATACACGGATACACACTAATTCACTGTAGTTCCTTTTTATCCTAATATGTATCTAGCTATATACTTACCTACATAGTTAGCCTTTGGAATCCAGTAAGATCAAAAAATGTTTGTGTACAGTTAAACATTTAGTCGTTGGAATCTTTTAAGATTGAAAAAGGTATATGGGCATATACTTACATATACATCGTAATTATGTCAGAAATAAATCATTTAACTAGCACCAGTTTATTTAACTTTTATATTAACAATAGAAAAATATATATTCATTAAGTACTAATATTATGTCATTACATACAGGGTGTGGCGTAATTAATGGATAATCCTTCACCTGCAGCTGGAGAATATCATAACGGATCAGAAAAATACAATTCATGTTTAGTAAAAGTATCATGGTTTTTTAGTTATCGGCCATTTTTTTTAATTATAAAAATGACAACCTTGCTCACTAATTGTGTTGTCACAGTCGCAAAAACATGAATTATCGCTATCAGATTTTTATTTATTATACTTGAATAGTTGTATTATCAAATGTATCATGTTACTTTTGTGCTGTTGCCTAATTTTTTTTTACAAATGCAACCGAAAATATTTTTTTACAATAATTTACTAATAATAATAATAATAATTTTTTTACAAGAAGATTCGTCACTCCATAGTATTTTGTCAATGGGTCTGGGTCGTTCGGTGGGAATTTTTCTACGAGTTCTAAGTAAGCTATTCGCTTTGCTTTATCCTTATTATAAAATGTATAATGTGATAGTGAAAAAGTTATTATAAATATAAAAAAAAGAAATAATTAAAATATTTTCTGAGACGTATGTTATAACTAGGGCTTCATCATTAGGTAATCACTTTGAAATCTAAGGGTTAAATACCATCTGTTATACCTTTTTACAATCTCAATTGAATAGGCTAATTATTTATAAGTTAGTCAGTCAAGTCCTCATACATTTTTCTTACGATATGAGCGATCAAACAAGAAGAAAAAATGATTTGAAAGAAAAAAAATATTTTCGGTTGTATTTGTAAAAAAAAATTAGGCAACAGCACAAAAGTGACATGATACATTTGATATTAAAACTATTCAAGTATAATAAATAAAAATCTGATAGCGATAATTCATGTTTTTGCGAATGTGACAACAAAATTAGTGAGCAAGGGTGTCATTTTTATAATTTAAAAAAAATGACCGATAACTAATCAAATCAAAATCAAATCAAAAATTTTTTATTCAAAATTGGTATTTTTAAATACTCTTTTTGAACGTCGTTACTACGTGATGCCTACCACCGGTTCTGGAACTAACCCAGCGAGAAGAGCCGGCAAGAAACTCGTCTGGGGCCATCTTTTACCAAAAAGATGGAAAATTATTCTTTTAAAATCAAAATTATTACAATGTTTGCTTATGTCTATGTAACAAATAATAACATAAGATAAGGAGTCACCTTATTCCCAAGGTGTGCCGTCTTGAATGAAGTCATTAATTTTATAATACGCTTTGGCACACAAACGTTCTTTAACTACTTTTTTTAAACTTATTAATGGGAAGGTTTTGAACCTTTTCTGGGATTATATTGTATAAGCGTATACATTGGCCTTTAAAGGATTTACTAACTTTGCTTAGTCTGAACACTGGCATATCTAACTTGTTCTTATTTCTAGTGTTTACACAATGATTATCACATTTCTTTTTGAAGTTGTTTAGATTCTTTCTTACGTATAACACATTTTCCAAAATGTATTGAGATGCGACGGTCAGAACTTTTATTTCTTTAAACTTTTCCCTTAGAGATTCAAAAGTCGACATCTTATAAATAGAACGTATAGCACGTTTCTGCAGCACAAATATTGTATTAATGTCCGCAGCGTTTCCCCACAAGAGGATGCCGTACGACATTATGCTATGAAAATAGCTAAAGTAAACTAATCGCGCGGTCTCTATGTCGGTAATTTCTCTAATTTTTTTAACAGCGTATGCTGCAGAACTCAGCTTATCTGCCAATTTAGCAACATGTGGTCCCCACTGTAACTTACTATCTAATGTTATACCTAGAAAAACAGTGGTGTCTACTAATTTCATTTTCTCATTATTTAATAGTATATTGGTTTGTGCCTGCGTAACATTTGGCAAGCTGAACTTTAAACATTTTGTTTTATTAAAATTCAACAGTAAATTATTAGCATTAAACCAATGTACTATTTTTGAGAGAGCACTATTTACCTCGTCATTGTTAGATTGTCATCGCTTCACATTAAAAATTAGTGAAGTATCATCAGCAAAAAGTACTATCTCATGCTTATCATTAACTAGATAAGGTAGATCATTTATATAGATGAGAAATAGAAAAGGGCCCAAAATAGACCCCTGTGGTACTTCTAGTTTAATTTTAGTACCATTAGACCTTTTGGAATTAACTTCTACATGTTCTATTTATTAGATAAGAGCTTAGAAGCTTTAGAGCCGTGCCCCTTACACAATAATGGTATAATTTCCTGAACAGCGTATCATGCTCCACACAGTCAAATGCTTTGGATAAATCACAGAATATACCAAGTGCATCCTGTGACCTCTCCCAAGCTTGAAATATACTGCACAGAAGACTAATGCCTGCATCTGTTGTGGACCGACCTTTAGTAAAACCAAACTGATTACTATGTAACAAATTATTCGAGTTGAAGTGAAAAATTAATTGATTTAGAATAATTTTCTACTTAAAGTCGGTAAATATGGATATTGGTCTATAGTTAGTCTATAGTTATATATATGGATATTGGTCTAAAAAACCATGATACTTTTACCAAACATGAATTGTATTTTTCTGATCCGTTATGATATTCTCCAGCTGCAGGTGAAGGATTATCCATTAATTACGCCACACCCTGTATGAAATTGGTGTGGAAAAAAATTATTTGGAAAATAATATATTTATTTAATCAAAGTACCTATTAGTATTTATTTAAATAAAGTAAGTACCTAAAGTATTTATTTAAATAAAGTAAGTATACCATTGCATAGATATGCACATTTGCCAACTCATAGGTAGTATATTGATTCCTTTACAAAAAAAACCATTCGGACTAGAATCAATAAAATCTTTGAAGGCGCTTTGGACTGCCACATCGGAGTTGAATTTTTTCTCTTGCAAGAAGTTATCCAAATTTCGAAAAAAATGGTAATCTGTTGGAGCAAGGTCCGTGGAGTACGGTGGATGTCTTAGACATTCCAATTGAAGCTCTTCTAATTTGATAGCCGTCTGTTGTGCAGTGTGTTGTCTAGCGTTGTCCTGAAGCAGCAGTGGCTTAGAGCGAATGACCAACCTCGGTTGTTTAGCATCTAGCTTTACTATCATGATTATCAGTTTTTTTTTAATATTCATCTCTATTTTGTCTGTATTGAGGTACAAATATTTTGAAATATATACGCGCGCGTAAAAAACATGACATCTCGGCTCTGCGCCAGTATGAGTTGAGTCTTAGAAATATTTAGTTTTTCATAGCATATTTGATATTTAACGCGAAGTCTTATTTTTGATTGTTTTCCTTTCGGCTTTTGGTTTTTGGCTTTTCGGCTATCTTTATACAGCTACACGTTTTTGTTTTACTCTACAGAGTCTCCAATACGTTTCTCCAAAGAATTTTCAGAAGAAGACTTACAACATCTCAGGACACTGGTTGAGGCTGATGACGAAGAACAACAACAGCCTGCTTAACTAATTACAAAGTCATCTTCGGTAGTTTTATCTGCAAATTGTAATTTTAATGACCCTACATTGCCGTATTCACCTATCATACAAAATATTAGTTCTGTTGCAACAAAAGATTTGTGCTTAGATTCACCAAGTTTTTCAACTTTAATAGCTCAAGAAATAGCTCAACTAGGCTGTAATAGCTCAACAATTCCTTTATCACCTATGACTTTATCAATTAGCTCACCTATTCCACCAGAACACCAATCATCGGAATCAAATCTAGGTATGCTCTTTTTCAAAATATATATTGAAAAAGGGCATATCCAGAACGAGGGCGACAGCGTCCATGCTCTCATAGAACGAACGGCCAAGAACAGAAAGGTGTATACGCCTGGAGCAAGGTAAAAAGCAAGATAAAATTCTGTTATTTTGAATATACTGATAATTTTGTATGTTTTTCAAGATTATTTTATAAGAAAAATTATGTGACCTAAAACTTAATTTTAATATTGTCTTAGATGTTTATAGAATAATAAATGAATATTTTTCATAATATTTTAATTTCATTCTTTTAAAAAAAATATTATAAGATGGTGTTTTCTTAGTAGATTTAGTATAAGAAACTATGCATAGATTTATAATATTAGTCAGTGTAGCGAGTTTATCGACTCGCTTCAATGACCTGCAACAAAACATAAAAATATAATCATTAATTATTATCAACACATACCTACTCCACGTATTTCTTAAAGGCTTGACCATAATTATAAAAAACCTCGAAATATTTCGGAGAATTCATGAACTAAATTAAAATGTGAATAATATCAAAACTTTGAGATAAGAAACCAAATTTTACAGGAGAGCTTTCGTTATAAAGCTGTAATAAATAAAAAAATAGAGCGCCCTCAGTGCAGGTTTTTTTTTGGTCAGGTTTTACAGTTACACTATATACTTCCTAATTTTATACTAAGTTTAATTGTGTACCTGGCAGTGAACATTCAAGAATATTCCAATGTAAAAATATGTATAAGGCACATACAAGATTTAATACATTTTTCGGAACAACGTATAAGTGTGTATATGCTAAAACAGAAAAACCTATAGGTTTAATAATACAATTTCATTGTTTATGTTAAATTTACGCCAACTTAAGGCTACTTGCTGAATTTCAGGTTATTAGTCGTTACGGTTGCTGAGATATGACTATTTTCATTTTTCAAAATCTTTAAATGGCTCTCCTGTAAAATTTTCTTTTTGTAGATACACAGTTATGCGTAGGAGGTGTCGATATTTTGGTATCGCCTTACGGCTTAAAAATATTTAAGATGCGTCGATTGATAATAGGTATTGTTTTCACAAAAAGGCGACCCGGTATTTTATTTTGTGGTCCGGTGCCGGACTGCGACCCGCCAGTTGGGAAACACTGGTATAGCCCCTTGATAAGTTATCGAATTTAAGTACCTAGGTAAATAAATTGATGGTGCATGACCTTTTTACCTAAATGTACACTTTCTTTAAAACTTTAAAAGTATTCACATTTTAAATTCAATGCTGTGCTACTAAATACCTTCAGGCATGGGTCAAGCTTCATCCCTTACGGTCAATTCACACCGAAACGAAACGCGAACATGGCGCTGCATTTAAAATTGAACTATATTAGAATAGAATAGAAAACTCTTTATTAGCACAAAAACACACACACATAACAATAATTAAATAAAGGAACTGTACAAGAAGGCGGTCTTAATGCTGATAGCATTTTCTGACAGACAACCTAACAAATTAATTATCTAAAATAAAAAAATAAAAAACGATATACGATGTAAATACTCGGGTGTACATGATACGAGTATGTACGTGAAAATACGGGTGGTACAGATCTGCAAATTTGAATTTTTTTTTGTTCTTACGCTTAATTTAAAGTTAATCCTGCTTAACGTAGGAGTATTATTTAATATAAATATAATATATATATATTATATTTTATTATCTCATTTATATTATTTCATTTAATTGTAGGTATCTATGTCGGATACCGAGGCATTTTATTCTGCCAATGATTCAAGTATTTCATCCACTGATGACAGTAACTTTTATACATTAGGTGAAACATTGTCTCATAACTTTAGTTTCCTACATAATCGTGTTATAAACATTTGTCACATTACTGCGCAAAGTGTTCCAAGCCACTTTAGTGATTTGATCGAAGCGTTCACTGGTAAAAACGTACATACCGTCCTGATCTCTGAGAGTTGGTTCAAATCTCATCTTCTCTCCACATCTTATGCTTTGCCCGGCTACGTTCTTAACCGCAATGTTTGCATTAATCGGCGTGGTGGTGGAGTAGCCATCTATCTCCGTAGCGATTTTCACTATAAAATATTAGCCTCCTCCCCTTCCGATGATTCTGCTGCAGAATACCTTTTTCTTGAGATCGGTATCAAAGGTACTAAATTAGCCCTTGGAGTGGTCTTCTGCCCTCCTTCTGTCGATTACTTCTCTGAGCTAAAGTCTGTTTTGGAGGCGTTGAATTCGGAGTATGCACACCACGGCATAATAGGTGACTTCAATACAGATCTTTTAGACCCCGTCTTCCTCTCGATCACTAAAACTCTCCCACATAGTTGAATCAGCCAGTCTTCATTTTTTACCGCTTTCTGCTACACACCATAACATCAACGGCGATGAAACCTGGCTTGATTTAATATTTACCTCTAATCCCTCTCTGGTCCAATCCCATGGTTAACTCCCTGCTCCTGGCTTTTCTCATCACGACCTCATAAACCTCGTCCTAGAATGATATATAAGCGATGTTTCAATAAGATTAATATGGAACGGCTAAGAAACGACGCAGCAACTATTAATTGCGAACCATTACATAGTACATTAACTGTTAATGACAAAATCAACTTTTTTAATGAGACCATAAATAGGTTGTACAACACTCATGCACCGATAAAGAAAATCAAATTAAAACACCAACCAGCACCCTGGCTGTCTGAAGAAATTCGGGTGGCGATGAGGCGCAGGGATCGTACCTTTATTAAATTTAAAAGAGACCCATGCATGACTAATTGGGAAGCATTTAATGTTGCTAGAAATCATTGCAACCAGATGATACATAATGCCAAAAACCGCCATATTCTCGAGATTGTAGCTTCTTCATCCCCTTCCAATATTTGGAAGTTCCTTCAAACCATTCGTGTAGGCAAGACACATGATCTTGAACTGCCTAGTACTATTAGTCCTGACGATATTAATTAATTTCCATTTTTCTACCACGATAGCACTAGAAGGTAATACTAAATTACAATCCATCAGGTATTTAAACTGCTTATCTCGTCCCAATATAGTGCTACTTCAGTTTTCTCCTGTTGCTTCGGACGAAATCGACAAGACAATCAAGTCTATTGTTTCTTAAGCTACGGGATGTGATTACATTAGTCGTCGTATGATTACTTACATCCAAGTCCAATTTTTGCCTGCTATCACCCATATTATTTATTTTTCCCTTAAATCATCTGAATTCCCAACCTTGTGGCGCAAAGCTTTTGTACTTCCGCTTCCGAAAATCACCAACCTCAGTCATCCTACACATTTCCGCCCTATATCCATCCTTCCCTACCTATCGAAGTTTCTTGAAGCCTGCGTCCATAGGCAGTTGTCCAGATTTGTCTACCAAAACGATTTACTTTCTCCACTAAAAGTCTAAAAGTGACAGGTGATATTAGAACAGGCTTCGAGAACTCTAAGATTACAGTCCTAGTGTTGGTAGATTTCTTGAACGCATTAATTAAACGCATTAGTGACTGGACGAGCATTGTCTTGACCGGGAGAGGAAGGAAATTTTTATACGATAGAGGGACCGCAAGATGCCAGTGATCTTACAAGAAACATTTGTAATATGAGTTTGCCAAGTAAGAGTCGAATCGATGTGTAAACCAAGATCCTTGACGCTTGGACTAAAAGGAATAACAGAGCCGTTATAGATAACGGGTGGAAGGGTTATAAGGTCCACTTTGCTTAAGTATCTAGGACTACCCAATAAAATGGCCTGACACTTAGCGGGATTCACGGTTAGTCCAAAGTTATTACACCAATCTTTGATGGCAGTAAGATCTCGATTTACAACTTCGATGGCAGTTGATAGGTATTCTGGTTCTGCCTGGCTATAGAGTTGTAGGTCATTAGCTTATAGATGATACGCACTGCGAAGTATTCTAGTAACAAGATTTATGAAAATTGAGAGAGAAGGGGAGAGAGAATACCGCCTTGGGGGACGTCAGAGTCAAGATATTGCCAATTGAAGGACGACTTATCTGTATGTACAGACTGCTGACGCCCTCTTCGAGAGGAAGAAATCCAATTTAGTGATTCAGACGAGATCGAAAGACATGATAGTGCTGCCAGTAGGATATCATGATTGACATGATTAAATGCGTTCAAGAAATCTACCAACACTAGGACTGTAATCTTAGAGTTCTCGAAGCCTGTTCTAATATCACCTGTCACTTTTAGACTTTTAGTGGAGAAAGTAAATCGTTTTGGTAGACAAATCTGGACAACTGCCTATGGACGCAGGCTTCAAGAAACTTCGATAGGTAGGGAAGGATGGATATAGGGCGGAAATGTGTAGGATGACTGAGGTTGGTGATTTTCGGAAGCGGAAGTACAAAAGCTTTGCGCCACAAGGTTGGGAATTCAGATGATTTAAGGGAAAAATAAATAATATGGGTGATAGCAGGCAAAAATTGGACTTGGATGTAAGTAATCATACGACGACTAATGTAATCACATCCCGTAGCTTAAGAAACAATAGACTTGATTGTCTTGTCGATTTCGTCCGAAGCAACAGGAGAAAACTGAAGTAGCACTATATTGGGACGAGATAAGCAGTTTAAATACCTGATGGATTGTAATTTAGTATTACCTTCTAGTGCTATCGTGGTAGAAAAATGGAAATTAATTAATATCGTCAGGACTAATAGTACTAGGCAGTTCAAGATCATGTGTCTTGCCTACACGAATGGTTTGAAGGAACTTCCAAATATTGGAAGGGGATGAAGAAGCTACAATCTCGAGAATATGGCGGTTTTTGGCATTATGTATCATCTGGTTGCAATGATTTCTAGCAACATTAAATGCTTCCCAATTAGTCATGCATGGGTCTCTTTTAAATTTAATAAAGGTACGATCCCTGCGCCTCATCGCCACCCGAATTTCTTCAGACAGCCAGGGTGCTGGTTGGTGTTTTAATTTGATTTTCTTTATCGGTGCATGAGTGTTGTACAACCTATTTATGGTCTCATTAAAAAAGTTGATTTTGTCATTAACAGTTAATGTACTATGTAATGGTTCCCAATTAATAGTTGCTGCGTCGTTTCTTAGCCGTTCCATATTAATCTTATTGAAACATCGCTTATATATCATTCTAGGACGAGGTTTATGAGGTCGTGATGAGAAAAGCCAGGAGCAGGGAGTTAACCATGGGATTGGACCAGAGAGGGATTAGAGGTAAATATTAAATCAAGCCAGGTTTCATCGCCGTTGATGTTATGGTGTGTAGCAGAAAGCGGTAAAAAATGAAGACTGGCTGATTCAACTATGTGGGAGAGTTTTAGTGATCGAGAGGAAGACGGGGTCTAAAAGATCTGTATTGAAGTCACCTATTATGCCGTGGTGTGCATACTCCGAATTCAACGCCTCTCTCTCAACTCTCAACCTCAACTCTTCCTCTAGAAATCAGGATGTATATATATATATATATATATATATATATATATATATATATATAATGTATTTATATTATATTACTTATATATGTGTTTTAGATACATCTTATTATTTTATTTAGAGCTAGATTATTGATAACTCTATTAGCACCTGCACAATTTTGTTATTGTACGCCTAAAGGTTGACTGGTAGAGAATGCCATATGGCTTTAAGTCCGCCTATGTACCTGTTTTTGTGCATTAAGTGTAAATAAATAAAAAAAATTGAATAAAATACTACATACACGTTACATATATAATAATAAATTTAAAATAAATATTAATTATTTTATTTAAACTACGTAAACATTACACAAATATAATATTTGATAGTAGGTACATTAATAGTAAATTATTGAGACGGATGAAGTTAATATTCCGTAACACTCTTATTAAAAATATCAATTGATTTTGATTTTTGAATAGATTCTGGTAAATCATTCCATAGTCGTATATCAGAACTAGTGAAAGAGGAGACATATTAGGTAGTTTTGTGTGAAGGAAAAGCAAGAGTTAAGTTTCTTTGAGGAACGAAGAATAGGACTTTTATGACCAAGAAAGGAAAAATAGTCTTTTAGATATTGAGGGGTTTTGGTATTAAAAATAATGTTATATAGTAGATGAAGTACGTGAGTATTCCGACGCATTTTGATAGCCACTTAGTTAGTTTGGTCCGGTAGTCAGATATTAATTACACAAGAAGAAAAAATGCGTTTCATTGTAAGAGTTCGAATGTCATGTTGCACCGCGCTGCACAGCGCACGTCCAGTGTATGATTGATGTCATATGACACGTGCATCTTTTTGTATAGTGAATAAAGTTCAATTTTGAATACTATACTAATAGTAATGCTATCTCAAGAATGCAGCGCTGTGCAGCGTCGCGAACTGACCCCTACAGTTTTCACTGAATATGACGTGCTCACTACACCTACACGGTATACGCTACACACACACCTACGTCCTACACTACAAGTTGCTCAAATAAATATATTTGACTAATTGAATGGGTTAGTTTATGTTTAACTTAAAAACTATGTGAGTAGAATACGATATATATATTAAATATATATATATATATATATATATATATATATATATACATTATAGATTATGTTTCAATTAGCTGTTGAACACTGCACTTTTGAGGATTGTATAATATTAGTAGGATTTGTTTTTTTCACCGCACAAGACTTCTCAGATAGGTTCGGCGAATCCAGTTCATCAGCCAACATAATATAATAATAGGACTACATAATATAAGCTGTAGGGCTTCTGATTATGACTAAAAACAAAAAAAATAATTGTATTGTTTATTTGTATTACTCATATTACTTGTCACTCGATCGCAGTCTGCTCAGGAGGGACCATGTTATTTCGTACAGTAGGTACAGTTTGCCAACACACCCGCGACGGTGAACCAACAGGATCCTAAAACCATTCATGTATCTGTTGCATATGTCAACAGTAAGTTTATGACATGTAATTGTCAATGTAATATTGACAGATGTCATGAAGTAAAGCCTATTTAGTTAGGTTTATTTTAGATAAGTAAAAGGCTATTCTCAGTGTAGAGACGGTTGACGTATTTGTGTTAGACATACTTATATCATTTGTAATACGTATCTGTGATAAGCACCAATAAAGGAGAATATAAGAATTGTTGCTGTATTATTATCATCACCACTCAAGCGTAAGAAGGACTTACATATCAAGGTCGTAGCTCGCTACAGTATCGTACTCTAACCTTGTCAAAGCTCTCTTGTGTATGTAATTGTATAATGTGTATAATTGTATATGTAATGTACCAAGTCTCCCATAAGGTCCAATTGTCCCTCGTAATGTTTTAACGGACCCGAGTTTTTCGTGCGTTATAGTTCTTTGGCACAACCCTACGAGCGTTTGAACACAGATATTTACCGTCCGGCATGCGATTTTCTATTTATAACGCTCCTATTATTCCATGCATTTTGGGCGTTTTATGCAAAAATTCACAGATTTTATGCCACTGCTCGCACATTGGAAATGGATCTACGGAATCCGAAAAAAACGTGACTTTTTTCGCAAGCTACAGGGCAAACCCTTTACCCTGTAGAGCTGACTAAATTGTCCAGAGGATCTTATCTCAGATTTAAAAAATCATTCTTCGTTTCTAAAATATCGAGCGCCAAAATCAAAAATTCGGAAAAAAATGTTTTTTGTTTCATTATTTGGGCCTTAACTTTTTCGACTTTCCCGAATATTTTTTTTTGCTCCTTACAGCTTACAGCCTTTTTTGAATATCATATCTTCACAACTCTCCGAGTTATAAGGGGATCGCACTTTTTCGTGTTATCGGAGCCTATACTGGAGCGAACGAAAAGACATATTTTCCAAAGTCAAAAATCGGACTGCCATGCCGGACGGTAAAATTCCGTGTAGTGTTCAAACGCCCTACCACTAGCTTAACGGTATTATGGGTTTGAGCTTGTTGACTTTTTGCTAAATTCGTCTCTATCTGTACTACTTAACATAAAATATTAATTTAGAGGAAAGATTTGATTATTTGTACTACTGGACCGATTTTGATGAAACTTGGCATAGACGTAGAGTAGAGGGAAAGCATCTAAGCTACTTTTTACTTGGGCACAATATGCGGTGCTCGTGGGATTTCCTTTTGCGCACACAAATCCGCGGGAAACATATAGTTGTAAATAAGTCATTAGGTATATAAATATGAAAATGGTCGGCCGATTTTTGTTTACCCGACTACGGCGATGCCAAAAGGAAGGGTAATGATTTTGGCAGTAATGTTTGTAGTCTGTATGTTTGTTCCACCGTAGCGCCTGAACTAGTGATCCGTTTTTAATAAATTAGATGTCAATAGATTTTTCATAATGGCCCGGGTAACAGGCTATAATATATTTTACGTAGTCGGGTTAAAGTTTTATTAAAAAATATATTCATTTTATTTGAGCCGATTATAAGTTGTGTGCGGACTGAGCTGAGTTTAGGAGTTTACTGATTATTTATCCGACTACGGCAAAACCAGAAGGAAGGGTAATGATTTTACGCAGTCTATGTATGTTTGTTCCAGCGACCGATTTTAACGAATGAGGTGTCAATAGATTCATAATAACAGCCCGGGTAACATAGGCTATTTAACAAACAGTAATAATAGAACCCAATAAAAGAATCTTTAGATAACACAAAACTTAATTACTTATCTATCTACGTACTGTCTCCACAGCGTATTGGGTCTTCACTGTCACCTAATTTGCTAACATTGTTCATTAAGTGTGAGTGTTTACAAATAATATTCGGGCGTCACGTACGAATATAGTGGGAGTGATATTTGAGACTGCTTTTATCCGCGGCTCCGCCCGCATAATTACATTATCCCAGGGGAAAACTCTCTTACTTTGGGATAAAAAGTCAGCCTATGTATTAATGCAGAGCTTAAACTACCATACTAAATTTCAACGAAATCCGCTTAGTAGTTTTAGCGTGAAAATACAAACAACCATCCATCCATCCTCACAAACTTTCACATTTATAATAGTAGTAGGATAAAATAGAGCGGCTCATGGGCAGGTGAGGTCGTGGAAACTGCTTCGTCATTTGTGCTGGACAAATGTTGGATGAACGATCACGCGTGAAAAGACAAAAATACCTAACAAAAGCAAGCCTCGACTATCAATCATACAGTGGAAAAATATTTAAGAAATAGGCTACTTTTTGATGATTGAGTACTGATCTACTCAACTGTATACATAAGGTGCCTATGTGTGAAAAGTGAAAATACACTCAAATGAATGAAATGTACATAATACAGCAAATAAATATTTAAGGGTAAAAAATCTGCTAAAGTAAAGTAAATAAGGCAGTGTTAAGATTCCATACAAGCTCCAGATCTCAAAAGGAGAAATCGGAACCCTCATAAGATCGCTTTGTTGTTCGTATGTTCGTCCGTCTATTCTCTTCACGGACATGTCACTTGTTTATGAGAAACCCTTTGTTTATGAGAAACTTCTATTGCTGAAAGTCTGACCGTCTATATGGTACAGATGCATTCAAAGTGAGCCCCCTCTACATCTCCCCCTTTACGTTTCGTAAATACAGACATCAACTACATCTGCAGTCAATGTGGTCACTTCCTTTGTGTTCAAATATTTCAAGGCGTCCTAGTGCAAAAGAAAATGTTTAGGATCAGGTCGAGTAGGAACTTTGCCGATATTGTACCAGGTCATTTGTGCCTACATTGACTCATCGTATTCTGAGTTTATTTTAAAACAATATCAAAAATAGATAGCAACGTTAGTTATTGTTCTCGTATGAATATTTCTTTGCACAAGCCAAATAAATACGATACTCAAGAAACGAGCGAGGATGGAGCTTTATTGCAATCGAACAGCTGAGTTCATTAGATTGAGAAGGACTTAAGTATAGAGACTTTGTAGGAAAATGATATGAAAGACATGACAGCTCGAACACCCATAAAAATCGTGAAAAGATCTTATACGCTATTCGCGTTATTGGTATTAACACACGTACGGATTTGGTTCAAGGAGCAGACCAAATTCGTTAATTCTTTGTAATGTGTTTTAATTAAGTATGCAGGTTGTGTTTGTCTTTGAGAAATTGATATACGTTTCGATTTTAATTGTATTTTTTAAATGTTTTACTTGTAATCAATTGTTGACAAACCTAAGAAAATAAAAATAAAATAAGGTTATTTTTTAAAGGTTTGTGTTTTCTTGTTTTTAATTAAATAAAGCCATTGATCGATATAAAATCGACAAGCCATTTGATAAGTCAACCTGTAGAAATTTAACTTTTGGTAAACTAAATAAGGTTCGGTAAAATCAATTACGGATATTTTGGGTAAATGATCTACTGCTTATGTATAGACGTTTAGGTAGAAAAATAATTGTTAGACTCGAAAAAAAAATACTTTATATGAGGGAGTTTGCGTTGAGCGGAGATTCATGAATTTTGAGATGTTTTGAGTTTTGAGAACTTTGAGTATGACAGTAATTTTTTTGGCTAAACGTCTTTATATGAGCAGTAGATCATATACCCAAAATATCCGTAGTTCATTTTACCAAACCTTATATTTTAATGTAGGACAGAATAATTAGAATTAATAGAACATTATTTTTTAATTATTTGTTTATCAGTTTATTTAAGTTTGGGAAGAAGTATTCTTGAGAAATGGAACACTGCACAAAAATCGGAATGCACTGTGAATAGAACTAACTCTGTGGTAATACATTAGAGCTGAAAATCAAACACATGTGTCGTGTTGTCACAATGGTCTGCTCCAAACCAAACCAAACCCAACAACCAACAAACAAACAACAACAAAAACCAAACAAAAAGAATACAGTACAAAATATGTCAAAATTGACCAATGACGCTTATGCCGTGTTCACATTAACCGTTTGTAGGTGTTTCCCGGGGAATTCAATGTGTGACGTTATTATTTAATTTGTATTTCTTATATACATTTGTGTTATTTCGGTTCATAATGTGAAATAATGGTAGAATATAAACCATTAAATATTCGTTAACGTGCACAAGTGTGGGCAAGTGGTACAACTTCAAAATCGTGTTGGAGGGATCAAAACTCCCTAGGAAGTTTCTGTAAAGCTTCTACCACTTTACTGAATCGACTGACTTAATTCACTGACTGCACTATTTATTTGGACTTTGACTTGACTTTAGACTTGATGATTTAGAAATACGGTGTTAAAAAACATAACGAAAATTCTATTTCCCGTATTTTTAACTTGACACTGGCAAATGGTTTTAAGCCATCAATAAATAAAATAATAATTGACCGTTTGAAGTAAGTTATTTTGGCATTAGTGCTACATTCTTAACGCGAATAGACCATAGTTATATTCTTATCAATTATTTTTGACCAACATTATAGTTTCAAGAAGCAGGTTCTCAATATTATGTCGGTACTTCTGTAGGTTTGTTTTAACAGCACTGATTGTCAAATAGATATCTACAAAAAAAATTAGGCTAGCGAAATTACTAGAAATAAATTCCTTAAAGGGTTTTCAAGAAAGATGAATTCAAAATGAGTTGTTGTTAGTTAAAAGTCTTGTTCCTTATATATTACTATTTACTATAGCTATGCAGTATTAACCAATAACCTTTACAAAGATTTCAAATCTCAAGATAGGCTGTGACGTACATTTCACCGAACAAATCATCATACAATAAACAGTTACGCCACCTTGGTTTTCACCATACTTCAAATGTCAAAATGGCCCAAAAATTTCAAAATTGCAGGCCGTTTAACTGGAGACACTTTTTGCCTCAACATGCCTTGTCTATAACATATACGTCTATGTAACCTATATTGCATCTTTTCGAATTTAATTGGCTACTCCTTCCTAATAACGTCAATCTTATTTAGATTAGAAGCGAATTAAATTGAGAACTGCCTGTCATAGAATTTAAGCAATTCGATAAAAAGGCAGAGTAATTGCATGCATATTGCATGGGGTAATCTGTATGCAAAGATAATGATTAAAGCTGCATAAACTGAACATATTTCAAGCTCATATAATATAAACAGATGCATTTATTTGAACTAGACGTCGTACTGTGGTCGAAATTCGCCCGTAATAAATCATGTAATTTTTAAGTTCGTAAATAAGTAACTTTCTTGAAACATTAGTGTAATTGTTTTAACGTTCTTTTGTCTCTTAGATAGAAAACATAAAAATAAATGTAAATGTTGTGACAGATTGACAATCGTCAACGTGAACAAAATTTGTATCTATCCAACGCACGGTAAGTGTGTGTTGTTATTAATTTTATGTATAGATAAGCATTATTAAACAAAAAAAAAATACTTTGATGCACATCTTTCTCGACAAGAACTTTAATTTTCCGGCAAAATTTCGTACTCCTCCGGTTGCACGATTTTCGTAAAACTGTACTGAAAGTTTCTGTTTCATGTTTTACAATTATAATTGTAGAGAACTACGACGTCTTTACGCTACTTCCTTATCCTTCTTACGCTTGAGTGGTGATAATAATAATACAGCAACAATTTTTATGTTCTTCTTTATTGGTGCTTATGAGAGATATGCTTAACACAGATACGTTTTACATATGAGAGAAGCTTAACACAGATACGTATTACATATGAGAGATGCCTAACACAGATACGTCTACACTATATATAGCCTTTTGGCTAACTAAAATAAAATAACTATACTCGGAGCGGTCTGAAAGATACACTGAAAGTTAAAGGCGTCTAAAAATTCCATTTATAAATTTTACGTAGCTTTATGCCATTAGAGTGATAATTTCTTGTTAATGTTAAGAATTGTTAAAAATTCCAACGGAATATCATTGTAATGGCATAAAGCTACGTAAAATTTATAATTGGCATTTTTAAACGTCTCCAATATGATCCTAATTTAATGGTGACGCCACTACAATGTTATGTCGTGAGATTAACTGTCAGTGTCATAGGTATTAAGGTTCGCCGCGCCGAGTATAGATAGGCTGTACCTGTGATATCTGTCAATATGACATTGACATTTCTACTTTATAATACTGTTACCATTATGCAACAATAATAATGAAACGTAGGCAAATAATATATAATTATAATATTAATACCAACGTAAAGAATCGTCATTCCACCGATTTACACAAATGACAGCTCGCGGCTGTGTGTGCGTGGCTGGGCGAATGCGGAGGCGGGCGGGCAGATACTTTTCCCAGCCTGGACTACTGCTAACGGGGCTGGTCGCTGGTCGTTTCGTGCTTTGACATAATTGACAATATAATTTCATAATATTTATGGTAGATTTGTCTGACGCGATGTTTAAAAATATTTCGGTGTCAACCTTAGGCTTACGTCAACATGGCTGACATTCGCCGATGCTCGAGCTGTCGTTTGTAGAGAGTGTCGCCCCTGTGACGTAGGTATGTTTCTTCCAGCAATAGGTGTGTGTTTCGTGAGCCTATTAGTATCCTATGTGCTGGTTTCGTGAAAAATTTACATTTTTGATCCGCGAGTAGTCGCTGGCAAAAGTACCTAAGCTTATAATATTAGATCCTTACATATGAAATTGGCGTTTAGTCGTACTGGCCACTTTGATCTCAAATATATCTTCTTAGGTTAAGAATTTCAATTTCAAATTTATACTGCTATTTACTCATTCATTTGTGTTTCGAAAACCGTAATTCATTTGTTTTTTCCTCTTTTGGTTTTTTCTCTGCGTCACTCTGTTTACAAAATGAAAAAGGCTCGAAGGATTAATGATGTGTATGACGGCTATGTCGCAAAAGAAAACACAGTGCGTTTTTGGTTCCAACGTTTTCGTTCTGGAAATTTCGACCTGCAGAACAAGCCCGGAGATCAAAGTTGATAATGAAGAATTGAAGGATATTGTGGAAGCGGATCCATCGCAAACCACGTCCGAGTTAGCTGACAGCCTTCAGCTGTTAGTGATAAAACTGTTTTAATCCACTTGAAGCAAATTGGGAACGTGAAAACGCTTGAAAGGTACCTCATGAATTGAGTGCAGCAAACCGAAAAACGCGCGTCGACTGCTGCGTTACATTATTCAATCGGCACAATATGAAGGGATTTTAAATCGAATCGTTACCTATATACGATAATATTACGATAAAAGTCAATCCTGTACGATATTCGGAAACGCTCATCATAATATCTGAACCCTGGCGAACCAGCCAAAGCCTGCCCCAAGCGAAAATTGACTCAAAAAAGTTAATTGTGAGCGTTTGGTGGACTAGTGCCGGTGTCGTTCACTACAGCTTTCTTAAATCTGGCCAGATGATTACGGCAGATGTCTATTGCAAGCAACTGCAAATCATGATGGAAAAACTAGCTGCTAACCAACAGAGGTTGGACATTCGCTCTAAGCCACTGCTGCTTCAGGACAACGCTAGACCACACACTGCACAACAGACGGCTACCAAATTAGAGGAGCTTCAATTGGAATGTTCAAGACATTCACCGTACTCCCCGGACCTTGCTCCAACAGATTACCATTTTTTTCGAAATTTTGCGATTTCGTGCGCGCGATAGTACATCGCACAGAAACTGTACTTTCTGCGATAAAAAGTTGCCTGTGCGCTTCCCCGTGGTCGACTCTATATCTGCGCCAAATTTTATCAAAATTGGTCCAGTAGTGTCGGAGCCTATTAAATGCAAAAAATATTTCCTCTTTATAATCTCTCCAAGGCCTTCGATCTTGTATCATAAGAGTGCTTTGGAGGAAGATGGAGAACAGGGGTATGCCGAGTGGTCTAATAAAAATATTTAAATACTGGTACTTGAATCAAACAAATCAGGTCAAGTGGGCTAACAGTTTTTATGAATCAACTAGGTTGGAGTGCGGTGTGAGTATTTATAACCTTTATGTTAATGACCTCATAGCTGGACTTAGCAATATGCGAGTCGGTTACCGTGGACGGGGTGGCAGTTAATAACCTGAGCTATGCGGATGACATGGTATTGCTGGGTCCGACTGCGAGATCAATCGGGGAGCTGGTAAGGGATTGCGAAAAATAAGCCGCATCGCGTGATCTAATATACAATGTTAAAAAAGTGAGGTTATGTTCTTTAAGGCCGTGGGTGGGAAGAGTCCAGATGCAATTACGCCTATTAAATTAAATAACTCTAGGCTCAATCAAGATACCCGATTCACGTATTTAGGACATATTCTTACCGACGACCTTAAAGACGATGACGATGTGGAGAGGGAGCGTAGGGCGCTGGCGGTCCGCGGTAACATGCTGGCTCGCAGATTTGCACGATGCTCTGACCAGGTCAAAATTACGCTCTTCAAAGCGTACTGTCAGGGCATGTACACCGTTAGTCTGCTTCAGGTGTACTCAGCGGTCGCTGGACTCCCTACGCGTCCAATACAATAATATCTATAGGATGATGTTGAAGCTCCCTCGGTTCAGCAACGCCTCGGAAATGTTCGCGTACCCAAATACTAATGGTTTCCACGCCATTATTAGAAAAAAAGTCGCGTCTCTCGTGAGGAGGCCCCGGGAGAGCGACAACAGCATCCTAAAAGTAATTGCCGAAGATCCCAAGTCTTACGTCCTGAGACATTTCGTGCGAACTATGATACCGCAGGGAATGCTTCAAAGATATATTAATTATTGTATAGTGTCTACTACTAATATTAGTTATTATTAAGTTTAGTTTGTAAGCGTTACTAACAAAAATGAGCCTGTGTTTTTCGGAAAATAAAAACTATTTATTTATATATAATATTAGTATAGGCGAAATGAGGTAAAACGTATAAAAACGTATCTGATTGCATAAATTTTTACACCGTCCGACAGGCGACCGGTGGCTATCGAAAACCCCTGAAATATTCAATTTAGTGCCCCTAAATTGCATTTGCGGACATCACTCGAAAGACTACCTATATTGTGTGTAGAAAATTTTTACTTTCCTTCCTTTGACAAGATCAGTCGATATAAGAACACTTGCGATACCCCCTAGTATTGCAGATGTCTAATTAAATTCATTCTTTAACTGGACGATTTTGAAGTATTATAATATATTACATTGTTCAAACATGTAAACGTTAAGTACTTAATCTGACATAATGTAGATTATATATATTTTAATAACCTTATTTTTATAAAATTTAAATTCAGAACCAAAATATCCATAATTTTCTTTTTTAACTCAATGAGAATGAAATTTGGCACAATTAAAGTTAATATGGAGGAGTAGTGAACTGCAATAATATTTTTTTATTATCATTGATGTATTATAAATTGATCAAAGTTATAATGCTTAAAATATATTTAATAAATAAAAAATGGTTGTCCGATAAGTCGGTTTACGGTGGATAAATTTACGTGATACCGTCATCACAAGCCGCTTAGGGCGTTCGTGCCTCTCTTTCGCTTATTCCGCGCTCTCGCTTGCACGCGCGGCTCAGGCGGAACGTGACCTCAAACGTGACAATCAGGCGGAACGTGACAATTTTCGTGCGTGCAGCCAGCGTTTATCGATTTACAAGACGTTATCACGTCGAAATAATGTTATACACCTACCTCAGATTCATAACTCGCACTATCATGCGTGTTATACCTACAGTCTCTGCAATTTAGTCACATGTTGACGTTTATCAATCTGTTTCTCACATTTTTTAAATTGATGTTTTTCATATTTATATCTAAAAAGCAAAAAACCCCTTATTAAGTTCAAACTTAAAAATTAAATGAATTTATTTCAACCACTAGTTAGAATAATTCAAGGTTTTTCTATGAAAAACTTCTACGAATGGGCTTTTAAAATGATTGAAATCAGGGTTATACGGAGGGCTTCAGATGGCACGATCTTTAAAAAAAAATTGTCTTCTGCTCTGTTCGTCGACCATTTTAGGTTTTTTTTTTGTTTTAGTTTGACCTAGAAAATTGTTTCTAAGTAAATAATTTGGACGCCTAAATCATAACATCTACCTCACAGTGGCGTGGGGCTTCACTTACCACTTACCTTTTGTAGACCTACATCCACATCCCTACCTATTCTTCCCTATGAAGGAGAACTGCTACCTCAATCATTCTTTTTTACTAAAAATATTTAAGGTATCAAAAGTAACTACTTTCTAGTTTAACAAGACGTTGGCCGTAAAAATATATCCCACAGGAATCGTAGTCTTCGGGAGGATTAAAAAACCGACCAATTGCGAGTCAGACTCGCGCACGTACCTAGGTTTCTGTACCATTACACCAATATTTTACATGTTTACTAATTAATTCGTTATTTTTGTACGAAGTTTTCCGAGTAAGCGCCTTTTATAAGTTGGGCATCTGTAACTCCTAAACTAACAAAGTTATATAATCCGTTGTAGTTTTTCTTAAAAGTTCATCATATGGAACATCATCGTGAATTTTTTAAGATTTTTCGAGCCCGACGTGGTAAATACACATATCCATGCAAAGTTTTCTCTTTCTAGCACTAACCGTTTGGACGGTAAGCCGAAAACGGACGGACGGACATGACGAAATCAAAATGGTACCGAGTTCACGCTGTCAATTGTCCGTGTACCCAATCGCATTGATATTTCTTAACTTAAAAACTTAATAAGTAAATGAACATACCTTAATTTTCATACATACAATAATCTTATTTTTATCCTAGCCCGCCCGTAACTTCGTTTGCGTGGAACAAATAGGAACGGAAACCTATTTTTTTAAACGGAACAAGCCTAGAACTAGCCTAATTTACTTCTTATAGCATCAGCTATCTGCCAGCGAAACTCCGGTCAAAATAGGTCCAGCCGTTTAATTAGTATTGATAACAATTATCTAGGTAACTAGTTAAATAAGAGTCGGTAATAATCTGTTTTTTATTTTATTTATATTCTATAAGGATTGGTGCGAAATTTTCAATTTTTTAAAATAATTTTTATGCCTAAACGTCTTTACATAAGCAATAGATTATATGCCCAAAATATCCGTAATAACCTAACCTTATATAATTGTTCTCTGTAAAAATACCTAATTCGTCTTAAATATTATAATTTATACCTATGATAAAAGGTTAAATATCTTTTATAATTATCAGGAAGCGCGGATATCACGCGGGAAGCGTGCACTTTGCCGCAATAAAAAGTAGCCTATGTCCTTCCTCGTGGTCTACTTTAAATCTGAGCCAAATTTCATCAAATTCCATCCAGTAGTTTTGGAACCTATTCGATGCAAACAAACAAACCTTTCCATATTTACCTACATCCATAAGTTACACGCTAAAACCAGCTAAATACTAAATATGTCAGTTAATAAATAGATATTTATGATATTAATTCATCAAACGTTGAAAGTGAATATGTCTCACGGAAACCGTACTGTGCCTGTCGACTATAGAAGGCTATAAAACTATTGGTACCAAATATAAAGGTTAATACACACATGCGATTGGACAGCATGTGATGTGGTGTTGTTGAAGCCATATTGCAAATTGAACAATTTAGGGTCAATTCATACTAGCGCACAGCAAAGCGAAATTGGCTTTTATGTCCATGACGAGCTAAGATAATGTATTATAACTAAGAATTCTCTCGATCGTGTCAGCTTTCAACCAAAAAAAAAAACGCTGTTGTTGTTGTTGGGCGTTAAAAAGAAGTTGTTTATTTTATCTCAGAAGAAATATGTGCGTTACGTCGTAGACAATGGAGACAAAAGTGAATCTACTAACCCCTTACTTACCAATAAAAATATTTATATTGTATAAACTATACAATGTTTTGTGCTTGTCTGTCAAGTGACTTTTCCGACGTATCAGACAAGGACAAAACATTGTATAGCTGATACATTGTGTAAATATTTTTATTAGTAAGGGGGTAAGTATGTTACGTTTTCCATTCGGGTTTCCTTCCGCCTCGAGTTTCTGTGCTGGTATAAATTGAGCCTTACGATTTTTGAGTGTCTAACAAACACCCACCATGATCAATGATATCTTATATTTTTATTTGGCCTAATCTAACACAGACAAACCACGAGGAAAGATCACACATAACATAGACCAGAAACACTCGTGTCACGTGAAGTTAGTAGATCTTATCGTAATTACATTCAATCGACATGTTTCCCTAGACAGTAGAGAAAACTTCCCTTAATAGGGAATCGAATCCGTGAAAAAAAAAGCGTTATGAAGACTTACCTATTGAGTCGTCACTGATTTTGCCTAAAGACCTTATATAATGATTTATAATTCTAGAAATCATCATTTAGGCCTTTCGTCACATAGGCATTCGGTCCGCCTGTCTGTGATGTGAAAATCTCACGGGTTAATCTAAAGGGTGATAAAAGCCGCGAAAATCGACCGTCTAAATGGCAACTCGGCGAGGTTACAGGTGACTTAATTGTCATATAGATGGTATTTTTCGCCATACATTTTGCGGCTTTAATCATGTATTTACATATAAACTTATACTGGACGTATCACGCAAAAACTAAAAGTCTATCACAAAATCTGCCAGAATATTTATGTCTATGCCTGAAAGCCGAGTTATAAAAAATGGATTTTTTTTACTTTAAGTACCTATGAGTTATGTCCACGGTGACGGAAGTCGAGGGCGAAAGCTTTTTCATAAAACAACTTTATTGCCATAAAAACGTCGATATTTATGATATTTGTAGACAAATAACGACACCTGTAAAGTGCAAACATAAACCTTTGGTTATAGTTCGGTACGTGACTCGGGTTTCAACTAATGAGGGTTTTTAAATTCGTGCCATCTGAAATCTTTTTGACACGACAAGGACTGTTGTGCTACCTAGCGCCGCCTGGTGACAGAAAAAGAATCGAAAATTGTTATTGATCGTTTTTGATACCACTTACGTCACCAGATGACCTTTTGTGTGAGTTGGGTCTGCCCCCTAACGGCAGAAAAAATATCAAACACCCTCATTAGGATAAGCGTTCACTTGAGACACGATAGTCTTAAGTCATACTCGTACTTATTACTTTACAAAATATATGAATCGCAAGTGTGCGCGTCACTTGAAATAAAACTTCTTTAGACGAAACTGGCTAATACCGACAAAACTATCTTAAATGTAGATTAAGTTTCGTTTTAGTTTTAAGACAATCTTGAAGCTTGTCTATGTGAAATAAGTGCGTCTAAAACTGTCGTGAGTCAAATGAGCACTCGTCCTTAGAGCCTTTGTTTTATGTCAGCCTGGTACTTTTATTGTGTTTTTAAATATTTTTTTGGTACTGAATTTTTGAATAATTTTGCTAAGTAACACATTAGGAACACACACACAGAAAACGTTATGAAAACTAAACCAACATAACAAAATTGGATATGTAACTTAATATTTAGCTTACTATTACTAAAAATTGGTAACTGAATAATTTAAATTGAAAATAGAAAAAATAATGAATCAAAATTTAAATTTATGATACAATTTTTTAGGGTTTCTTAGACCGCAGTATTACAAATATCTTACCTTAAAGTTTCGCTCTGTCTATCCGTCCGTCTGTCTGTCTCTCTTCTGTAATAATAAATTAATGTACAAATTATGAAAATTGGTACATTTATAGATTGTGTTTAGATTTTGTTTTTAGTATCATAAAATAATAATTTTATATTTTAGGGGTGGTTATCCATACATGTGAAGTGCGGATGATTTTTTTTATCTTTCTACCCTTTTGTGTGGGGTAATTGAACAGAGACAAGATTTCGTAAGCAGTTTTTTTTAAAGTGATCCATTTTCGAGTAATCGGTCTTCAAAGTGTTTTACAAGTATGTCCCTGGCATTTCTAAACTATAATTTTCTATGCTGATAGATTATGCTAAATACTCTCAAGGAAACTTATTCCGAGCGAAATCGGACAGTAATTTTTGAAGGAATTCAAAATAAAACGTATGTGAATTCATAGCTTTACGGAACCCTTCTTAGACATGCTCTCAGTTAAGTTTTTTCCAGATGTATTAAATGTTTTTCTTTTAATTGAGTAAATGCAAACTAGGCAATAGCGTTTATTGTCATAATAACTGTAATTATATTCAACTTAAAATTATATCTTTAATAATATTTTTACTAAAGGTTGGACCGGTGGGATGGAAGCTTTCCCACCAAAACAAACTTGTTACATAATATGACTTATGATGTGTGTATTTCGTAATACAACCCAGCATACTGGCCAGGACGCCATACTGTTTATTCGTTCCGAAATATTGACGTCTACGTAAAAACTTGATAAATTAACTAAATAAATAATTGGTGATATTGTTGAGATGTCATTATTGCGTATTAATAATACAATAAAGGTTTCCCAATTTGTGGGGTTACATTTCGGGATACACTCTATTTGTCAAGTTGTTGAAATGAGAAGGGTCGCGCCGCTCGCTATACCGCGCAACGCGATTCCGGAACTACGCGACAGCCACAGCGCGTCAAAGTTGGCGAGTTGGTCAACTTTGTCGCGCAGTGCCGCGTCGCGTAGTTCCGCTGCCGTGTAACGCGTTGTATCTCATACAATTTCATACAAAGAATATTTGACCGTGTCGTGTTGGGTACTTACGCCTAGTGCGGTCTCCCCTTAACACTTTGGATCTATGGTCTGAGAATAAATGAAGAATAAATGATTTTTTCATTTTATTTTTTTCATGCGGATAAGGTTGTCAATATCGTGATATGTTTATTTAGGCACGTGACTTCCTACTAGGTACTATTAAAATGTGAATGTTTGTGAGAATGGATGGATGGATGGATTGTTTGTCGAACAAAAACTACTGAACTGATATTGATGAAATTAATTATTAGTAGGTAGTTAATTATTAGTTAGGTAGCAGTTTAACTTCTGGATTAACACATAGGCAAATTTTTTTTTCGAAAAAATCAGTGTTCCAGAGGCACTGTTATTACGCGGGCGGAGCCGAAAAAGCTATTTAGTCTATAAACACTATCACGAGTCTTTATGGTCCTCAGTTAATTAACTAAATTAGGTCTTGTGTAGTAAGAAAGCCTAAGTTAAGTTTAAACAGGTTTATTCACTGTTTAAATAGATCTATCTTTTGTGAAGTACTTAAATATTTTATAAGTTATTCAAAACCAGAATAACGTTAAAATGAGTTATTAAAATCTTTTTTTCATACCAATACATACGTTTTAAACTTTACCCATGCAAATATAGTTTAATAAATACATCTAATGTTAGATAAATATTATAATTTGTAAATTGTACATATATTGCAATATAACGCTTTGATCAAAGGCGAAGATTAAGCTTAAAAGGTCATTATATTTTATTATAAAAAAAAATAGTGACGTGCAAAATGTAAACGATGGCAAAATTATCAAAACACTAGCTTTTGCCCGCGGGAACGGAATTTGCTTTTTCGGGATAAAATGTAGCCGTAACCTTAGATGTTTTTATCCAGAGCTTAAACTACTACCAAACCAAATTTAATTAAAATCTGTTCCATAGTTTTTGCATAGAAGAGTCAAAAACATCCATCCATCCTCACAGACTTTCACATATTTTAATAGCGTATGTTTTAATCCAGAGCTTAAACTATTACCATACCAAATTTGACTAAACACAAATTTTCACATACTCGTATATAACAGCAGTAAGATTATTATTGGAACGAAATTCAGGTGGTATGAAGGAGCGTTGTCAGCCTATCCATAGTTCCTCTAAGCATAGACAACATAGACAACATAGACAGTTATAGACAACAATTGGTATCGGTACTATTGGTTCTCTATATACATTTGTATTACCTATACATTGTAGCGGTACGCCCCGGCACTTAGGCCTATGAAGGAAATGCTTTCCATAATGTGGTTACTGCAGCATGCGACATGTAGCAGTGTATAATCGAGTTATAGTCGAGTTCATGAGACCAAATAAAAAGTCTTTAGGGGTTCGCAACATTTGGATTAAATTGAAAAAAAAAAACAGTTTCGTCACTTCGTCATAGTCTTGAATTTACTTAAAATTGTCGCCGTACTGACAGATGACTATTATTCATGACGCTGATGATAATCCTACCAAAATAAATTGATTATTAGTTTCGAATGACACGCATGATATTTTGAGTTGACTTAATTTAGAATTATTTCTTTTGCACTCTTCTCATTTGGACAGATAATTTATAGATAGATAGATAATTATACTCTCTCTCGGTTTTACTTTACAAATAAGCTAAACGGCAATGAAAGATAAAAGAAATACCTTTATTTGTGCTCGTGGCTTTACACGACATAGTAAAGTAACAAAACTGTACCAAATTGTAACATTTATTAATCAGGTTAGCCATTTATTTTCACGTAAATAGTTTTTAAAATCAAATAAAATCAAATAAAATCAATAATCATTGTGTAATATTATAACTCCCACAGATTGATTTCGGTGACGGTGGCCGGTCTCATTGAAACCAGGCCAATTACTCAGGAGTAATTTTATAGTGTCCAAGTGTATGCGCAGTACACAATAGCACTCTCTCCTTTACCCTCGTAACCTAGTGGGACGGATAACTGACACGACTGACGAGAGATCAGGCGCAGGTCCGACATTTTACATGCCCACGCGACCCATGGATCATCTCTCTTGTCAGAAAATCAGGTGATCGACGATCTCTGAATCGAGAGCCAAGCTCTAACCACTAGACTGCGGAGGCTCTTGTTGTGTAATATTACTACAAGTATAAGAAAGAAGTTTTATTATTCAAAGCAATAATAATATTTTTCATTCATTGGCTGATCCACGTTTTATTCCTGGCGGAATTGCCACTGTTGCTATTGGACGCCAGTCTAGTGCTAGCAAGTAGCAATAGTAAACTACTATAGCTATCGGTAAGTGCTTACACCAAAGTGCGAGGCCAAAAGAAAGCTTGGTGCAGACGGACCACAAACAACCACAAACGGCTGCGATAAACCTGTCGAGTCGCTCCGTCATAATAATATATCTATGTATCCTATGTAGTTGACGATTATGACGACCTCTGTGGCTCAGTGGCTTTCTTTTCGTTCGTTCGTTTTAATTTTAAGCGAAAATCCATTATTAACAATTATTTATTTATCTATCTGTTTATAAAAATGAAAAATAGATGATTAACGGAAATACACTTTTAAGTCGTAAATTAAATTAATCACTCAAATATGTTGGGAATAATTTCATGCTGTTGTTTAAACTCGGTGCACTTGAGCACATCGATTTTAGGCACCTATTTATTACAATAATTATTACATTTTATCGTCTAGAAACCGAAGAGAGTCGTGTTTTATCTATGGGGTTCAATTCAATCTTTTCTTTTACCGTTAACTCATAACGTACAATAAGGAATTAAAAACTTTTACTCAGGAAATGTATATTACTAAGTTGAGTATTAGTTCTACAATTTAGCAATTTTTGTATATAAATACAAAAATTAAATACTGTTAAGTCATAGTCCGAAAGCAAGCAACACCAGGAAAATACTAGTCACCTAATCAAAGATAGTCCTACGCACGCCTACGCGGGGCGTATCGTCGTAGACCAACCGCTACAGCGTAGCGGCCTCGTAGCATATATAACGGGCGGAACGGCCCGCCTTGGCCATTCTGACTGACGTCGTGTGAGTGACCGGACTACTTACTTACTCGCAGGTAAGTTTACAGTAAGTTTAAGTAAGTGAAAATAATCGTGGTGAACTGTAAAAGTTGTGGTAGAACTATCTTTTTCGACAATTGCGATTAATATAAAAAGTTTTATTCTTGATCTAATTAAAATGTAAAATGATGTTCTAAAAATGTAGGATAGAACTTTTAGGAAATTGAAGAAATTACAGTTTACTAAATCTTATAAATATGAAAATCATTGTTTGACGAAATATAAAATAATATAAATATTTTAATAAATTAAATTATAGGTAAGAATTAATAAAAGAAGTGCTGCTTATCAAAATATTTTTTTTTAAATACATGGAATACCTAAAACAAATAAATATATATATAATATAATCAAACTACCATCGATTCTATTAATAAGTACCAAAAATATTTTGAAAATAATATTTTGTTAAATTTAATGTAACTTAAAACTAAATTTAATATTTATTCAATTATGTACAGTAAACACAACGGATCTTGGATATATTGAATTGGTAATAATAACTAATTATAATATTACACGTTCATTTATATTACATTTGCTCACCCATTTAATTTGTCAATTATATTATGAGCCTTTAATTGTTAAACTCGTTAATTGTATTTCTATTTCGAATTTAACATTCAGAGGATAATTTAATTAACAATTTTGTTAATTTTTTACCCCCGACGAAAATAAAGGGGTGTTATAATTTTGACGCCTCTATTTGTCTGTGTGTGTGTGTCTGCATGGCATCGTAGCTCCCATACGTATGAAATTATTATTAATCTAGTTTTTTTGTTTCAAATCTGACGTGATCAAGAGTGAAATTAGCTAGAATTTATCATCATCAGTCCGTTTACTACTTGACCATGACGAGGATGACTTAAAATTTTGTTTTTACTCATAATACAGATTTAGATTAGGCATTAAACTGTTTGGATCATAAAAGTTAAAATTGAAACTAATAAACTTTATACACTAGGCATTTAAAGTTGTATAAAGTATAAAATAGAAATGTCATTAGAAAGTGCTATTATTTGGAAAATAACTTTACAAAACGATCTAATTTACTAGATATGGCTTATAATCTAGGATATTAAAAACTTGTGGTAAAATTATTTTATGTTTTCGTTTATTGAAGAGACAAGTTAGAATATAATAGAAATATATAAATTTATTGCAAGTATGTAGTACATTACAGAGATGTTAAAAATAGAAATCAAGTGTCTATATATTTCGCCATTCAAGTGGCACGTAAAACTAAAAAAATACATTTTTAATAATTTATAATATAATTAAAATACAATCCTTACTTATTTAAAGTAAGGATTGTACTTTATTATATTATTTTAATTCGAGGCAATTTAATTCGTATTTTGTTATTAAACTAGCATTCATTGCCCGCGGCTTCGCCCCCGTGAAATTAGGTTTTAAACTTTCATCTTCTATTTTTCCCCTTGGGGATTGAATTTTGAAAAATCCTTCCTTAGTGGATGCCTATGTCATATAAGAAATACGTGTGCAAAATTTCAAATTTCTAGTCAATCAGCTTTGCCTTATATATATACCCTCTTACTAATAAAACTATTTACACAACGGATTACTTAAACAACGTTGCTGTCTTTGTCTGATATGTTGGAAATTTCACTTGAAAGACAAAAACAGCAACGTTGTTTAAGTTATCCATTGTGTAAATATTTTTATTAGTAAGGGGTAAATATATAGATATCGTCCTTTCTCCGTAAAGTCATAATTTAATTAAATAAGTTTTAAGTCTATTGTGTCACTGATAATAATTAGTAAATAATAACCGATAGGAAAGAATAAATATGCTCATAATATTAGGGTCAATTCACACTGAAACGGCAGCGGAACGGCGGAACTTTACGGATACATAATATCGCTTTAGAAAATGGAATCGTCCTGCGGCTGCTGCAACCACCAGCAACAGCAGCAGTTGTGAGCAACGGTGGTTGTCTCAAGCGAAACTGTGTTTTATTGTAACGAAGAAACAGTTTAATATTACAGTTATGCTGCTGGCCGCTCTGCTGCTATTTCGGTGTGAATTGACCCTTACAATACTGAAATTCAATCATATTTCATATTTAATTTTTAAGATTCAACTTTACGCAATAAAAAATAGAAAGAAAGATTTACAGTTGTATCAAATGAACACCTCCTGTTTTCATATACCTACCAAAACGAATAGTAGTGTGGGTGAGGTAGTGTGTGTAATTTAATTTTATATATCTTTTTTAAGTAAATCAAAGAGTTAAAGTGAACCTAGACTTATTTGACAGTCATGTTACAAACTAAATGCAGTGTCGTTTTTAATTTTTCCCCGCAATTTTTCCAAAATTTCTTATCGTTTAAACCTTTCCTTAAAACTTCCGCAATTATTTCCAGATCAAAATATAAAAAAAAATTGTATTGTTGTCTTGCATATTAATAAAATAAAAGACGAAGATAATTATATCATACGAATATTATACCTTTAATTATGCAAATTATATGCTTCGAAGAGCAGTGTATGAGTAACAGACTCCATTGTAAACAAATCAGGAAAAATACAAAATAGGAAGCATGTTAATAGTTAATAGTTGATATCATTTATTTGCAACTAGATGTTGCTAGCGACTTCGTGCGCGAAAAAATTAATTTCGCGGAAACCGTACATTTTTCCGCGATAAAAAGTAGTCTTTGTACTTTTTCGTCGTCTTCTCTATATATGTGCCAAATTTTATAAAAATCGGTCAAGTAGTTTTATTGCAAACAAACAGACAAACAAACTTTTCCTCTTTAAAATAAAACGGTTATAACAATTAGCACATACTATATTAATTGCTCTGACTGACCACAAGTCAGTCAATAAAATCAAAATAACACACAATACTCTATCGTTTATTCGCAATAAACTACGTTTCGTTATTCCGTCGGCAACATACGGGACAGTTATTTTTAATTAGCAGATCCAAGAGCCGGGGTGCCCACTGACCTATGTGATGCGCCGCGCCCCCCGGTATCCGTTACTGCATATAAATTTTATTGATAGGATAACCAATTTGGCGATAAAATTATATTACGATTTTGGATACAGTCAACCTCTAATCGGTACTAGGTGGTTCGTTTTATTGTACGAGACCTACAATATAGAATGTAAGGACGTACTGAATGCATTAGTGCAACAATAATGTCGATCAGACATACAAACCCTTGCTTGTTTCCTATAGATATCGCCCGCGGCTTCATACTCGCAAAAAGAAATCAATCGCGTGGGAATCGAACATTTTGCTGCGATAAAAAGTAGCCTATGTGTTAATCCCGGGTATAATACCATACTAAATTTCATCAAAATCCGTTCAGTAGTTATGCGTGAAAGAGTAACAAACATCCGTAATTCCGTACATAAAAACTTGCGCGATTATATAGTGGTAGGTATGATAGTAGGTCATTACATTTGAAATTGGCGTTTTGTAAAGGAGGAAATTCAAGTCGATTTTTTTAAACATAATATATTTATTTAATCAAAGTATATACCATTGCTGTCTATGCACTTTTTCCAACTCATAGGTAGTATATTGATTCCTTTACTAAAGAAACCATTCGGACAGGAATCAATAAAATCTTTGAAGGCGCTTTGGACTGCCCCATCGGAGTTGAAATTTTACGTTGCAAGAAGTTAGAAGAAGTTATCCAAATTTAGAAAAAAATGGTAATCTGTTGAAGAAAGGTCCGTGGAGTACGGTGGATGTCTTAGACATTACAATTAAAGCTCCTCTAATTTGGTAGCCGTCTGTTGTGCAGTGTGTGGTCTAGCGTTGTCCTAAAGCAGCAGTGGCCTAGAGCAAATGACCAACCTCGGCTGTTTAGCAGCTGGCTTTTCCATCAAGATTCGCAGTTGCTGGCAATAGACATCTGCCGTAATCGTCTAGCCAGATTTAAGAAAGCTGTAGTGAACGACACCGGCACTAGTCCACCAAACGCTCACAAGTAACTTTTTTTTAGTCAAGTTACGCTTGGGGAAGGCTTTGGCTGGTTCGCCAGGGTTCAGCCATTGCGATGAGCATTTCCGATTATCGTACAGGAACCACTTTTCATCATAGGTAATGATTCGATTTAAAATCCTTTATTATTGTGCCGGTTGAGTAATGTAACGCAGCAGTCGACGCGCGTTTGACGGTTTTCTGCACTCAATTCATGAGGTACCTTTCAAGCTTTTTGACCTTCCCAATTTGCTTCAAATGGATTAATGTTTTCTTTTGCGACACCGCCGCCTTATACAACATTAATCCTTCGAGCCGTTTCTGCAGCACTGGTGCCACGGTGGAACTCGTACTCAAAAATAATATGATATTTCAAGATTTCCATTTTGTAAAAAAAGTGACGCAAAGAAAAAACCATAAGAGGAAACAACAAATTAATTACGGTTTTCGAAACACAAAGACATGAGTAAATAGCGGTATCGATTTGAATTTGTAATTCCTAATCAAAGAAGATATATTTGAGATCAAACTGCCCAGTACGACAAAACGTTTCATATGTAAGGACCTAATATTATATATGTAAGGATCGGCTTGATTGTTATCGGTGCTATAAAAAGTCAGCCGTATGAGTTCTTAAATATTTTGACGTGGTTTTTCCTAAAAGGCAGACTCAACGAAAGGTTGTGGTTTCGACGGAATGACTTACGCCCGAAATTAATTTAGCAACTAAAAAAAAATATTCATCAATCTTAGTTTCATTTTAGCTATCTGACATCAAGATTTCAATACATTCCAACGATCTTAGGATTAACTTCACATCGATTTACATCAATTTTTGTTTAAGAATCTAAGATTGAAGTCGATCTAAGATTTTAGATACGTTATTAGTTATTAATTTCGGGCGTAAGTGATTATGTGTGCTATTCCATGGTAACCGTAACGCTAATACTGCAATACCACGTTAACCGTTAGTGTAGTATATCTCTTGTCACCTCGTATTCCTGTCGCTACTGATATTATACAGTATAATATCGGTAGCAACAGCAAAAAAGTAAAAATAGCTGGCAGGCCTGTAAGCTTTAATGTGTGGTTCGACGGGTTCTCTAAACGCTCGAGGCGACTCTTAGAAAGACTGTTATTTGAACGCTCCAATTTAGCTTTTATGAGATCACTAGTGCACAAAATAGCAACTGTATTTTAATGAAAATTAATTGAATATCAACAAAATTGTAATACGCAGAAGTTCTTCCACTTCATTCCACTTGAATAGGTATTTTACATTAATTTTAAGATGTTAATGTAACAAAAAAAATCTACCCGATGATGACTTTGTCGAAACCGGTCGTGTGTTATTACTGTGAAACATGAATTTCTCCCAAGAACCAACAGTACAATAAATAACATAAACCAAGTAAACAGTCTCAAAATTTAAATAATAGTTTAAAATAATTTTGTAAGAGTACAACACGTGACCTTAAAGTTTATAATTTAAAATGTATAAATGAAAAAACTGTTAAAAAGCCTGTAACATCAATATATAAAACTAACCCTTATCACTGTCAATAGAATTGTGTACCTATTTTGTCCTTATTTAAAAGCAAGGAATTTATAGTTGTTTACTTATTAATTCATTGTTTAAAAGATATAAAATATTTGTGATTTTTGACAAACCTGAGAGTTATCATCCTTGTTATAACGAGATTATTAAAATCTTGATGATTGATACCGTCGTCAAAGTAATTTTTTTTATTATACACTTTCTGAACGTCGCGGTGTACGTGATGGTCCCCACCGGTTCGGGAACCAGCCCGGCGAGAAGAACCGGCGTAAGAAACTCGTGCGGGGCCATCTTTTACCAATAAGATGGAAAATTGTTCTTTTAGAATAAAAAAGGTAAAAAGTAAAGTAAAACTGAAAAGTATTTTAACGTTTCGGAAAAGTTATAGATAATTATTGACAGTATTAAATATTCTTAGAATAACTATTAACACGAAGGCAATTAACCTCATACTCAACACTGCACTCGACGTATAAAAAGTAAAAGGATTGGTTTGACGTCATACTAATCAAAAGCTCTTACTAGAAGCTTACAAATAAGCTTATTAACGGTAGTATTTTTTATTTAAAAGCTCACATTGAAAAGTAATTACTTAATCAATTAGTTTAAGCTGCCCGCAACCGTTTATGGATACGGGACATCCGCTTAATTGAATATTTTTATTAATTTATTCCAACGTATCTAATCGTTTCACAAACGAAAAATTAACTAAAATTTTTCAACAGTAACTTGAAACTTTACATGCTTATAAATGAAAAAAAAAAGCAAAAAAAAAAACAAATAATATATTAAAGTTTTTTTTTGTTAAATTATTATAGCTACATAAGCTACATTTTTATTTATTAAGTTACATGTATTAGGATTTTTCATGTATATTAGGATTTTTGTAAGATACCTATAATTTTTGTGTCTGTTTTTATTACCCATAGACACCTAATACCTATATTGTGTATATTGTAATAACATTGGGCACTGATTTAAAATAATATTAAAATGTTACTAACTAAAAGTGACTAGTAAAATGTGGTTTATTTCAATTTCTTAGTCTTTTGTAAAGTCGAGTTGAGCTGTAAGTGGGCTAGCGAGAATTTAATAAAAGAACTATATAAAATACGACTACATTTCATTTGTAGTCTAGTAATTAAATGTTCTGTTCCAACAAAATAATAACATCACAGGGCCGTAATTTTTGTACTCAATGAATATATTAAATACTTCAATAGGATCTGAAAATAATATCATAACTCATCATTCGCTCGCTTACATTTAAAATTTTTAATTTTGTTTATACCTGATAGGTATGGTTATTAAGGTGTTTGTTACAATGCATTGTTGTCAAGTGCACGGCTAGGTATATGGTCAGGATTTTTTAATCTTATAAAGACATAATTTCATTTTTGTCTAGTAAAATGGTACTATACTGATACTATACTCTACCAAATTACATCAAAATCCGACGTAATTTGGTATAGTTTAAGCTCTGCTTTAACACTAAGGCTTCTTTTTATCCCGAAAAAGTACCGCGTTCCCGCGGGTCATTGTCATTCAATTTTAATCTTTCGTTACTTCTTTTTATTTTAATATAAAAACTACTGATTCATGCGAATAAATCGTATGTGACTTTTCCTATGAGATATAATTCCGGATCCCTTTTAAGTTTTATTGCAATTGTACAAACAGATGCGCGGGAAAGTTAGGCCGCTTATCGTGACAAATGTTGGCTACGCCTCGCAGCCTACTCTCTTTAGAGTATCTGTTTCGAATTAGCTTACATTACTAACTTATTTTCTTCATTCAATGGCGATTCAGATTTTAGACGTCGTTAAGAGAAGAGAAGAGAAGTCTGTTAAGGGAGCAATTCTCGAAATTATTATCGGTTGAATATCGTTTGGATTCTCGCACTATATCATGCGTATGTGAATGTGTCAGCGCGTTGACCGAACCGAGATTATATTATCGAAAATAGTTAAGATAATTTGGTTTCAGATCAAATTAAAGTACATTATAATACTCCCAATTTGAATAAAAATAAGAATAAGAATCGTTTATTCCAAGAAATTACATAGATGTTACATTTTTATAATTGATCACAATTTCGGCCATAACGAGCATGGAATAATATTAGTACATAGTTCTATAAAAAAATAGAATCATATTAGTGAACAAAAACATTTCAATTGTCATCAAAATCCCAGTACCATAACAATCAATTAGTAATAATAATGTATGCAAATAATTAAACATTAAAATATACCCCAACGGCCAACACTCATGAAATATAAGGATTATACAAACGTACAAAGTTCACTTATCAACTACTCATACTTATAGCTATTATGTCATAAGAGGTTCATTAAAAAAATATTTAAAAAAATGATTCATAGTGTGTAGCTGCTGTCAATCATAGTGTGTGCAAAATAAAAAATAAAACTAAAGGTGGTTATAGCATCATGGCTTAAACGTGGCATGTACACAATATTTTAACTTTTTAACCATGGAGGAAGTAAATATAAATTATAAGCAATTGAGAAATCTATTAATGTCACACCTTTTATTCGACGAGCTATTTCTCTGATTATCAAATATAAGATTTTGGCGAGAATCATGCTATTTTCCGCCTAAGGTGCATACATACATCACAGGTATTTCATATTAAGTTTTTTACATTTTCACTGAATATTTGCAGTACCTATTTTTTTCTTTCATCACCCTATGGGGGTGGAATGTTTTTCTAGAAGTTACTGGCGAATATATAATAGTTTCAATCTATTCATATTACCACCATATATCACATTTCAAGCCTAGCAAACAATAAAAATAATCCCTCTTATTCAATATAATTAAAAAGAAATGTCACATTAGTGTACTAATTTAAAATACTTACATACAACTTTAGCTAATTCTAATACACAGAAGAAAGATAAAATCAATCATAATATTAAATCACAATCACACACTTATTAAATAAATTGTCTATAAAATTAGATGTCCTACAATAATAATTAAAATGTCAATATATTTAAAACAAAGTCATCATGAGTATAGAATATAGATAAAATGACAATTACACTTATTAAATTAAAAATGTCATAAGTTTATTAATATAAATCCATTTTAATTCTTATTGTAATAATAGTTATTCATGATATCCTAAAAAAATAATTAATGGTGTAAAAACATTTTTCAGTAAGTTAATTGTATAGTCTTCTTTTAAATAAGTTACCAGTAAGTTCTTTTAAACTGTCAGGCAATTTATTATATATTTTTATGGACACACAATAGGTGTTTTTACTTAAAAATTGTTTTTGTAATTGGTAAAACGAACTTGTTCGGGTATCTAGTATTGATCTTAAGGACTTCAGGTTTTTTAAATGTAAAATTCAGCTATATACTTTCGAACGAACATAATTATTTCAAAAATATACAAACATACATAGACATGAATCCATGGGTTTTGCTCCACAAATAGCTCTGATACATTTTTTCTGTCCAATGAATAGTCTATTTAGGTATGTCTACCGAGTTGCCCCATACTGTCAGTCCATACCTAAGAGCAGACACTACAAATGAATGGTATGCAGGTAATGCCGTTTTTGTGCAGGTTGTTTTTTGTAAGCGACTAAGGAGATACACATATTGGTTAATTTTTTTGCACGTCAATTCAATATGTGGTTTCCACGACAGATTATTGTCGATATTGACTCCTGGAAACTTTACTTTTACTTTAACTTTAATAAATAGAAGAGGACCCAGGACACTTCCCTGTGGAACTCCTCTAGTCTTAACTCTAATAACTGAAGTAACTGATACTGTCTCCTGCTTATTATTAGTTTTGTAATTTTTACATATTCTGTTCGGTGAGAGATATAACTTTTTAACCATTTATTCGCTAGTCCTCGGATTCCACAATGTTCACATTTGTCCAATAGTATTTTATGGCTTACGTGATCAAAGGCCTTTATCATATCAAAGAACACCGCTGATACTGCGATCTTTTTGTCAATACACTGCGATTTTTTTTTATCAATGAGAAACATGCTAGTGTGGTGGATTTCCCTTTTTGGAATTCAAACTGTTCCTTGGTTATAACATTATTTTTCTGTATATAAGACATGATAGATTGATGTAGATGCATGGCTTATGCATATTTTTTTCAAAATTTTTTGATATTACTGGGATCAGGGTTATGGGTCTATAATTATTTATCTCTTTTTTATTCCCATTTTTAAATAAAGGAGTTATAATTGAAGTTTTGAGCTTTGTCGTAAATTTACCCTCTTCTAGGGATAAATTTACTAGGTACGTTAAAACTTGAGCGAGTTCCGATACGCAATTCTTTAGTACTTTTGTAGAAATTTCACCTATTTACTGTGCAATAAAGAAATACTGTGATGATACATTAATTTGGTCGAAGTAAGTATTTTTGTTTGCAAAAATATTCAATTAGATCCTATATGGGAGTGATTTATATAGTGATTTGGATTTAGTACCAATTTTTTAATGCTACCGTACCGTAGATCTAATATTAGATAAAAACGATTTGCCCTCTTACCGCAAAGTTGTTGAAGATCAAAAAAATATATAGGCCCAAGCAGACTGAAGTAAAAGTAAACACGTCGGTTTAAAATAACATTAAAGTTTGACATTTTATTAAAAACGTATCATGTCCCTCATGTACCTACTCTGTATTAACGCCCTCTCTCGGCGCTTCAGGAGGCGCGGAGGTCGCGGGTTTGAATCCCGCAGAAGGGACAAAAAGTTTTTCTTTGTTCCTGGGTCTTGAATGTGTATTTAATATATGTATGATATGGTAAAAATCTTAATTATGTGTATTGAATAAAAGTATTAAATATATTTCCGTTGTCTGGTACCTGTGATACAAGTTCTTCAGATACTTAGTACAGGACCAGATTAACGTGGTTTGGTGTCCATAGATATTTTACTCTTCATTTTTTGTTTGTGTTCTGATTCGCGCAGATTAATAAAAAATTAAATCGTTGGGGTAAACTAAAATGAAATTAATATCCGTAAATGTAGTTTTATACAAATAAAATTAAGTATAATTTTTGAAGTGAAACTACTTTACCGGCGTTGAGAGTGAAATTTCAAGGTCGCGTCACGACACGATTTTCGATATCACAATCCACCAAGCCATCTGCCGGAAGCTACTTATATTTCACACATAACAATTTAACTTTCTAAAACGCAATACAAAGATTGCGCTAGGTTTACAAATTTTAATTTTCCTATTTTTTTTAAAGTGGTGCTCTTTACGCACGATGAGAGTATTTTACGATTTTAAATGGTGAATGAAGTTCCACTTCTACCAGGTATACTGTGTACACGTCATGTTTTTTTTTAAATAAACGCGTCAGTGTTCGTGACTTTCCATTAGTAAGTTCCTACTGGTCAGAACTTAGCTAGAAAACTATCAACTACTACAACAACTAGAAACACAATCTTGACTCTCGTCTCCGATGACTGATAATAATAATAATAGCTCCCCATACCGATTTCGTTGACGGTGGCCGGTTTAATTGAAACCAGACCATACATTAACGCAGAAATTAATTTATAGAGCTCTAGTGTGTGCGCAATACACAAGACCACTCTCTCTTCCTGTACTCTCGTAATCTATTGGGACGGATGACCGACACGACTGGCGAGAGATCAGGCGCAGGACCTCCTTTTTTCATGCCCATCCGACGCGACGCATGGATCATCTTTCTTGTCAGACAATCAGGTGATCAGCCTGCATTTCTCTAACCAGACTTGAAAACATTTTTGGTTGTTCCATCGCGGGGATTGAACCCACGACATCCGTAGTGGAGAGCTGGTTAATGGTTAAGAGGCTCCGATGACTAACGAAAACAGCAGATCGTGTTTGCGCCGCGACTCCCGAGTCCCGACATTACGTGCCGCTTAGCCGCATCACAAATACCATCCCAAATAAGAAGCTTACGGTAAAATTAAATTCGTCTTAGCCGATTTGCTATAAGCGTATAAAAATACCTTTTTGTTTGATTACTGATAAAAAAGTCATATTGACGCACTGATGTGTATTTTTACTGGGAGAGCCATGCCGAAGCAGTAATGCCCAGTAAAAATGGGCGACGAATGGCCGGCGCTTGACCGGATAAATACGGCCTCATAGAATACAGGCGTGAAATAACGCTTGCGTTGTGTTTCGCCGAGTGTGTGAGGTTACCGGAAGCCCAAGGGGATTTTAAGGACCAGAAACGCAAGTGCGCGTATCTTTGGGCAGCGGTAATTGCTTACCGTCACGTGATTCATCTGCTCGTTGCCTGGTTTGTTTGATTTAAAAAAATGTATACAGTCCTATGGATCGGGACTAATTTTCAAAGAATTGTAAGAATTGTTAGTGTATTATAAATTAGTACCTGGCAGACCGAGCTTTGCTAGGTGTTTTAGTAGAACGATAAAATAATTTAAAATAATATAACAGAAAAAGAAATACTTAATAAGATTCACAAAAAAAATTATCTTACCGGTATTCAAACGAATTGGAAATTCGGAATGAAGTGCATTCCGAATTTCCAAACAATGCAACAATTATACGTAGGTACGCATACCAAGCTGCCAATCAGACTGACGTAAGAGAGACGAAATTATTGATAAATTGTTGCACGGCAAAATAAAAAAATATATATTGCTGTGGCATAAGTGGCATAAGTGGAAGATTAGGGGCTGGGAGACCGAGCTTTGCTCGGGGTTCTAGTAGTACGGAAAAAACATAACAGATGACAATAGGTATTAAAAGTAGTCACAAAAATATTAGTTTGGCTTGCGACTCGAACCCGAGACACCAATTTGCCAACAACACAAAAAGTACAACACATACGCAGCTGAGCCACGCACTTTGACAATTATAGAGCGAAATAACTCATCTAATTAGGTACGTAACGGAAGAAAAAACATATAATACTAAAAAATCGCTATTTCCCTGGGATAAAACCTAGCTAGATCGATTTTTCAGCCCACAATTTGCGTGAACTGTGGTTGTTATAATGTGGAAGCAACGAAATAATATTGTAGATTGCCATTTAAAATCTACTTTTTCATTTCCCTTCGCTACGTGCAGAAGCGCATTAAATGCAATAATAAAATTACTTCACCGAGGCACAAGCTTCGTAGTGGTATAGAAAAGGAATAATGTATAATGGTATAGAAAAGAATATATATACCACTTATGAATGGGATCTGGGATCTTCATAGGAGTATAAAAGCGTTAATACCACTCATGAATGGCATCTTAAAACTTACTTTGATAGAATATTTTAAGTGTGACGGTAGTATTCAAGGAAATTATATGTCCTCTCTGTCCGTCCGTCTGTCAGTCTAGTTCTATAATTATAAATGGATTAGATATACTTATAGAATTCGGTTTTGCCATCATAAAATAATAATATTTTTATATTTTAGGGGTGGCTCGCCATATATGTGAAGTGGGGATGAAACATATTTTATTCATTCTACCCCATCGTACAGGGTATCGTCGAATAGGTATTTTTAAATAAAGGAATGATTTGCTACATTTTTTTTTATAAAGCCAACCATTTTCAAGGCCACCTGATATTTCTAAACTATAAGAGGTAGAAACTTCTAAGTTTGCATGCTGATAGGTCATGATAAAAAATATTTAGGAAAATTATTTTGAGCGACATCGGACAACGACTTTTGAAGTAATTTAAAGCAAACCTATAGCGCGGTAATATTTAGTTACGGAGCGTTTCTGAGACGTATCCTGTCATGCTCTTGATTAAGTTATTATTTAAGGTGTACTTACACTAGGAAACGAATAGACGTATTGTTTTATGATAAGCGATTACCACCGTCTGTTGGACAACCAAATTACCAAAGGAAATTAAACTTCAGAAATTATAATTTACTGTAATAATAATTAAATACTTATTATATACCTATTAATAGAAACAGTAATTATTGTCTGACGGAAGAAGCGGGATTCTCCTAACACAAGTTTTTAACTTATAAGGAGATCCCCACAACATGTAACACTATTAAATGTAAAGAAAATAAATATATTTTTATTAATTTAAATTTTAAAGGAGTTACAAGCACGGTGCTGTTTCTTGAAACCCTTGGGCCGGACCGGGCAGGTGATACCCATATTTTCTTGATATTGGGCTGGAACTGATTTTTTTTATTGCATAAATAATAGTACTCTTAAATATGAGTAACTTCTCAAAAGAAACAGTATATCAAAAGTCGATATTTTCAAAGGTACAGCGATTTGTATACAAAATTTCGCAAGTCTCGTGAAAACGTTCCATACTAAAGTCGGACCACGCTGTGGGTTCACGCCTAGGTAAAAGTGTATGAACTTATGAAGTATAAGTCCGACCGCAGGAACATATTTGTAAATGTCTCCGATATATTATGTGCGTTTAGGTTCATACTTACCATCCTACCCATATTATAAATATGAAAGTTTGTGAGGATGGATGGTTGGATGGATGGATGTTTGTTGCTCTTTCACGCAAAAACTACTGAACGGATTTCGATGAAATTTGAAATGGTAGTAGTTTGGCTATATGATGTACTAGCTGTTGCCCGCGGCTCCGCCCGCGTAAATATAGTATCCCTCGGGATAAAAAGTAGCCTATGTTTTAATCCAGAGCCTAAGCTACTACCATTTCCAATTTCATCGAAATCTGTTCTGTAGTTTTTGCGTGAAAGAAATCATCATCTATCCATCCTCACAAACTTACAATTATAATATTAGTAGGAAGTAAACTAATGATGTAGGTTTTGTTTACTAATTTAGCAAAAAAAAAACTTTTTGTACTTTTTAGATGTCTCTAATTAGTAATCTACACATACAATATTATATTTTTTTACATTTACTAAGTCGCAATGCCTCAATATTTCTGAGTATGTTAATAAAACTAAATATTTTAGATGTAGTCATTTCCCCTTTTGGCAAAAGCGTTCTTCTAGCCGGTTGAGGGTCAAGTCACATCGAAACAAAACGATACGCGACATGGCGCTGCGTTTTTAAGATAGCTATTCAAAATTCAACTCTATTTATATATAACTCTATTACACAAGAAGATCCACGTTTCATTGTAAGAGTTCGAATGTCAAGTTACACCGCGCTGCACAGCGCATGTGCAGTGTATGACTGATGTCATATGAAACGTGTTTTTGTGTAGTGAATATAGTTCAATTTTCCATAACTATCTAAAAAATGCAGTCGCGTCGCGTATCGTCGCGGTGTGAACTGACCCTGCGTCCAGAGTACATCTTGTCGACCCGGACAGTTTTAAGAAAATTTTGATTGTGTAATTCTGTTGCATTTTTCATTGTCTTTTTGTTGGAAAAAAGCTAATACTGTCACGTCTTAGCCCTTGGTATAATCAAGTCAAAGTAAATTAAAAAGATTTTTAATTTAATTTCAAGTCCAACCACCCTAAATGGGTTTGTGAATTATTTTTTTGTTGATAAATGGAAAGATAGAATAGGTATATATAAGTTTTATAACAAAACATTTTTTTATTTTTATTGTTCGCAATAATTCAAAAGTTATACTTATCACAATAAAAATTATTTTTTTATTTTGATAATTATAACCAAAGTACCGAAGACACGCCTCTCGAACTCGAACAAATCCGAGAGCGTGTGACGTCACAATGTTAGTTTTCACTCTAGGGCATCGTTTCTCAAGCGAGAGGTCGCGACCCTTGGTCGAGTTTGTTTTTAAACGGGGTCGCAGTTTGTTGAAAAATAATAAATACATACTACATATATAGGTACAAAAGATTCGTTTTTCGAACTAATCTTTTGTATCGGACGTCGAAAAAATTGTTGGAACCATAGAAGGCTAATATAACGTATAGCTGATAAAAATTGCGCGCTTTGTACATATTGTTATAATTTTATAGTGACGGGGTCGCAAGACTTTTTACATAACTGTTTGTCTTTTTCGTGGGTCGCGAGATAAAATATTGACAAACGATGCTCTAAGGTATCGCAACTGGCGATTCGTTTGAAATTCAAAATTATTGTCGTTTTCTGGA
Source organism: Phengaris arion (assembly GCA_963565745.1). Lineage (NCBI taxonomy): Eukaryota > Metazoa > Arthropoda > Insecta > Lepidoptera > Lycaenidae > Phengaris > Phengaris arion. The sequence continues at coordinate 1,680,283 of OY751431.1, forward strand.
CTATTCATTATATTATACTTAGCTTTAACATTATGACGCCACAACTATGGTGACCGATCATGGCGCGTTCATAGTCACGTGTTTTTTATTTTTATTTTATAAATTTTAATTGTTTTTATTTAATTGAATAAAACTTTTTTCAAGTTTTCGCATTAAATATCAATACTATTAATAATAAAATTTTAAAATACATTCAAAAAATCAATATATTTTCTTTCAAATTCCCAATTCTCGGCGTTTCAAGTAATCCAAACGTACACAAAAAGGACCAATTTGATCGTCACTTATTAATCATGCAATAAAAAAAACAATGACAAGTTAATTTGGTCGTATTAAACGGTTGATCTTTGCAGAGTATAGAACTATGAATGATTGAACGAGATGATAATGAATGAATGAGTAAATGGGTTTGTTTACGTTACGCAGTGATATTTATAATGCTGGCCTTTATTCACAGTGGCCCTACGTCATGCCCTGTTTAGGATAAGTGGCATTAAGACAGTTGCGTAATATGGTCCATTTATGAATATATGGACCATACTAACTTCGATGACTCTATAGACTAGTTGTAAACACAGAGTTATTTATGCCACTGGTCACTGCTTCGAATCTCGTCAAGTGTGGAGATTTGTTTCTGTTCATGAGACATGAATATTTTATGTCCCTTCGTTTTTAATGCAATATTTAAAATCTGCACAAAATGTATTTTGAATTTAAAAGGTAGTTAATTTTTAGTTTCTGATGTAACGACAAGTACAAAAACCTTACTGCAGGAAGCTTATAGCCGAGTTTTGTCATTTTCCTCAGCATACTTAAAAACCGGCTCAGTGTAAGTCGGATTCGCGCCCGAAGGGTACAAAACGGCTAAAAGGAACCCCCCTCAAATATTTTTCCTATTCTGTTTGCTGTCATAGCGGCAACAGAAATACATCATCTGTGAAAGTTTCAACTGCCAGCGGAGTCTTCACAATAGGGTCCCGTTTTTACCCCTAGACTACGGTACCCAAACAAAACGTAAGGTATCGAGAATTATCTTAATACTTTATTGCTGTTTGCTATTGTGTCATTAAAAACCTATAGGACCAAGTATAGATATTCTGACCCAAAACCTTGGCCCAATGTACAGAAATTCATAAATTCAATAAGATCCCTTAATTAGCAGAGAATGATGCTGCAGCTCAATCAAAGGATAATTAATGAATCAGTTAAGCCTGGCTAACGCTTACCTTAATATTAAAACCTTTGAAGAAGAATAATTGTTTTTAACAATTTCACTTCACCTGCCTGTCACCTTTAGTTTGATGCTTTCAAAGTGATTTTCAGTCAAAATATTTTTAGACCACGTTTATGTTTTTATTGTAACTAGCTTTTGCGCATGACTTAGTCCGCGTAGACCCCCATTGCACTCCCGTGGGGGATACATTTGACTTAGTCTGCGTAGGGGGTCCCCACGCAATGGGGGTCCATTGCGTGGGGGAAACATTTCGAAAAATCCTTTGAAATAACGAATGTCTTAATAACTATCTGCGTGCCAAAATTCAAAGCAATACGTCCAGTTGTTGATATTTCGGTACACAAGGGGACGAATTTATTAAAAAAAATATAAAATATTAAATTTTATGGACAGCGGGTCAGATTTTAAATACTTTTCATACAAAATTTCAACCCTTATTTTACACCCTCAAAGGGGGAAATTTTATGTTGTTTGGATACTGCTTAGCAAACTAAGGGTCAGTTCATACTGAAACAAGATGATACACGACGCGGCGCTGCATTTTTAAAGATAGCCATTCAAAATTGAAGTTTATTATATAGTCAATTCAAATATTATTTCGCATTGAAATGTGTATGTAATTAATTTATTAGCAAATATAGAAAGAATCGTCCATAAATAAATAGCCGAAAATTTGTCTCATCTTATGAATGCACCATTTTTCAACGGCAAGGCAGATACTATGTTAACACTTAAATCTAGACATGTTTAGGAATAGCATATGAACTATTGTAGGCTTTTGCTAGCGGCTCTGCTCGCGTAAATGCAGTATACTGTAGTTACTTTTTTAGAATAAAATAAGTGTGTGTCAGCTCCGACGCCCGACTGGAATTTACTCTGAAAAGTAAAACACGTCCCTCAGAAGGAACAAAAACTTTAGCGATCGATTTGAGTTCAAAAATTAGCGCCATATGAAAAAAAGTGACAGGTGCGCAGAATAGGTTGCGCACGAAAACGTAACGAGGTCATTCGTTCAGTAGTTTTACACCTCATATTTTTTTCATACCGGGGGCCTTATATGAAAATCGATTCTTAAGGAGTAAACTCCAAAAGATGTTTAATTATTAAACCAGAGCCTAAACAACTACCACACCGAATTTCATTAAAGTCCGTTTAGTAGTTTTTGCGTGAAATAGTTACAACATTCATCGATTTATCCTGACAATCATCCTACTATATAATGATAAAAATGTGAAAGTTTGTGAGGATGGATGTTTGTTTCTCTTTCACGCATAAACTACTGAACGGATTTTGATGAATTTCTGTATGGTAGTTTAAGCTCTGGGATATCACATAAGCTACTTTTTATCCCGAAATAGTCGAGTGATACAGCGTATTTATGCAGGCAGAGCCGCGAGCAAAAGCCAGTGTATAATAGTAGTAGAATAAATGCTTAGCTTCTAGATGTAAGCTATTCTGCAGGTAATCCGAGAGTAAAATAAGCTTCGCAGTTCGCAGTGCAATATAGGTGGCGCTCTACAATATTACGTTACGTTTCTGTTTGCGGAGTGCTGTGAATTGTGATCGAATTGCTGCAGCTAGGGAGGAGATTTATATTACCTGCTTGTTTACGTCGGGACGTTGTTTTTAGGGTTCTGTACCATTAGTAAAATGAGTATTGGATATATAATAGAGTAATATACCTTATGATATTATGGGAGATATCTTCAAGTTTACTTATCGCATGAACCTAACAAGTACCAACTTATTTTTACCCCCCACGAAGACTGAGGACGGTGTTATAACTTGAGACGTGTCTGTCTGTGTTATAAGTCTGACGTATCATCGTAGCTCCCAAACGGATGAACCGATTTTGATCTAGTTTTTTTACTGAAAACTGATATGATCGAGATCATTTCTTAGCAGTAATTCATCACCATCACCTCGCTCACTGCTTGATAATTTGGAGATTACTTATTTTTTTTATTTTTTTTTTAATTATTATTGCCTACGACTATCATTTCACAATTTTTACGATTCAATTTAGTTTATAAAATAATAATAATCTATGGACGCTTCACACCACGTCAATCTGCTGCTATAGGTACTGGAAGAACTTGTGTTACGGAGACCAGACAAGGGAAAGTATATTCAATAGGTACTTGTATACTATTTATGTATATAAGATTTTTATTATAATAAACACATATTTAATACACATCCATGACCCAGGAACATTGAAAAAGTTTTTGTTCCTTCACCCCGGCTTGAGCATCAGCGCGCTCAACCACTGAGAAACAGGTAGTAGTACCAATATAAGTTGGTGCATGGTGCAAACAATGAGTTTCAAACACTTTAAGATATTTAATAGATTCTTCGTGCTCATCTCACCAATTATAAGTAATATCTTTTACCCTTTTTATTTTATTAAATTATGTCTGAAAGGTCAAAAATATTGCTGAGTTAGTTTAAACAGTCTATATTGGGCTTTTCAATTTTATTAAAATCATCCACAAGTCCTACTTGGATTTTGTACAGCTGAACAGATTGATGTAGTGAAAGTAATGATATAAGTAATTTTAAGTAACCCCCGAATTGTCAAGTAGTGAACGAGGTGATGATGATGAATTATAGCCAAAAACACTCTTGATCATGTCAGCTTTCAAACAAAAGAAAACTAGACAGAAATCGGTTCATCCGTTTGGGAGCTACGATGCCATAGACAGACACACAGATACACAGGCAGACACGTCAAACTTATAACATCCCTCTATGTCGTTAACGCAGTGCTAAGTGCTTAGAAAAAGGTCCTTGTCCAAAAAACACTTAGTATGTTATCTAGCGAAAAAGTAATTGGATGGAAAAGTATCTTTTCTAGAATTATTTAACATGTAGAATTCAATTACAAAAAATATTAATACCAACTCATAATGTAAAACTAGATACCTACAATTGCAGTCATACTTAATACTTTGAAATTAATATAAAACTAGCTGTCCCGACACACGTTGTTCTGTCTAAACTATGAACTGGAATAAATAACTACAACTCCACCTACAACCTACACTAACATGTGCAATTTATACCTACACCTACACCTTTTAATGCACCTAGAAATATTTGACAGTCAAGTGACAAATTGAACACACTGAACAGTTAGTAGGGGAAAATTCAATCGATAGTTGAAACGATGGGAAAAAATTTCTCATCGTTAAAATCTTCCCTGAGCCTCCACTATTATTTCAGGACCAAAATTAATCGTTCTCGAGTTTTAGCAAGACATTGGAATTGCAATCCATTTTTAATGCTAGAAAGATATACACCAACTATTTTATTTTCCCTGAAACCATCATGGCAAATGATTTTGCTCTGAGCGCCCAGCATAGCCATGAGCCACTAACTCACCTTAAACTTTTTAACTAAAAATAATATATCTATTAAAACTATAGCTGACTGTACCCTTACTTTAAATAATGAAGATTGCTATAACAGTGGGATTTGGTTATAATGGGGCAGGGCAGGGGTTGATAACTACGACCGACATTTTACATTTTCTCTATGTGGCCCCATACACGGTCCAGTTTTCCTTCAGTTCGGCCTGAATGGATGCAAAATCGTATCGTCTGTGTGCAATTTCGAGATCGCATCAGTCGGCCGTATGGACTGAAGCGATTCGTTCCAGTGTTGCCAACTCTGTTTTTGCGAAACTACTAAATTCGCGTCGTTTTCTACAATAAACTACTAAAAGAGTACCGATAACTATAAAAAAGCTACTAAACTTAGAAATCCCTAAAAGTATTTTTAGGGATTTTGTGTTTACAAATATACATACATTTCAGGTTTAATATTTAACCGTAAAATTAAAAAAATATAGTAGGAAATATTACATATATAGAAATTAAACCGGTAGTTTTAAGCGACTTACGGATGCGAGCTACTATGTGCTATTATTATAAGGTCATAATATCACAGAAGCAAGCCATTTTGCATATTATGATTACTGTCTAGCTATTTTCTACAAAACCACTACTCACAACTAAATTCCTACTAAGGAGGGAATAAAATACAAATTTTAGTAGTAAAACTTTGTAATACAAGTAAGTTGGCAACATTAATGTAACTAATTATTATAAGTTACATTAATTACATACAGTAATACATAGTTAGTATACATACATTTAGTTACATTAATTATTGTTACATTACTCATTAACTGTACGGATGGACTGAACGGCAATAAAATTAGACTGAACGGTAATAAAATTTGAGTGTAAAATAAAACCGGTCAAGTGCGAGTCGGCAAGATGAGTTCCGTGCAAATCGGAAAAAATTACGTTGTTGTATGTGAGCCTCAAATGTTTATTTTATTCTGTTTTTAGTATTTGTTGTTATAACGGCAATAGAAATACCTATATCATACATTTGTGAAAATTTTAACTGTCGAGCTATCACGGTATAAGAAGGTTAAGATACAGCCTGGCGACAGACGGACGAAGAGCAAAGTCTCAGTAATAGGGAACCTTAAAAATGGCACGTGGTCCTAAGAAATTTATTAGAGTTTATTGAAGTAATTAAAACTTTAAAGCCACTATGGTTTATGAAATCTAAATACTATAAAACAAAGAGAAATGATTTCTGTAACATATTACTGGAAAAATGTATGACTCAATAATTCGGTTTCATCGATAGCTTGATTAAAATTGCAGAAAAATACATTAAATAAATAAAATAATAGCCTAAACTGACCAAGAGCATGTCACGACATGTCTAAGGAGGGTTCCGTAACTATCAACGCGCAATAGGTTTTCATTGAATTACTACAAAAGTTATTGTCATAAACTTATTACAGAAGCTAGGAGAGCGGCGGACAGATAGACAGTCGGACGGGTAGAGTGAAATTATAAGGGTTCCTTAGTATTACGGAACCCTAAAAACACGACCGAAGCTCGCGGCAATTTTACGTGTATGTGCTCGAATCCGTTCAGGCCGAACCTTAGATTAAAACGCCTAGAAACCGGGAACGCGCATAAAAACTGAACGCCTACGCCTTACGCCTACATCTATCTGTTGCTTGCTTCACTTTGTACGATGCGTTTGTTTGAAGACTATCTAGTCGTTATTAATCTACGGGCCGAACTGACGTCAGTTCGGTCGGATGCGATTTTCTCCGTGTATGTGCTCGAATCCGTTCAGGCCGAACTTACGTCAGTTCTAACTGAAACGATCGGCCTCTCGTCTGTGGAGGCCTTAAACACGAAAACTGGGGATTATTTTTAATCCTATCTATTCTAGCTCAATGTACCTAATATGAAAATATTGTATACGGTTTAATTTAAAGCAGGATACTGGGATATTTTATAATACTTAAATCTTCAAAATGCTTAGTGCATTTTAAAGGAAGGTTTAGAAATTAAGATTAGTTACTTTTTGACTGACTCCCAAAAGTAGGAAGTTATCAAGTAGTCAGGATATCTTATGGAAATAAACAAGTACTTAGTTAAAGGATTTTGATCCGACTAGTACGATCTGTAGGTCCGCGGTTATATACTTGATAACTTCCTACTATTACAAAAAATACTCATTAATTAATTATTATTAATATTAATATATTATAAATTAATCAATATTATATATTATATATTAAAAAAACATTTACAACTTTAAACATAAATTTAAAACAAGTGCTTAAGTCCTATAAATCGTATAAATCTTAAATGAAATCCTATTATTTGTTTAGTCTAAGCTCGGCTCGGTATTGTAACACCCTAAAGATTAATACAGATTATTTTGATGTTTGCTTGCGAATTATACCGATATTATAATACGTTTGGTAGGATTTGTAAACTAATATATAAAGGACATCTCTGTATATAAATCACTTACTTAACTTATTATATAAATAGTTACAACACAGTAACCCTATGTTAACAATTAGTATATCGTCTGTTTCTTTCTAGAAACATCTTTGCCAAATGGAAGATACCTAACAATGGGACATCACAATTAATGTTTTTTCACCTTGCACACATCGAGCTTATGACTTTATTATTTCAAACGTTTTCAATAACTCTATAACACTGACATTAAGCACTTAAAGGTCAGATCACACCGCGACAATACGCGACGTGGCGCTATATTTTAAAGATAGCTATTCAAAATTGAACTTTAATATGTATCTTCTTTTGTAATGAATAAAGTTCAAATTTAAATAGCTATGTTAAAAACGCAGGGCCATGTCGCGTATCATTTTCATGTGAATTGATTATAAAGCTAGGACTTCATCATTATTTTTATTCAAATCTCCGTTGAATCTTTCACACTATGTAAAGAGAACCCTCATGGTACAATGAAATAAGCCTAATAACATTTTGTAGCCGCAGACAAGAACAAATTTTGAGGCTCCGTGGGGGCAATTTGGATGGTAGGTAAATTAGCCAACAATTACAAAGAGCTCGCAGAGTTTAAAGAGTCGATGTTCGTTGAGTGTCACAACTGAATTTCTATAAATTCGAAAAGGAAATTTGAATTTCTAAAGGTTCTTTGCTGATTGTACAATTAATTTAGACACTCACCAAATTGCAAATGATATTTGAGTAATTAATATGAATTTTATTAAACACTAGATATTGCCCGCCTGTGTGCGCAGAAGGAAGTCCCGCTGGCACCGTACATTATATCGCGATAAAAAGTACGCTTTGGAGCCTATTTAATGCAAACAAATAAACAAATATTTAAAAAAAAATATTGCTTTATAAAATTTTGTTTTGGAATTATTAGAATAAGGTAGGCGTCCACATATTCGGGACAATCTTCAAGATTATTTATTTTATAACGCCTAATGATGTTGGATTGTTTGTTCATTACACGGTATTTGTTTTTAATAAAGACAAGGTTTCATACATGTCTTTATACAAAGTCGACCATTTTCGAGTAATCGGTCTCCAAAGTGGTTTATAAGTTGCCCCACATCCCCCCCCCCTCTGGCATTTTCAAACTATAGGAGATAGAAACTTGTAAGTTTCCATGCTGTTAGATCATGCTAAAACTCTTTAGGGAAATTATTATGAGCGAAATCGGACAATAACTTTTGAACGGTTACCCCGCGACCACCGCGCCGATCGGTTCACGCGTTATCGCACTCCGACGCAACGGCTCGCCTATTAGACATCGTAACTACTAACTAACCACCTAAAAACTTACTATCGTGGGTGCTCCTGCCTGCAGGGGCCTACCTTTCGTTATGGAGAATATAACAAGTACCCCTACAGTAAGTTATGCCAACGTTACCTCTTAAATAATGTACTCAAAGAAAGACCGAGCGATCGTAATTGATTCTATTGACGGATTAATGTTAAGAGATTATTTACTGGCACTCTCGACTGTGACAAAATCATCGAATATTCGATTTATTTCCCGAATCGCCAATTCAAGAATATGTGTATACATGGATTCCAAAGAAACTGTTACTGAATTTGTTGATGTAACTAAAAAAATCAAAATTAAAGATCACATCCTAGAAATTCATCCATTGATTTCAAGAAATAAACGTATTAATAGTTTTATCGAATGTTTGCCCGATTATTCCGCATGAGGTTTTAATAAAAAAATTCAATGAAATAAATATTAAAATCGTAAGTCCGATCACTTTTATGAAAGTTGGAATACCGGATGTTGGTTTCTCCCACATTATGAGTTTTAGACGTTAATTGTATGTTTCTCCTGCGGACGAAAAAATACTTCCTGAATCGTTACAAATCCAATATGAAGACGCCAACTACTGCATGTACATATCATATCAAATGAGTCAATGAAATGTTTTGTTTGCAATACTATGGGACATTTGGCTAAAAATTGTCCCCAAGGTAATCATGCTTTAACTACCTCTAAAAATCTTAAGTATACATTAAAACCTATTGAAAACCGTAACTCCGTTTTAGAAGAAACTATAAAAGAATATGAACATAACAAGGGCATTAAACGAATTCACTCAAATACCACCTCAGAACCTTCGCAATCAGACGTGAATCAAAACAAATACCTTACTATGGAACTATGGAAGAAATCGTAACATTGAGTGATTATACTAATGATACCGACAGCAATTTTTCGTTAGAACACGAAGAACCGAATAAGAAAAACCTTAAAAAAGAAAAAGAAAACATTAGACAATAGATCGGAAGAACAAGTGTGGACTGATGTTAGAAATGAAATTAAAGAAATAATAAATAAAGACTCCTTACCTCGCTTTCCCTTGACATTGGACTAATTTAGCAATCTCCTAGACGAAACGCGCAACAAACAAAATATCCAAGAAATAATACAAGACTACACAGAAAATACGGCCGATTTAATTAACATGTGCCTATTTCTTCATCCGAAGCACAATAGAAATTTAAAAAATAGATGTTCGAGATTTATGAGAAAACTTCAAGAACTTAATTTAAGAAAAAATAAGTGATTTCTTTTTTGTTCGTTTTCCTTTAAATTATTTGTTATATTAAATAAGTAGACATGCTATATTGTTAAGAAAGTTAATATGAGAATTTTGCAGTGGAACGCAAACGGTTTTCACGTAAGATTTGAAAATATCAAATTACTTTTAAATGATGTCGATCCTTTATGTTTTTGTGTACAAGAAACAAATTAATTATTTAAAGATTGCTAAATTAAAAAAGTATGAATGTTTTAATAAAAACCGTATACATAGCAGTAGTGCTAGTGGTGGTGTGGCTACTTATATTAAGTCTCATTTACTACTTGAACCGATAAGTATTAATAGTGGTATTGAAGTTGTTGCAATAAGAATAAAATTTCCTCTAGTAATTACTTTTTGTAATGTGTATCTACCTAATAGCTGTTCTTTTAATGTTATTGAGCTTAATAATTTAGTTAATCAGCTTCCGTCGCCGTTTGTTCTATTAGGAGATTTCAATTGTCATCATTTTTATTGTGGCTCAAATAATTGCGATCGAAGGGGGAATATAATAGCTGAGTGGTTGGATTTGAATGACAGTATAATTCTGCTTAGCAAAAATAAACCAACACATTTTAATGCTAGTACCGGTCATACAAGTAATATTGATTTATCTTTTGCTTCTCAAAATATATCGACCTATATTGAGTGGAATGCATTGGACTACCTTTATGACAGTGACCATTTTCCTATAAAAATATCTGCAGAAATTAATTTAGGTCCATTCATACAACCTGTTTTAAAGTATTGAAAATATTCAAATGTCGATTGAATTAATTTGTATAATGACATTAAAAATCTGATTAAACAATTAGAAAAATAAATCTTAAATCGCGTAAATTCGTATGTATTAATAAAAATATAGATGAATTCAACAAAATAATAGTTAACTCAGCTGAAAAGAATATACCTAAAACTAGTGGAATGCTAAAAATAATCAGGTACCATGGTGGAATGGTAAAAGTTCTAAATCATTAAAAGAAACGAAAAGGGCTTATAGAATTTCTTATGTTTACGCAAATATTGTTCATTGTTTTAAACAGCTGACGAGCTACTTTCCAGCAGACGTAGTCACGGGAGGACTGACGGGAGGATGTCCTCCAGTGACCACGGCTGCTGGAAAGTAGCCGAAACGAAAAAGAAAAGTACACCGCGACACAATCCGTAAGTGTTTAAAACAAGGGCTTATAGAAAATATAGAAAATAAAAAAAGAGAATCTAAATAAGTAAATTAGACAAGTATATAACCAAGATGATACACGTAAATTATTAATATATATAAGATAGAATATCGTAAAATTTGATCTAAGACTAGAAGACATTTTAAAGAAAGTAGAAAAGTAAATTGGGAAAGATATATTTCGTCAATTAATAGTCAAACACCATTAAAATTGCATGGCGAAGAATAAATTCTATAAATGGTAAAATAAGGAATAAAGTAGAAATAATTTTAAAGAATAATGAAGGAGAAATTTATAGTGACCCTAAAATTAACTCGTGAGTTATTAGTTAGAGGTTTTGCTGCAAATTCTAGCTCAAATAATTATAGACAAGAATTCTTAGATTATAAAAAAGAAAAAGAAGAAAGTTTTGATAAACATGATAATAGTCATCGGGTCAATAATAATATAACTATGGATGAAGTAAACTTAATTATACAAAAATTAGGAAATGCAGGCAATCCAGCCCTGGTCCTGACAAAATATCAAATACAATAATTAAAAAACTTACCTTATTAGCTCTCGAACAACTTTTAGATATTTATAATAATTACATTTGGGTAAATCAAGTTTTTCCTGATCAGTGGAGAGAGGCCATTGTTGTACCTATCTTAAAACCAGGTAAACTACCTACACTAACATTAAGCTACAGAACAGAAAAATTTTGAGCAATAGAATTAGATGGTATTTGGAGCAAAATCAGTATTTAGCGTCTTCTCAGTTTGGGTTTAGACAGTTTAAATCAACATAAGATCTTTTATGGCTTTTAGAAGATGATATTCTCAAGTCTTTTGTGAACAACAATAAAGTAGTATTAATTGCCCTACATTTGGAAAAAGCTTACGAAATGGTATGGAAAATTAGAGTTGTATTACTTCTGCAACAGTTTAACCTAAAAGGTGATGTCCTAGCTTTTGTTATAAATTTTTTGTCTGATAGACTTGTAAGGGTTAAAATTAATGACGTTCTTTCAAATCTCCTTTGCACCGAAAATGGACTCCCACAGGGTTCTGTTTTGAGTGTGATTTTATTTTTAATAGCAATTAATAACGTTCTAGAGACTATAAAACCGCCTGTTGAAGGGTATTTATTTGCAGACGATTTCACAATTTTATGTAGGTAGTGGTAATAATCTAAAAAATATTTAAAAAAAAATTACAAGACACCTTAGACAATTTATGTAAATGGAGTCTGGAAACGGGATTCAAGTTTTCTGAAACCAAAACAGAGCTTGTCAAAAAAGAAAAATAAAGCTAAATTGAATGTATCCATTAATAACTGTAAAATAAATGAAGTGAATGAAACAAAAATATTGGGACATACCTTTGATCCTAGATTGAATTGGGTATCACACATTAAAAAACTTAAATCTGATTGTTATAGTAGAATGAATATTATAAAATTTTTGTCATCAAATAGTTTGGAATATGATAGTAAATGTATTAATTCTTAATACTACAAAGTCTTATAAGATAAACAATTGATTACGGTTCGATATTGTATGACTCAGCATCAAATAATATTTTAAATTTTTTAGAAAATATTCATAATACGTGCCTAAGGTTTGGGTGCCTTTGGAATAAGTCCAGTTGACAGTATACTTGTTGAGTCTTGCTATGCCTTACGTATGCAGCCAAACATATTGTTAATAATATAGATCATTGTGTTATTACACACATTCACCTTATTACCAAAGTACACTGTTACATTCTTAAGACTGACTAACTATTATTCTTTGATTTGATATGTAATTATATGTTATCTGTTAATACTTGTGGTCGCTAATGATCGTAGATGTTAAAAGCGACCTTAAATAAAATAAAAAAAAACTTTTGAAGTGATTCAAAGAAAACTTATTGCGCGTTGATAGTTACGGAACCCTCCTTAGACATGTCCTGATATGGTTTTAGTTAGGTTTTTTTCGTGTGATATACAAACAACCCAACATCATTAGCCGTTACAAAGTAAAGTTTCTGGGAGATTCCGTCCGTAAGAGTCCGCTTTGAATGCAATGTAACAAATCTTTTAGTTTTCTTTGTGTAGGAAGTGAAACAATTAGGTGCTCTTCTACAGCGTATGACGAAGACACGCGGACACTTACCTTAACATAGTATTATTATTGCTAAAGAAAGAAATTTTTAGCCATTCTTTAGTAATTTTTAATAAATTATTAAATAATCAAATCTAAAAAGCACCTATTGGAACTATTACCAAGTTAATGATGGTAAATACATTAGCAGTTAGCCTAATAATTGTGCATTAAATTGTAGTGATTTGTATAGTACTTAATTTAAAAGCAACTAATTTTACTCAAATACAAATTTAATGGAAATATAAGAACATAAATTTACGCCAAATGTCACTAATACAGTCCTTCAGACTCAAACGGCTGAACCGAATTTAAGGAAATTTAGTGCGGTAGTAAATTTGCATATTGGTAGCAATTAATACAAGGGCTAATTTTTTGTTTCAAAATATGTACAGTTCGCGCGGGATAGGCATTTACTTTCGCGTGCAACAACTAGTCGTCAAGTAAACGATATAGGTACGTTAAAAGTAAACATTTTCAACTTGCTATTTTTTTAGAATAACTTAAGTGTTTATTTTTGTTACTCAACTTCATTATAAAATTGATTCACTTATTTTTTAAATGTACGCGCTATTCTGTCTTTTTATTACATTTTTTAAATTAATGCGCAAATAATTAAAGTAAACATAAAAATAATTTGAACTTTGTAATTTTAAAGTTTTATTACCCTCTTTTATTATGAGAGGTCTCTAAACAATAATAATATAAAACGTCCTAATTTATGTACCTACACACGCGCAAAATATTCCGCAAATAACTTACACAGTTTTTATTATTACTTAAACACCAACATTAATAACATTACTGTAATAATTAATAGCATTATTATTCCCAATGGAATGTTGCCATAAAATAGTTCAAGGGTAACGCTTCCGTGCCGATGATTCGAATGTAGTTTTGGAGACTTTTGGGCATATGAACTAGCTTTTGTCTGCGGTTCCGCCCGTGTAAATACATTATCCCATGGGATCACTACTTTTTCGGTATAAAATGTCGCCTATGTTTAAATCCAGAGCCTAAACTACTACCATACAATATTTCATTTAAATCCGTTCAGTAATTTTTGCATGAAAGAGTCAAGTATCCATCAACCCATTCATCCTCACAAACTTTCACATTTATAATGGTAGTAAGATGTGTCTGTTATTAAATAGAGGTTATTTCACTTATTTCACTATAATGATTACGTGACAGATTTTACATACTACGCAAAAAAGAGATAGAAAGCGTACTACGATTTCGTGGGTTTGTCTTGTTGTCTTGATGGGGCAGTGGGGCATTTTTCACATAGACAATTATTTTTACAGTGATATTATTTGTAAAATTTAGGCCTTTTCATCCGTGAGTGGATGATTTATACAGTATATTCTTAGGGCGAAGTAACCACTCTTGGATATTGTAGTGATGGGACAGGCGGTTTTAAATCTACGACTGCCAAGCACAGACGGCATTCTTGCAACATAACCAGCGTCCAGAGGAATGACTGGTTAACACGTGAGGCCAACTATGTGCGGATTTTCTAACGATGTTTTCCTTCGCCGTTCGAGCGTCCGTTAATGTATTTGGAAAAATCTAATTAGTACAACGTCGATGATATAACCTCTTTAGTCCTTAATAATAACCTTCTTAATAATTTTTGTACATTTTTTTCTTATCTATATTCATATATCTTCTAAGAATATATCTTCACGAAGTTTGAATGAGTCAAAGTATGTTTCTCAAAAATGATTTTCAAAAGTTCATACTTCACACAAACTCGGAAATTAGTGAAGTGAACTCGTAAATTGTGATTGGTTGCGGAAAAGGTAATTACTCAAAGGGGTCCAATTCGATTAAACCAATTAAACGGTAATTAAATTCTGAATACCACGAATTTGTATATCCAATTGAATACTTTAGACGTTAGGGAATATTTTGTCCCTTAACAACCCTACTGCCTTTGGTCCTCTGGACCCCCTATTTCCCCTCGATACATGCAATGAAAGCAAAACATCACACGTGTCGTCCCCCGAGAGAATAAATACCAGAGAGCTGCGAGTATTAAAGTTTAAAAAATTGAAATGTTATGCAATGTTATCTAGCTAAATAATGTTGTAAAACGGCTATGCGGAAGCACCTTTACATTAAAAACTATTCAACTACTCTACTTCTTCTTTTTAATTCTTAAAAAAATAACTTCACTAACGAATAACTCAATTTTTAGGGTTCTGCACCCAAAGGGTGAAACAGGACCCTATTACTAAGACTCCGCTGTCCGTCCGTCTGTCTGTCACCAGGCTGTATCTCATGAATCGTGATAGTTAGACAGTTGAAATTTTCTCAGATGATGTATTTCTGTAGCCGCTAAAAGGTCCAAAGGGCACACAAAAAACACAATAAAATTAATATTTAAGGGGGCTCCCATACAACAAACGTGTTTTTTTGCCGTTTTTTGCCCTTCGTGCGCGACTCCGACTCGCACTTGGCATGTTTTTGGCTAATGGCATTTGTGCATAACAAAACAAACTCATTAAAGTATCTCCCTTATTTAAGTAAAAGAAAAGTACTAACTTAAATATGAATAGTTATAATTATATTGTATATTTTCACAAATGTTAATTATTAAAAATATAATTGTTTGGAAAAGCCTTTAAAAGTATTTGACAATAATGCGATTGTCCTGTTCAACAATTTAACTTTCTTTTGTTCTAGCTACATTGTAGCTTTAAAAATAAATGTTTATGGAACAGGAATAATATTTTTAATTTAAAATATAAAAGAATTTAAATTCTGGATACAGCTCATTAGTATATCAAATTGAATACTTTAGACGTTAGAGAATATTTTGTGCCTTAGAGCCATTACTGCCTTTGGTCCTCTGGACTATGTGACTATGACTACTATGACTATGGAGGGGGTGTACAATGAAAGCCAAACATCACACGTGTTGCTCCCCGAGAGAACAAATACCAGAGAGCCGCAAAAATTAACCAAATCTTATTAAATTTGGTTAATTCTCGCGGCTCTCTCGGCTATTCTAAAACTTTTTTTTTTAATATTTTTTAAAATGCTCGTATCGATTCGATAGTCAAATAGTATTTTTATTTCCTGGAAATAATATCTCTTTATGCAAAGAAAAAATGATTAAAATTTAAAGATAAATGTTTGCGCCAACACGACAACCACCATCGTGGCGTCCGCGTCATAAGAACAGAAACAAATAAATATCATAATATGTCCGAGTGTAGTGCATGAACTTTAGATTCAACTTTCGCTGTTGTTTATTCGATTTGATAATGTTCTTATGACGTCACTTACAAGAAAAATATGGCGGCTGGCGTTTTAGGTCACGTGACATACTGATAATAAAACTACAGTTTTATTTTCCAAATTATAAATAAATCGCATATTTATATAACAAAATAGTGTTGTATTCGTATTTCTTATGATAGAAACTATATAAATAACAAATTTATATCATTTGATTTTGATAGATGAAACTGGTCTATTGTAAAGGCGACTATTCTAAATTATTTCAAAATTGTAAAATTCTCCCAGATACTTTAGAACACAAATGCCTTTTGGAAATTAACAACCACAACCATAATAATATCCACAACCTAGAATAACTGAATCACACCTATGGTACTCGGTCGGTATCGGAGGGCAAATATAAGGTACCCAGAGTTTTTAACTACTTTGGGGAACCTAACTTTAAATAAAAGGATACCTTATCTATTTAATAGCTTGCCCAACGATATCCGTCACGAGACCAAAACAAAAGCCTTAAAAAAAAAAGTGTGTGTCAGCTCCGACGCACGACTGGAGTTTACTCTAAAAAGTAAAACACGTCTCTCAGAAGGAACAAAAACTTTAGTGATCGATTTGAGTTCAAAAATTCGCGCCATGTGAAAAAAAGTGACAGGTGCGCAGAATAGGTTGCGCATGAAAACGTAACGAGGTCATTCGTTCAGTAGATGTTACACCTCATATTTTTTTCATACCGGGGGCCTTATATGAAAATCGATTCATAAACTCCAAAAACAGGTACAAACGCCTTATTACCTTATTACATACATGTAATTGTATTATTACGTACATCCCCCACCAACAACTGAACCTCCCCCCCAATTACACATGTACCTCCCCCACCGCCTACAAACATCCATCTTATCATTACTCTAATTTTATTTTGCTTTATATGTTATTACAATATTTCAGTTTTGTATTAACAAATAAAGCAAAATAAAATACATAACTTAATATTATAGACAAAGTATAAAAATCAAAAATAACAAGATACAACATTAATAATACTAATATTACAATATTTCATTTTGTATTATTAGTATTATTGATGTTGTATCTTGTTAATTTTGTTTTATATACTTTTTCTATAATATTAAGTTTTGTAACATTCATTGTCGTTATTTTATATTTTTTGTTCATTGGTATGAAGTAATGAGTAATTTAAAAAAAAGGCTTAAAAAATTTAAATGTTATGCAACGTTATCTTGCTTAGGGCGGATTCGACCAAACTGGAGTAAAATTTTACTCGAGTGTAAATGTTTCCTAATCTAAGAGTAAGTTGGTTTTGCGTTTTTCCAACTTCTAATCCAAGAATAAGGTAATTACACGGGAGTAAATATTTACACGGGTGATTTTGACGGAGTAAAGTATTAAACTGAGATTAGTGAATAGTCGCACAGCTGGCTGTCAATTGTCACGATCAATGTCATTGTGAATTGTTATAATTTGATATTGACATTTTACTGTATTACTCTACGAAATTAAATTATTATGGCGTACAAGTCATTCTAATACAAACAGTACATGATTTTTTGTCGGTTTATACATTCGTTCATTATTCATTGAATAATAATACCGAGCATAGTATACTCTTCGAGTAACTTGGTAAAACGCAAACGAAGATATCCTAGAGTAAATTGAAGGAGTAAAATTATTCTCATTATAGTTACACTCGTGTAACTTCAAGTTAGGTCGAATCGGGCCTTAGTAATGTTTTACAACTGCTATACGGAAGCACCTTTACATTAAAGTAATAACTTCAGTAACGAAAAACTGCATTTTTAGGGTTCCGCACCCAAAGGGTAAAACGGGAGTACTAAGACTCCGCTGTCCGTCCGTCCGCCTGTCTGTCTGTCTGTCATCAGACTGTATCACATGAATCGTGATAGTTAGACAGTTGAAATTTTCACAGATGATGTATTTGTGTATAACTATATACAACGCATACTAAAAAAAAAATAAAATGAATATTTAAGGGGGCTCTCATACAACAAACGTGTTTTTTTTGCCGTTTATTGCCCTTCATAAGCGAGTCCAACTCGCACAAATTTACTTTTATTTTCAGATCACTTTATTTTAATTTTTTGGTACCCGAGCTTTGCTCCGAGCTCTAGTAGATTTAAAAAAGAAGAACAAAAATATTCACAAAAATATTTTACCGGGTTTCGAACCCACCAACCACATTCCGATTTTCCGAACAACATAAAAATGAACCAAACTGCCAATCGGACTGACATTATTGGGAAATTATTAACATATTGTTGCACGACGAAATAAAAACTCTTTTATCGAAAAATTTGAGCAATTTATAACAAATCAAAAAACTGCAATCAGGTAATAAGATGTCAGCCGCGGTAAAGAATATATATATTACTAACTTAAAGAGCCGTCATTCAATAGACTTACACGAATGATAGCTCGTGGATAGACATATGGTGACGTGACTTTTTTTAATCCAGGACTTTCGTTCACAAGGCTGGCCGCTAGTCCTTTCGTACTTAACAATATAATTCCATAATATTTATGTTAGATTTGTCTGATGCGACGTTTAAAATTATTTCGGTGTCAAGTTTAGGCTTACGTCAATATGGCTGACATTCGCCGGTGTTCGAGCTGTCATTTGTAGAGAGTATCGCTTCTATGGCCATGGTAACAGACGTTCTAAGATTACACTTAAAACAATAAGAAAATGATTCAATTTAAAGAGAGGACGCATGAGATAAATTGGTCGCGGGGATGCCTATTTTTCTCTTCAATTACCAAAGCTAAAAAAATGAAATAATTAATAAGGATTCATGACTTCTAAGATCTTTGTGATAGAAAATAATGAATAAAAACAGTTATTCCCATTTCTTCGTAATTCGACAGCGATTTATGTTTCTACAATTAAAATTATTTAATTAACAATTAAAAATATCTTTGTTAACAATTAAAAATATCTTTGTTAAGCTTGACTCTGTGATTTGTCCGCAAATCAATTAAAATACATTAAATAAGTAGCTGTCCCGACACACGTTCTTTCTGCCTTAACTATTTAACTCAAACTTTTTATTTCCATAAAGGCTTAGGTTATAACATAACTCTTATAGTATTGTCCTGGATGATGTCTACCACTGGTTCGGAAACGAGCCCGGCGAAAAGAACCGACGTAAGAAACTCGCACGGGGACACCTTTTAGTAAAAACATGGGAAAATTGTTCTTTTCAAAAAGAATATTTTTACAATGTAGTAACTTAATATATATAACAAAAGTCAAGATACTTAAGTAATAGAAGCAGCCTTGCAGAGGGCCATCTTATTCCCAAGGTGTGCAATTGTTAATGAAATAATTGACCTTATAATAAGCTAAAGCACAGTATTTCTAACTTGTTTTTATTTCTAGTATTCCTACAATGATTGTCGCTTTTATTTTTGTAATTATTTAGATTCTTTTTACATACAACATATTATCCAAAATGTATTGAAAAGCGACGGTCAGAATACCTTTTTCTTTAAACTTTTCTCTCAGAGATTCAAAACATGACATCTTATTAATATATACGTATAGCTCTCTTCTGTAGCACAAATATTGTATTAATGAGAGTTTGAAACTGCAATTTTTATGTATAAAAAGATTACACGGAATAAAACTCTTTTGTCACAAATGAAATTGGGAAAAAAATGAAAAAAAATTACACAAAAATCAAAAATCCCCTTCAAATTCAAGACCCCCGCAGTCCCCTCCGGCTCGATCATCAAAGAGTCATCTTAATTATTTAAAAAAAATCCTATACATCATATGTATTTGTACCTTATAGCACTTCTACCGATTCCCGTCTCCCATTTATTTCTGTCTACAATTGTCTATATTGTCTATCGAATACAATAACATTGTTTAAAATCTTAAATACACCTTTATTTTTATGGTTTGTTATCGTCATGTTTTATTTGAGAAATAGTCAATTAAATACAACGATATAATCACTGACTACTTATGTATGGCATATTGTGTGTATTATATTAGGTCTTTACCTATGAAATTGCCGTTTTGTATGAAAAAAATTTAAAGGAATTTTTTTTATATATTTTTTATTTGTATTAATCGAAGTAATCACCCATGCAATCAATGAATCTTTGCCAACACAGTGGCAGTTTGTTGATGCCCTTATTAACGACCTTATTAGCGAGTTAAGGAGTGTGCGAATTATTTTAATTATTTTATTTTATTTTATTTTAAAAATCTTAATTTGTTGTATTCCCCCTGTATGTAAGTTTTAAGTAGCAACACTTATTTATTTATATTGTATATGGACTGTGATATCTGAAAATAAATTATTTTTATTTTATTTTATTTTTTTATTAAAGAAATCAGCTGGACGGGAGGCAACAAATTCTTCATTGTACTGCCTCTCGGGTATTGAATTTTTTTCCCGCCAAGAAGTTATCCAAATTCTGGAAAAAGTAGTAGTCTGTAGGCGCAAGGTCTGTTGAGTAGGGCGGATGACGGAGAGCTTCCAACCCCAGTTCTTGCAACTTAGAGACCGTCTGCTGTGCAGTATGCGGTCGCGCGTTGTCGTGCAGGAGCAGCTAAGACGAGCGATTGACCGATGCTGGTTGGAGATGTGCCAGTTTCTCCATCATTGTGTTCAGTTCTTCACAATACACATCTGCTCACCCCGTTTGGTAAGAAGCTGTGATGAATCACACCGGCGCTAAACCACCAAACAGTGACCATCACTTTTCTAGGGGTAAGTTTTCGTTTAGGGCATTGTTTAGGTGCTGAACCAGGATCCAACCAACTTGTTGGGCGCTTGCGGTTATCAAACAGAATCCATTTTTCATTGCAGGTAACAATGCGGTTCAAAATTCATTCATTTATGTGTCTGTTGAGCAGTGCAAGGTACGACTCGACGCGTACTTCGCGCTGGCAATCATTGAATTCGTGGGGCACCCATTTGTCAAGGTTTTTACCTTGCCAATTTGACGCAAATGGACCAATATTATTTTGACGCTAACGTCGAAAGCTGCTGCCAATTCAGCCGTAGATTGTGTATCATCAGCTTCCACAATCGCCTTTAATTCGTAATTGTCGACCAAAGTCTTCGGACGACCGCGAGGTTCATTTTTCAGGTCGAAATTTCCAGAACGGAAGCGAGCCAACCAATAACAGGTGGTGCGTTGGTTTGTAGTGTTAGCTCCGTAAACGTCGTTGATGTTGCGTGCCGCTTGTGCCGCGTTGTTGCCACGACGGTACTCATATTCCATAATTACTCGAATTTTAACGTATCCATGATGACAAAAAAGATTGAAATGCGAGGAAAATGTAACACTAATCTATAAACAAATGACTACTTTTGGAAAAAGAATACCATGTTTTTAATATAAAATTAATTTGAAATTAGAAGTCAAAGCCAAACAAAAATTATTTTGATTTGAAATGGCCAGTACTGAAGAACGGAAGAAGGTAAAGACCTATTATAAAATTTTCTAGCTTTTGCCACTAGAACACTGTACTTTTCGGGATTAAAAAAATAGCCTATGTGTTAATCCAAAGCCTAATCTTCTACCATGCTAAATTTCGTCAAAATCCGTTTAGTATTTTCCGCGTGTAAGAGTCACAAATTGCATCCATCCATCCATCTTTTCTTACAAACTGTCACATTTCAAAAGTGAAAAAATTTCAAAAGTCAAATTTTTTTATTCAAAGATGGTATCAGTATACACTTTCTGAACGTCGGTATACGTTTCGAGAACTAGTCCTGCGAGAAGAACCGGCGAGAAAAAATTGTAACAGTAGTATAAAGTAGCAGGATTTGTAATCTATATTCCCCTTACTAATAAAAAGATTTACACGACGGATAACTTAAACAATCTTGCTGTCTTTGTTTGATGCGTTGGAAAAGTCACTTGACAGACAAAGACAGCAACGTTGTTTAAGTTAACTATTGTGTAAATATTTTTATTGGTAAGGGGGATAATGTATAGTCATTATTATCATCATCATCGTATATACTATACTGGCAACTACTGGGGCACATACTCGTAATACGCATAGGCCGTAGCGCGTAACAGCCGTCGTAGGAGATGTACAATGTCGTAGTTTGTCTACGATATTGCAGCAATCCTACGATTTAATAGCTAGGCCTTTAGTCAAGATGCATTCGATAATTTCAACGGTGAAGTTCGAAATCAAAAATGTAATGGAAATGTATCGCTAAGTGACATGACTTGCGATGCCTTGTGTCAAATACCATACATTTTGTTTTCAAACTTCGCCGTCGAAATTATCGAATGAATGCTAACTAAAGGCCCTGTACTACGATAGCGTAGCAGAGGAACGTTATCATAGTGTCTACGATGTCGTAGCATACCTTGTAGCTGAACTACGATGGCGTAGCAGGTGAACAAAATCGTAGTGGGTCTACGAGGTCATTGCAGATCTACGATAGCGTAGCAGATGAACGATGTCGTAGTGGGTCTACGACGCCGTTGCAGACCTACGATGTCGAAGCTCATCTACGATCGCATAGAAGGATACGAGCGGCCTACTACGAAAATGATTATTTCTGTCAGATTGTCTGTTTGTCTGTTTGCCTTTATGTTTCCTCTATACGTTTAGTTCTGAAGGTCGATTCTGCTAATTAAATCCTGCAATTATACAATTGTCATTCAGTCCCAATATGTTAAAGCTGCAAAATGGTATTCTCATAAACGTCAAACTCAAACAGTTGGAGTTGGAGTTTAGAACAAAAAGAACAATCGCTTTGATTGTTCTAAACTCCAAAACTCAGTTTATATGATATCGAGACGATTCATTTGTAATTGAATAATAGTAAAATGAAAGTCTTAAGTTCATTACTAGAGTTGGGGTTCTGGTACAGTTTTTCAGGTTTTTTTTATTAATTTATTTACAACCTTTAATATTGCAAACTAATATTGAAAACAAAATTAGAAAATGTAAGATCCCCGAATTGACAAGCAGTGAGCGAGCCGATGCTTAGAACACTCTCGATCAGGTCAGCTTACAAACAAAAAAACTAGATCAAAATTGGTTCATCCGTTTGGGAGCTACGATGCCACCGACAGACAAACAGACAGACTAGCAAACTTATAAAACTCCTCTACTATCGTCGGAGCATAATAAATGACAATGTTTGTCAGTCTTTCTCGTTAAAACTGCTGAATGGGTTGAATTGAAATTCGGCTCATAGATATTCCGCATTTTACTAAACCACAATAATATGCTGATTGAAAAATTAAAAACCACGAGGCTTTTATTTGCTCAATCAGTCTCGTGCAACATTAGATATTTGATACATTGATTATAATAATATGTGGAAAAAGGTAATAAGAACTTGGCTACCTTAACTATAACTGCCAGAATGTGGTATATATTTGCCAGAATATGGTATATATTTGCTAGAATATGGTATGTATTTGCCAAAATATAGTATATATTTGCCAGAATATGGTATATATTTGTCAGAATATGGTATATATTTGCTAGAATATGGTATATATTTTCCAGAATATGGTATATATTTTCCAGAATATGGTTTATATTTGCCAGAATATCGTATATATTTGCCAGAATATGGTATATATTTGTCAGAATATGGTATATATTTGCCAGAATATGGTACAAATGATGTTACAGTTATTATAATATGTACAAACACATTCTGCCACATACGGCGTGCAAATTAAAAAAAAAACCTTACCTTAAACCTAATATAAAAATTGTATTCTACATTTTTATTGAAATTTTAATAATACAGTTAAACAATATATTTTTTTATATTATAATTACTTACATTTTATTTAATTATTTATCATTCATATAATCATTTCCAGACTAGTAGCATTTATTTATTAATAGTCTTCGTCTTTTAAACATTCTAGAGTTATTGCTTTTTTTTTATTACCTATCTGGTTATAAATTTTAATTCCCATACAGTATGTAAGCATTTTCTTTGTAAAAATCTAATTTTTGTACATCTGTGTGTCTTAGGGATCGACTTGTGTTATTCGACTTTTGGTCGAATAGGGCGATGTTATTCCTAATGATACATTAATTTCATATGTCTGGCCATAAATACTGTTACAGTTAAAAAATAACAAAATATTATATTTGAATTTGGAATCTGTCATTTTTATACGATTATTCATTGTGTTTTCTCATTTTGGCGCCAATACATTGTACAATATTTTGCGATATTAAAATGGAGTGGGGTGATAAAGAGAACCGAATCGCTGTGATTGCATTACACAAAGTAGGTATGAAGCCAAATGCAATTTTTAAAAC
The DNA here is from genome assembly GCA_963565745.1 of Phengaris arion. NCBI lineage: Eukaryota > Metazoa > Arthropoda > Insecta > Lepidoptera > Lycaenidae > Phengaris > Phengaris arion. The sequence continues at coordinate 1,704,850 of OY751431.1, forward strand.
TCCATACGCTTGGTTTTAGTAAAAATATTTGTGTACCGGGCTATTAATAGGTACAATGAGACCTCCTCTGTTTGTGACAGAAAAAGATCTGGCCGTCCACGAAGTGTTCGTACGAAAAAGGTGGTCAAAGCAGTAAGGGAAAGAATTCGAAGAAATCCTGTCCGAAAGCAAAAGGTTCTATCTCGGGAGATGAAGATAGCACCTACGACCATGTCGCGCATTTTAAAAGATGACTTAGGACTTGCAGCCTATAAGAGACGTACTGGTCATTTCTTAACTGATAATTTAAAAAAGAATAAGGTGGTAAAATCGAAACAACTACTGAAGCGGTACGCAAAGGGAGGCCACAGAAAAATGTTGTTTTGCGGATGAGAAATTTTTTACAATTGAGCAATATTTGAACAAACAAAATGACCGCATTTTTACTCAAAGCTCTAAGGAAGCTTCCTAATTAGTCGACAGAGTGCAACGTTGGCACTATCCGACTTCAGTGATGGTTTGGTGGGGTATTAGTTATGAAGGAGTGACTGAGCCATACTTTTGTGAAAAAGGTATCAAAACATCGGCACAAGTATATCAAGATACCATTCTTGAGAAGGTAGTGAAGGCCCTTAACAACACCATGTTGAATAACCAAGAATGGTCCTTCCAGCAAGACTCGGCGCCGGGTCATAATTCTCGGTCTACGCAGTCTTGGTTGGAAACGAACGTTTCGGACTTCATCAGAGCTGAAGACTGGCCGTCGTCTAGTACTGATCTTAATCCGCTGGATTACGATTTATGGTCAGTTTTAGAGAGTACGGCTTGTTCTAAACGCCATGATAATTTGGAGTCCCTAAAACAATCCTTACGATTGGCAGTGAAGAATTTTCCCATGGAAAGAGTGCGTGCTTCTATTGATAACTGGCCTCAACGTTCAAAGAACTGTATTGCAGCCAACGGAGACCACATCGATAAGCTTTATATATTTTAAATTGTTTTATATTTATGTATTAAACTAACACACTGTAAAAGTAATAAATGTTATTTGCAATAGATTTTTTTTTCTTTGTTTCAGTATTTATGGCAAGACTAGGTATACATACAAGGCACAGGCAAACAGTTAATTTTTTTAAAAAGGTGGCAGCTTTCATTGGGTTTTGTACTAAATATTGCACGTGTACATTTTTTCTGAGTTACAAATAGTTTTTCGCAATCTGTTGAGTTGCTCCAGAGAATTATCCCATATCTTAGCACTGACGCTACATAACTATGGTATGCTGGTAACGCCGATTCGTTGGTACTAACATTTCTCAGTAGATTTAACACAAAAATGAATCGGTCTACAAACAAGTATGTTTCTTCCAATTAAAGTAATTACCAATAAAATATATATATAAAAGGAAATGCCCCCACTGACTGGCGTATAGACGCTCGCACAGTCGTAATCGCTAGTAGTAGAAACGTGAAATTTAGACAGTAGATTTAATTTACAATGTTATTTTTTTTAAAGAGATCCTCCTCGGCGATTGGCTTCTAAATTATAGGGGTACGTTGGTGAGCCCTCAGGTGACTGACATATCCTATTTTTGATGCACATGTGCGTCCACATATACTACAGGTCAGCACTCCTTCCACATAGTTGTAATTAATGACCACTGGCGGCCTTGAGCTCATCCCGTTTGGCGTCGAGCTCCTCTCTCCGTCTTCTTTCAAACTCCGACATCTTAGAGTTCACTGTATGCCTCCACTGAGACCGATCCGTCGCTGCTTCTTCCCAATGTGAGGGGCTTATATCGCATCGCTTTATGTGATGTTTCAGCACATCTTTATACCGTAGGAATTGGCCACCAGATTTCCGTTTGCCATCCTGAAGCTCTGAGTAGAAGATGCGCTTAGCCACTCCTCATCGGTCCTCAGACATGCGAGAAAGGTGCCCTGCCCATCGCAATTGCCGTCGCATCAGATAAGCCTCTATTCCTCCGACATTAGCTTGTCTTAGGACTTCAGTGTTTCTAACACGGTCCGACCAGTGAATACTCATAATGTCGCGTAGGCATTTTAAGTGAAATTTATCCAATGTATGGATGTGCTTTCGGTATGGGCACCATGTTTCTGAGGCATACAGTAGATTAGGCAGAACGATTGCCATATAAACGGCTATTTTCGTAGGGTAAAGCTCCCTACAAAAATAGCCGTATATGTCGTGCGAGCGGAATATCTTGTAGCGAAGTCTGCCAAAGGCTGCAACAGCTGCTCCAATTCTGCTGTTTACTTCACTCTCAAGGTGATATTTCGATGTAATCGTGCTACCCAGGTATTTGAATTTGTCTACCTGCTTAAGCGAGTCATCTCCGAGTTTTATATTGATAGGGACACTGTTTAATGAGTCGAGCCATAACCTCGGTCTTTTTTAAGTTAATCTTGAGGCCAAATCTGCAACATGACTTATCGAGACTCTTCATTAGCCTTTGTAGACCGTCCTGGGAATCCGCTACAAAACACAAATCGTCTGCATACATCATCTCCGTGATAGTTATAAGAGATACTTTGGTGTGAGCTTTAAGTCTAGCAAGGTTGAAGACTCCATCACCTCCAGTACGAAAGCGAATCCGTATACCCTCGGACAAAGTTTGCAAAGCCTACTTTGAAAGAATTACTAGAACTACAACTGCAAAATACAGGGCAAACAAAGTTGGGGCTAGAACGCAGCCTTGCTTAACGCCACAGCTCACTGCGAAGAACTCTGAGTCTTCGCCATGCACACTTACACAGCAGCGTATATCATTATGCAGGAGCCGGATTAATCTTACAAATTTATCCGTAGACCCTATCTTTGCCAGAATAATCCCCAGGGCATCTCGAGGAACACTGTCAAAAGCTTTCTCTAGGTCAACAAAACATAGGTACAAAGGTTCACCTTGCTCACGATTTTTTCCTGTAGTTACAATGTAGACGCCTACTAAGAAGGGATTGTAAAAAAAATCACCCTTGAAGGGGTGAAATAGGGGTTGAAAGTTGGTATGGAAAATCTTTAAATCTACACCGATTTCGACGAAAGTTGAAATTCATATTCTCAAATACATTTAATTAAAAACGTGTTTCAAGGTTTATTCAAATTTACCCACTGAGGTTGTAAAAAAGGGTTAAAAGTTTGTATGAAAAATATTAAATAGGTACAAATTATTGAGTACGTATTAAATAGTTTTTTAAAATTCATCCCTAAAAAGAGGTGAAATGGTAAATTTAAATAAAATGCTTAATTTTGTATAGTTACATATCAACAATTACTAGTCGGATTGCGATGAATTTTGGCACGCAGATATTATGACGTAGAAATCCTTTAATGAAGGATTTTCAGAAATACACCCCACGGGGGTGCAAAGGGGATTCATGCGGGCGAAGTTGCGCGCTACTGCTATTAATTATAATATGTGTATAGTAATAAAAAATCTTAAATATAACTACAGTAAAAAAAGTACTAAATATATTTCCGTTTTCGGTACCCGTAGTACAAGTTCTTTGAGAAGTTACCACGGGACCAGATTCACGTGGTGTAAAAGCACCCATAAGATTGATAATATATATATATATATATATATATATATATATATATATATATATATATATATATATATATATATATATATATATATATATATATTATTGTGTAACCAGGAATTCTCATTTTTTTTCAATATTATGTATTGAATATATAGTCCGAGATAAAAAACAAAAATGAATAATCCTGGCGTGAAACTGATCACAAAAGCCACTTAACTGATCTCTTCGTGGAGTGTCACATAATTGTTTGTTTTGACATTAAAACCGCTTTTTACAGGAACGATCATTCTTTTATTCGACTTTTGATTCGACTAAGGAAGTTAGTTAATGCGTCCTTAGCAAATTGTTTTTGATACTTGTGCCCCGTATCTTCCCGTGTAAAGTGACAAGAAAGAGAAAAGTGTAATTATTCTACCTTAAAAGTAATTAAATTAGGGGTAATGAGGTAAAAGGTTAGGTTAGGTACTTACGAATTCAGTCTCACAACCTAACACCAAATTATGTTACTATATTAGGGTAATCTCGTACACTGAGCAAAAACACGTTGATTGGTTATTACAAAAATTACGTAACCTCTATTATTCTCAAATTATTCAATTATAATTTAGAGTCAAAAAATTCAAAAGGTGCTTTGATAATAATTATAATTGAGATAATATAATATATATATATATATATATATATATATATATATATATATATATATATATATATATATATATATAATATGTCGAATTATGAATTCAACCATCGATAAAATAATATACATTGCAAATAATTCGAATTTAGATTAAGGATAATATAATAAGTGATGGATACATGTTATGATTAATGTCATCTCAAAATTAAATCCATATTAAATTTTTATAAACATATTTTTGGAGTCCTGGATTAGAAATTTATGTCTAATATAGACAAATACCTTTGAAAATTTTAAAAATTAATTCTAACTATATTTAATGTACATTTTAAGTTACTTATTTGAATTAAATATAAGTGTCAAGATGAATTAATCTAAATTTACGATTTTATGGTTTCCATCGCACCTAATATAATGTTTTAAATTCATTTAACTTACTTTTTAGTGTATTTAAGTAATTACTCAACTCTCCGAGGAAATATCTGAAGTGGTGATTAAAAACAAAATGGCGGCGCGCCTACACAATATTACCTTTTATTGCAAGTAAAGGGTTAATTATGTATCACTATTAATAAACAATCGCTAACAATTTCACTATATATTCTGTACCAAAAACAAACAAAGATGATCACAATGAGATTAAAATTGAGAGCCATGCTTTGGCACCACGGAGGAGGATCAGCTCTATGGTTGGCACGAATACCCCGGCTGGACTATAATTAAGATACCACCTTACCACCGGCCTTACAGAAAACCGGCGTGAAGAAACGATTGAATTGTATTTTGTCGCGAGACTTAAAAGACCGACAGAACAGTGATGCAAAAAATCGCCTACCATCAGACGGCCGTCTGCTCGTTTTCTGGTCCATAAAAAACTAACACCATGATGAACTTATCTTCAACTGAAAAGAATCGAGTAAGTTTTCTTAGAATCTATCATATGGTCTGAAATATGGTTAAGTCCGTGTCAATTAGTAGTTAAGTCGAACTATGATTGATACGACAACTTTGTGGTTCCGAGAAAAAGTTTGCTAACTTTCGTACACCTTTAACTATTTCATCAACTTGTGTCATCATTATCAGTAATCATATTATCTTTAGTACCTAGGAGACCGAGCTTAACTCGGAGCTCTAGTACTTAGTACGGTAAAAAACATGGCGTATTAAAAATAAATCACAAAAATACTAGTCTAATAGAACCGCTAATGTGCCAACAACGCAAACAATTCTACACATACGTAGCTGAGCCACGCGCTTTGATAGTTAGAGAGAACGAATAACTCGTATATTATTACGCAACGAAAAAAAATGATAATATTGAAAAATTCGCGGCCTCCCTGGGACAAAGACCTAGCTAGATCGATTTTTCACCCCCAAAACTCCCTGCATACTAAATTTCATGGAAATTGTTCAAGCCGTTTCCGAGATCTCCTTTAAATGATTAAGTGATATTTATTGAAGATTTCTTTTTCAACGCAACGGGCAACGTCTAGAATTATATAGTTCAAACATTTAAGACACGTCGTTTTGTTTACACTCATTGATATTATTGATACCATAGTTTACAAAGTCAACGGTACAAGTTGGTATACTCGATACGATATCTGTTGCATTTCCAACTGACAAATGCAGCCGAACAGTTGACAGTGACAAGTCCGCGCAAGGTGCAAATGCGATGTATTCGAAACGTTCAGCAAATTATATCCACCATCATTATCAACCAAGTGCCCTGCAAAACTTAGCATAAGTATCAGTGGCGAAGCGTGAGATCTGCGGAAAGGTAAGCCACGTTAGCTAATATCTATTGTAATATTATAGAGCAACTAGCTGTTGCCCGCGGCTCTGCTCGCGTAGCTACAGTATCCCAAAGGGACGCTGTAGCTACTTTTTCGGGATAAAAAGTAGCCTATGTTTTAATTCATAGCCTAAACTACTACCATACCAAATTTTATCGGAATCCGTTCACTAAGTTTTGCGTGAAAGAGTAACAAACATCCATCCATCCATCCTTCCTCACAAACTTTCACATTTATAATATTAGTTGGATGATACTTTATTTTTACTGACCTTTTTTTTTATTTACTTGTTTAAGGTCTCTCAAACATTAATGTTCATTAGCGACCACTGTAGCTTTACAATATTAAATTAAATCATACTATTCAATAAATTTTAGAAAATGTACAGTTTTTTCTGATTTCTCAAAACACTTTCTAAAATATTTAGGAAGGTTCACTTTTAAACGTTCTGTATCATATACATTGGACATCCAATCAATAAATGCTTCATGGATATATGACACCTTACGCATTTTTTCTTAGCTTCCTTACCTACTTAGTAAGCGCCATCTATTAAGTAATATTCATAAAGGAAGCCGATATGATGTCGAGTTGTAAACACGCCTCGCTTCTGATAAGTATCCAAGTGAAGATCGTTACTGTGACTAAAGCTGCACAAAAATTTAACCGAAAATCGACCATCAAAATGGCAATTCCGCGAGGTCGCCACTCGTAAGTGAAATTGCAATGTAGACGGTCGATTTTGCCACGCACCACGTGCGGCTTTATTCACCAGCGTAAATTTCGCATAACCTGTTGCATCCTAGCAAACGCGTGTCTTTGAACATTGTTTTACACTTACCTAAGGAGGTGAGTGTAAACAATGTTCAAATTTATAATAATAATATTTATACAATGAATAAGCTATACAATGTTTTGTCGTTGTCTTATACGTTGAAAAAGACGCTTGACAGACAAGTACAAAACCGCGAGGTTTCGCTCGCACGAAGTCGCAGGAAACATCTCGGTTGTATAGTCAATCAGCATTACTTTCTATTCTAATAGATTCCAAGAAAAAAATTATCGAAACATATGCCAAACAGAATCGAAAAGCACTTGATTGCGTGCCGCCCAAACAATATTAACAGTTTAAAATATCCAATGCGATAACAATGAAATAGATTTCCCTGTGCAATAGGCATGTTGCCTAAAAACTATTTTTTCGTCTATTCGATGTTAGACAACATGTTAAAAAACAACGAAGATACAAAAAATTTAGATTTATAATAAGAAATAGACAAAATATCGGCCAATGACGTCACGAGTTGCTAGCGCTGTACATTTGTCATTAAAAATGTATGGAGGTAGCACTTGTGACGTAACAAATCGTTTTGTGAGAAAGAGATGGTCAACATATTTCATTTGCTTATAATTTTTATCGGGTCAACCTCAGTAACTATTTCATTTAGTTTTATGTGTGTCTATTCAACAATTATAAAATTTAATTTGGGAGTTTTGCCGGGGACTTCAAGGGGTGACGTTTGGATTTTGCATTTCTTTCATAAATTTGTGTTATTTCGGTTTTTAATGTGTGTATAATATTGTTAGAATATTAACCATTCAATATTCGTTAACGTGCACAAGTGTGGGTAAGTGGTACAACTTCTAAAAACGTGCTATTTTGAGTTTCCCTCCAAAACTCCCTAGGAACTTTCAGTAAAGCTTCTACCACTTTACTGAATCGACTGACATGTCTCATGGACTGCAATGTCTATTTATTTGGACTTTGACTAGACTTTAGACTTGACGATTTAGGAATACTGTGTTGAAAATTGAAACGAAAGTTCCATTTCCAGCCTTTTAACTTGACACTGGCAAATGTTTATAAGCCGATGCCATATATAAATAACAAAAAAAAATTAATTTGTCAAGATGTGATATTCGTCACTAGGAAACATCCCTATTAAAAGGTTTGCTATCCCCGATCAATACGATAACAATTACAAAAGCTTGTCCGGCCCCGTACGATTTCTGCAATAATTAATGGCCGTCGATTTGTTATCGGTGCAACACTTTCTACGAGCATTTTTCTAACGCCGAGCCCATATTAACAGGAAACGCCGTTAATTACCAATAGTTTGCAATAGATTTTTACGTGGGTACCTAACTGAAATCTTATAAAATCACTTTTCACCACTTTGGAGGCTGATCATATTTATTAAGGAGTAAAATTCATGTATAATAAATGTATAATTCACCTACATAATACATCGTATGTATATCAACCCATACCTGTACAAAATGTGGTGTGTTCGATGGAACTCTAAAATTGGTCGTTTAAATATTATCAGATGGATGAAAAGTCACGGCCTAAATATTAAGGGTAGTTCAAAATTTACATAAGTAGATAAAAAATTGACGCAAATCGTAGAAGAAAGAAAATAATTTATCTAGGTACTGCCTAGTCAATAAATTAAAAAACAGGCCAAGTGCGAATCGGACTCCCGTACGAAGGGACACGTACAAAACGGGTAAAAAATGACGTTTGTTGTGTTGGAGCCCAACCCCTTAAATATTTATTTTATTTTATTTTAGTAGGTATTAGTTGGGGGAGAAAATGTCAATCTAAAAAGCTAAAAGCTGAAGCCTAATCCCTGGGAAACTGCGCATTTTTAAGCTATTTGAATGCGTTATTTATTTTAAGTTCATTACTAAGTTTTTTCTTTCGTCGTGCAAGAATATATCATTAACTAGCATTAATTGGCCGCGTCTTTATCAGACAATTAGGCGATCAGCCTGCATTGTCCTAACCAAACTTGGAGACAACATTTTTTTGTTATTGTTGATCCAATGCGGGAATCGAATCCACGACCTCCGAGTCGAGAGCCAAGCTCTTACCACTGGACAACGGAAGCTGTATATTTCTGAACTAGCATTAATTGCCCGCGGCTTCGCCCGCGTGAAATTAGATTTTAAACTTTCATCCCCTATTTTACACTCTTGGAAGTTGAATTTTGTAAAATCTAACTAAAAAAAAAAAAAAAATAGTGGATGAAAAATACGTGTCCAAAATTTCAAATTTCCAGTCTTAAGGGCTTGGCCTATGCGTTGATACATCAGTCAATCAGCTTTGCCTTTTATATATAGATTTCCGACTCTATTGTGTCAGCCCGCTTGGCAGTTTGGTGCGCGTTTTGCTTTGTTCGAAAATTTGTAATGTGGTGAGTTCGAATCCCAGACAGATAAATATTTTTGTGATTATTTATATTTATCAGAACTCCGAACTAAGCTCGGTTACCTGGGTAATTAAAATTAAAGTTACGGTGTAACTTAAAACAACATAATCATCACCTGAATGTCATACGAGTGATGACCCACTACTCTAGTCTACTGCCAGTTCGCTAATACTTATATAGTCAGGGGAAACTAGCAGGAACAACTGACAGCAACGTAATCGTAACTTTAACGAATAAATTTTTAAAGCGCCGTACTGTTCGTAATTTTCATACAATTCCCTTGCGATAACGCGAACGTTACGAATACGTAGCTGTCAATTATTCGTGCCTACCCCTCTGTTTGTGTTAAATTGGCACTGGGAAGCTAGCAGGAACAATTTCCATTGACGTATTCGTAACGTTATCGTATGAAAATTGCTTAGACGCTGTCATATTACGTGGGAGAATGGGCCGGCTCGATCGGGTAAATACAACGGTCTCCCAGAAAACCGGCGTGAAATAACGCTTGCGTTTCGCCGAGTGAGAGAGGTTACCGGAGGCCCAGGCGGTTTAGGGATTTTAAGGACTGGGAACGCAGGTACGCAGGGAACCGGACCTCCACTTGTAACACTTGTTGCGAGTGTCCATGGGCGGCGGTAATCGTTTACCTTCAGGTGATCCGTGTGCTCTTTTCTTGGTTAATTTTATAAAAAATCGTTACGAATACGTTACTGTATATTGTTCCTGCTTACGCCCCTGATGACTCACTTCAAACTTAACACGAATAGCCTTATAGTTTTCCCTGATCGGTACCAAGAAAACAGAGAGCTTAAGATGTGGGTCAGTAATTTGAATTTATCGCTTCGCAAGGAGACTTTAAACAGTAATGGGCGCAGATAACAGGCTGTTTATGTGCGCCCGTCTAAGTGGTATAAAACGCACCATAAACATTTTACACCCAGATTTGTAACAATATAACTTATGGCTAAGTAATTGGGATGACGACATGTTTAATATATATATATTTACATAAAATATACAGATATATATACTTACATAAAAGGCAAAGCTGATTGACTGATATCAACGCACAGGCCAAATCCTTAGGGCTAGAAATTTTGCACACATATTTCTCATATGACTTAGGCATCCACTAAGGAACTTTAAAATCTAATTTCACGCGGCCGCGGGCCAATGTTAGTTGATCATTATTGAGTTGTACTCGACTGCCCGATTCAAAATCTAAATATTTTGTACTATTAGCCTATTCTCGTTAAGTTTGGAGTAAGTGTAAGCCATTCAATCGTACTGACGTGTTGATGATTTTCGACATTTCTCTGATGACTCACTCTAACGCGAATATTCTATTGTCATTTTACATTTGATCTTTCCTTGTTTATATCTAGCAGTTTTGGGTTACTAGAACTCCAGTCCTATCGGCTCACTTACCACTTAACTTTTGAAGACCCTAATCCATACCTATTATACAGGCTAGGGCTTCCCAATAAAGGAAAACCAGCCTTTGCCACTAATATCTAGGCATATATAATGCAATATTTATTGCGCATAACAGCTTTTAAATATAACTCATCGTTAATGTAAGGGTTTTAACGACTTTTAAAAGGGTGCAGACCCTAAAGAATACATTGTAAACATCTTAAAGTGCTACTCAATAGGGAATCTGAATACAAAGGAAGTTAAATACTTCAGTATACAATAATCGAGTTAAAGTTCAAATGCGGGTCACCGTGGTCCTCTGGAATTGACTAAATATTTTATGAAAGATTAAAACCCTTTAAACAAAATCAAAGTCCAATTAATTTCGGACGTAAATTAATTATTTTTAGTACCCGAAAGCGGAAATGATAAGTTTTTAAATATATTAATGCTGCTTATAAATCGTGTAGTTACTAAGTTGATGTTTCAGCTATAAATATAATATCTCTTGCGTAATCTATAAACATAGGTAAATTTATTATGTAGCATTAAATATAGTTCAAATATTGATGTTCAACTTTTCTGTTGTGTCAGCGATACTTCCCTTGTTTGAAGCAATGAACGGACTAGGCCCTGGCACTAAACTTTAAGAGACAGAAACTTCATCATGCTAAAAACTATTTAGGAAAATTATTATTTGAGTGAAATCGTACTATATCTTTTAAAGTAATTTAAATAAAACCTATTGCGCGTTGATAGTTTACAGAACCCTTCTTAGTCATATATCCTAATATGTTTTTGGTTGGGTAATTTCTGTTTTGACAGCAATGATAATTGTTGTTTCAGCGATGAACACACTTCTGTTGTTGCCGCGATAAACATACTCCTGTTGTTTTACCGACAACTCTGTTGTTGCAGCGATAAACATCGAACTGTTGTATCAGCGATGTACACGCTTCTATTATTACCGCGATAAACAGATTTCTGCTGTTGCTGCGATAAACATACTCCTGTAATTTAAACGACAGCTCTGCTGTTGCAGCGATAAACATGAACTGTTGTATCAGCGATATACACGCTTCTGTTATTATCGCGATAAACATATTTCTGCTGTTGCCACGAAAAACATACTCCTGTGGTTTCAATTACAGCTCTGTTGTTGCAGCGATAAACATTGAACTGTTGTATCAGCGATGTACACGCTTCTATTATTACCGCGATAAACAGATTTCTGCTGTTGCTGCGATAAATATACTCTTGTGATTTCAACGACAGCTCTGCTGTTGCAGCGATAAACATTGAACTGTTGTATCAGCGATATACACGCTTCTGTTATTATCGCGATAAACATATTTCTGCTGTTGCCACGAAAAACATACTGCTGTGGTTTCAATGACAGCTCTGTTGTTGCAGCGATAAACATTGAACTGTTGTATCAGCGATATACACGCTTCTGTTATCATCGCGATAAACAGATTTCTGCTGTTGCCGCGAAAAACATACTCCTATGGTTTCAATGACAGCTCTGTTGTTGCAGCGATAAACATTGAACTGTTGCATCAGCGATGTACACGCTTCTGTTATTATCGCGATAAGCAGATTTCTGCTGTTTCCGCGAAAAACATACTCCTGTGGTTTCAACGACAGCTTTGTTGTTGCAGCGATGAACATGACGATGCGCGTGGTGGTGGCGGCGGCGGTTGCTCTACTGTGTGTCGCGGCGGCGGCACCAGACGGCCGGGTGGGTCGCAAGCAGCAGCGACCCACCAGAGGATTCAAGAATATGGAGATGATGACAGCGAGGGGGTTCGGGAAACGCACGAACGCACGCACCGAACGTAAGTTTTTTTTTTTGTTCTTTGGGCCTTTAAAATAACTTATTAAACGAGTTGATAATTTTAAATTATAGAGCATGTGCCATGGGGTGGCTAATGCGAAATGCCAAGTATTGTGAGGAGTGAAACTATAAATCTTAGGGCAAAACCAACTCCAAATCCAAATTAGGACTTGCTTTTGAAATTGTCGTGTAATAATAATAATCATATTTAGACGTCTATAAGGCTGGGATTATACAGTCCCGGAATCCGTTATAAAATTCAGAGCACTGAAATAGTCAGCAACTGAAAATAGAACTCTGCGCTAATACAATAGAGAATTACACATGAATGTCAAGTCAAATATCAAAGTCAAATCTGACAATTCGACACTCATGTGTTCGATTTTCATATCTATTGTATTAGTCGAAATTTCTTTTTTCGATGCTCTGAATTTTCTCCAGCCTTCCGGATTCCGGACAATTTAGACCTAACCCAATAATAATGACCACTTATTAATTTGACTGACAGTGACTAATTAACTATGAGAAATCTTCCAAAAAAGTGTGCTCGTTAAATTATGGTTTTATGCGATTTTCAAAGTTCTTCTAGAAACTGCATTTTATTTTCATAAATAATGGTAACGTAGTGCACTAATTTTGTTTGAGGTGTAAGTTAATGCTTTTGAGCCCATCCGACTTAAGAAGTCACATGTCATCTTCTAAGGTAATTCTGAGAAGAAGATAAGCGCAATAAGTTTTGGTTATTTTAATTTTTTTAAATAAATGAGTAATTCTGCACTACATTTAAAACCTTTTGTAAAATTTAGTTTGAAATAAATAATTGAAGCCCTGTTTAATAACTGTTGATGAAATATTACTAGCTGCCCCGGCCCCGTGCACTTCGTTGGGCGTAAAACATTTTCACATGTAAAGTTTTACTTATGAAAAAAATAATTCATAAAACTACATCTAGTGAACTAAATTGTAAATATCAACCATTCTCGAATCCACTTGAACACACACAAAATATTTCATCAAAATCGGTCCAGCCGTTTATAAGGAGTTCAATTACAAACACACCCACACAATATTTATATTCTTATTTCAAAATAATTGAAAAACCTTTTTATAGCTTATAGTTAAGGGCCCCCTAAATATCTGTCTCTACTTGGCAGTGCCATGGACAGCATGCGACGCGAGACTCTTAACTTAAGTAGCGTTTAAGTATTCGGCAGTCAGTGCTTGTTTTCAATTTTAAAAGAATAGCATCGGAACATTATTATGGATATTTTAATTTTCTTTTAATATTATTTGAAAGGGTCATAGATCAAAGCGATTGTTGGCAAGTTTTTTCTTTGTAAGTCTTAAGTGTTTTAGAAACTTGTATTAATACTGGCTCGTTTTTAAGTATTATCGGCTTGACGTTTTCCGTTTTTTCTGGAAGGTTGTATGGCTTAGTATTAAGATTAACAACATTTCTAAGTTGCAAATGTCATTAGGCTATCTAAGATAGTAATTTAACTTATTGACGCGCGCGCCGCTGTGTAATTCATAAATAAGTGAATGAGTGCGTGCGTTTGTAAATTATACAGCTTTGACATGTGTGACAGTGACGCGGCCCACTATCCGCGCGTACACGTACACGCGCAACAAATAAGTTGAACCATTTAAGGGACTTATCTTTCTATAAAACGATATAAATAGAAAAAAAGTTATATATTTAAAAGATTTTTCCGACAATTGTATATTAACGGATTTAACGGCATATCGTTAAAACACAGAATATTAAAACTTGTTACCCTTTGATATACATAATACATATTTTATGTGAAGTGTAAAAAAAAAAAAGCAGAAATGGACATTTCAAAGGATTCCTGATGTTTTAACAGGTATCGGAATATATAATAATCAGAATATATAATATATTTAAATAACCATCACAGTCGTAATGAGTCTGAATTTCTTGAAAATTTAAAATGGCGTAAATATATTCAAGATGGCCGCCAAGTCGGATGATAATGTAACTTGACTCATTCGTCACCTGTCGAAGACTAGTCTTCACAGCAATTTATTTTAAATTCTGCACGTATTTTAGCAACATTTTCATTTCATAATTCTACCTAGCAACATTTCTTTAATGATGATAAAATGCTTAATTGCTTTAATTTTTTGTTACTTTTGACACAATTCATTACCTAGGCATTAGTTTGAAGACAGTAAATCTTACGCGTCAGCAAAAGGAGGTGTTAGATAGAATAAATAAATATCGTTAAACTCAGGAGTAGGTGCCATAATTGTGAGGAAGGATATACATTTATATTTTAAAACCAGCCATTAGTTTAACAAGCCTTAAAGCCTGGCCAGGCAAAACACCTGCACTGAGGACCCTTCATTTTATATTGCAGCAGCACTACGGAAATGGAATGTGATTGGTTTAGTCTCCATTTGACATTATTAAGGTTATTTTCCGAAATATGGTGCGGCATAAACCGACTCCCAAAAGACAATATTATGTATTCGGGTGTGGAATTTTTTGTATGTAACGATTAGTCCGCAGTTTTGTGGAGCGATTTTCATTTGATTTCCTTAAATAAATCGTCAGGCAGTAAATATATAATTTCTTAAGGCGACGTGGAGCACCAAACACAGTCAGAACGCGCGAGCCGCGGGGTCCCCACATTTAAGAGCCCCTCAATCGGCATAGCCCGCGACTTCGGAAAGAGGATGGACGAAGGTATAATTTATTCCGCCGACGTACGGCGAAACTCGTTAAGAAATCCATTTGGAACTGGATGAAATGTTGTGTGAACTGTCAAGTACTCGAGAAGATGTACCAAAGTGTTATGCGAACTTGGCACAATTAAAAGTTTAATGAAAAATAGAGACGCGGTTTTCGCGTGTAGGACGCAGGTGTAACGACATCTTATGCCCGCTACATACGTAATGATAAAACTGCATAGCTCGGTTAAAACGGTGTAAACCATTCAACCATCGGGCTCGGCATCCTTTTCGCGCCACAGTGAAAAAAATCGACAAAGGCAGGGCCGCACTTGTAAGATAATTGTGCACTTAATTGATATACCTACCTACCTAGTATAGTTATCTATTGTAGATAGGTGATATATGTAATATTAAATTAATATTTTTTTTATCAATACAGAAGGCAAAGGAGCAATGAGGAGAAAATAAAAACTAATATAAAACAGAGACATAAAAACTAATTTATTTAAGAAATTTAGATAATAAAAAAAAAAGTGTAATGTTGGCCTACGGGCCGCGCGTTGCAGGCCACTGGTTTAACCGAACAGTGCCGTTTTATCGTTACGTGTGTTGCGGTACTTAGTTTGCGACTAACCTAACCTAACTTACACTTATTGAGCTATTTCACGTTTACTAACTAGCTAGCGTAACTTGTAGCGCCTATTCACGCTACTGTGTTCGAATAGAGCTCTGCAGGATCTTCAGCCTGGACGCGACTGGAGCAAAATTGAAAATCAATTCTAATAGCCTAACGTACATTATACTCTGTTCAGATTCAGTTCGATCTAAACGTAACCAAAGAGACAACGGTACACTATCATGCTACGAATTTAAAAGTCACACTTGTTTACCATGCAACAAATAAATACATGGACGCGATAATATTATGGTCGAAACTAATATTTTTGTGTACGCTTCGATTGAATTAGAATTTAGATCTGAACCCAAATCCTCGTAATTAACTTGCACATCATTATACTTTTATTGGGTTTTAAATAAATTGTCTTTATATCATAAACTCATTTTTGGTTGTTTGGACCGATAAAAAAGGGTTTGACGATACTTTGATACCATTTTGCAGTTATATCGGGACTGGATCGTAACTGTATCATTGCAGGATATAATAAGCAGAATCGAACTTTTGAGCAGAGTATATTTTATATTGAATTTAAAAAATATTACAAAAAAAACCTGTATATTATATTTGTCATTATTGTGCCAAGTTTTTAGATTTGATAAACTTAAGTAAACGTCCCTGGGACGGACGTTTTTTGTGTAACCTTCTAAAATATTATACTTTAAACGAGCAAATTATTTATTTTTATATATAAAAAATCGGAATCTCGGAAACGGCTGCGAGTGTTTCCATGAACTTTAGTATGCAGGGAGTTTTGGAGGAGAAAAACTGATCTAGCTAAGTCTTACCCCTAGGAAAATGCGCATTTTTAAGTCATACAATATGTCAAATCCGATTTGCGGCTTGATTTAGCTTTTTCCGTTGTTGGCAAATTGGTGTCTCGCGTTCGAATGCCGGTCATTCTTTTTTTTATTTCCTTTTTTGTTCTGCTAAAAAGAGCAAAGCTCGGTCTCCCAGGTACGGTGTCAAGGTAACACAGGAAACTAGCGTATACCTAATATAAACACACCGGCATATTTAGCGGAACACAAAAAAAAGGTCCATAATTAAAAAAAATATGGTTTTATTTTAAAATCTACTTACTACACTTCTTTTGTTATTTAAAATTTCATTTGTTTTACTAAAAATGAGATCACATTAAGAACAGATTTTGCGAGTAAAGGCTATTTGTGAAAAATGGTACATGAACTTTTCATGTAACCGGGAAAAGTGAAAATTAATAAAAAAAAATAACAATTAATTAAATTTGAAAAATGGTGATTAACATCGCGTATTTCCTCCACGTGCTCTTATTAAAGTTTCTACCCATCTAGGCATACTGAGAATGATGTTATCGATGGTCTCCTGGGATAGTCTCCGCCATTCCTCAACTACGGCGATTCGCAGTTCACCCACGTTGGCAGGAGCTGGAATTCTGGACTTAACTTTTCTTTGCAGCAAGTCCCAAGCGTGCTCTATTGGGTTCATATCCGGTGATCTCGCCGGCCACTCCATAACAGTGATATTCATATCATTAAGATAAGCTTGAGTTACCCGAGCGGTATGCGGCCGAGCATTATCCTGCATAAAAACAAAATCGTCACCGATATATGGGGCAAACGGTACGACATTTTCTTCTAAAACTTCTCTGATATAGCGGTATTCAGTCAGACTAGACTCCCTCTGTCAATCACTACCAAGTCTGTGAAAGCTCCCAAACAAATGCCCGCCCAAACCATTATTGATCCACCACCGTATGCAACTGTAGTTTCAAAATTTAACTGAATGTATCGTTCTCCTTTGCGTCTGTATATTCTTTGCCTGCCGTCAATTTGATTTAAGAGAATTCTGCACTCATCACTAAACAATACCTTACTCCGTTGGTCCGCGTTCCAAAGTCGATGTTCCTGAGCAAAAGTTAACCTGTTTCTACGATGATTTACCTCAAACCTTGGAGCCTTGGCGGGCACAAATGAACCCAAACCAGGTTCTTCGAACCTTCTTCGTACCGTACGCTCACTTACGGTTACACCCCGCACTGCTTCTAACTCATGTCGGGCTTGGACGGCCGTCAAACGGGGGTTCCTACGTACACGAAGCCGAATGAAACGATCATCCCTACTCGAAGTGCGTCTTTTTCTGCCTTGTCCTGCTCTTCTCACATAAGTACCGGTCTCCCTGAACCGTTGGATACTGCGATGGATCGTTGAAACTGGTCGACGAAGATCTCTGGATATCACTCTGTAGGTTTGACCAATTCTTCGCATTTCGTGTGCCCTGGCAATCTCCGTTGGGGCTAAGTCAGGCATAATTCAGTCCTCAACTCCAAAAAGATACGCGATTTAAAAAAAACTAACAAAAAACAGTATTTCAATAAAAATTTTAATCAAACTCAGAAGGAAGAAATACTCGAAGTTCGCTCCAGATAAGGTGTATTTGAATAAAATTAAAACAATTGCATAAAATGTAGTTCAGTTGTTTTCTTAATTTGAAAATATTTTTTTTTAAATTAAATGACGTATAAACCAGCCAGCAACCTTAAACGATACTGATATCAAACCTTTATTTTATGTTCCGCTAAATATGCCGGTGTGTGTAGTTACATTTTATGTTTATTGTACTTCATGTAATTTTTAAGGCCCGTTTTTTGAATTGTTAAAATTTGTGTTCATCGATGAAAATAATGTTTACTTTAAATATTTGGACAATAATAATTAACCCAAGGAAAGTCGTTTAACAAGGAAGAAAAATACTCGAATGATAAAAAATTCATTAAAATGGTTCCTCTTCCTTATTATTAAGAAGAAAGTAAATGTTGAATGACTTAACAGTATTTATTCTTTTGCGCCCCCATGTTATGTGGAGTGCCATTAATAATTTCGGTTGTAAAATACAGGAATCTAATAATATATCAAGTGTTAGGATAAGATAGAAAATTATTTAAAAAAAAGATATTATCATAGCTTTATCATTTTAATCAATCGACTAGTTTTTAGGGTCCCGTAGCCAAAGGGTAAAAACGGGACCCTATTTTTTGAGACTTCGCAGTCCGTCTGTCTGTCAGTCTGTCACCGGGCTGTATTTTTAACCGTGATAGCTAACAGTTAAAATTTTTTACTGACGATGTATTTCTGTTTCCGCTATAACAACAAATAATATAAACAGAATAAAATAAATATATATTATGGGGCACGGGCTCCAATATAACAAACATGATTTTTTGCCGTTTTGTACGGAACCCTTCGCGCGAGTGCCCGACCCGTGCTTGGCCGGTTTTTTACTTGTTGGTGTCATAATAATCAATAAGTTTTGTTTCTATCATCTATCATCATTACGATGGCAATATATACATGAATTGGTCTACCTGGCTACAATATCTTTTAATCGTTATCAACAGATTTTGGGTGTTGCCGAAAGTTTGCTTTGCGAAACTCCACTCTATTGACGGCTATAGGGTTCGGCAAACGGGGGGACGATTATAGCGATGAAGGTAAAACTGCTTGCGGCTTGAAGCTTTATTATATTATTAACTATACAAGTACATAAGTAAATGGCATTTTATTGCAAATGCATAATTAATATGATTGATAATAGCTATAATTTTTAGGGTTCCGTACCCAAGGGGTAAAAACGGGACCCTATTACTGATGACTATGCTGTCTGTCAGTCCGTCTGTCCACCAGGCACAGACAGTGACATTTTCACAGATGATGTATTTCTGTTGCGGCTATATCAACAAATACTAAAAACTGAATAAAATAAATATATAAGTGGGGCTGCAATACAGCAAACGTGATTCTTTTGCCGTAAAAAAAAGGTATTAAATTTATGAATCTACTGACATCGGAACAGTAGTCTACATACATACGTTCATTCATAGACTGTCAAAAACGTTACCCTTCCTTTGGGCCACGCCGTAAAAAAATTATGGAGCTGTCTAAAATAAGACACTGTGTAATTACACGGCGAGGCGTGGTTTAGTTGCATTGAATAAGCTCCGAAACAACTGGACCGATTTCGATAAAATTTTACACAATCATAGAGTAGAGCGCACGAAGAAGAAATTAATCACTTATCCTTTAATCGGAAATATTACAAAAAAGGATAATAATCGTAGATATTTGGTTTATACATTTATTCACAATAAAGACTTTATCAAAACAATGTAATACTCAACGAGAAATATAGTATTTTCTAGACTACCTTACCTTGACTAATGTAATTATGAGGGCATACTGTGCATTGGGCAGTAATGTGATATGACAACGAGTATTACTGGCGTTCGTAGAGGTTGGGGTGAGTCGGGCACCTTCGACGGCCACTCGAAAGGACATAGAAAGAATTTTGTATATTACTGTTGGAGGTGTATTTTCGTTCACACCGCGACGATACGCAACGCTACGCGGCGCTGCATTTTTGACGTGATAACGTCTTATAATTTGATGGAGCCGGCTGCACGCACGCAAAAAACATGACTCATGCGTTACCTCGCTAAATATGACGCATTGCCGTTACCTCAGCTAGCCGCGCCTTAGGTATGTGAGCGGTGGGACGGAGAGGCGGGGGCGCTTAATGTTATTACTCAGTTCGGCGCTGGACTTCGCGGCGGCAATACGCCTACCTAAGGCGCGGCCAATTAGTTCCGCGCGCACTATAAACATCACGTTGTCACGTTCAACTATCGTCAGTAAACCGACTTTACAGACAACTGATTTTAAGACAGCTATTGGAAATAGAACTAAAAACATAACACAAAAAGATACACGTTTCATTAGAGATCAGTCATACACTGCACATGCGTCTTACAATGAAACGTGAAACTTCTTATGTAATGAATAAAGATCAATTTTGATTCGTCATCTTAAAAATGTAGCGCCATCGTTTCATTGCGGTGTGAATTGACCCTTAAGAGTGAAATTTATGATACTATTTTGGATTTTTAATGATGAATGTTTTTTTTTTATTAAGGACACGTTTACCAAAAATTGTTTGACAGGTTTCCAAGTATGGAAAGCAAAGATATTAGAATTTTTTTTTTGTGCAATAAATCCAGACTATGACCAAATAAAATAAATCTTATTAGCACGCTATAATATTCACGAATAATAGCAAAACACGTGAACCTTTATAAGAGACTTTTTATGCTTTTCCCAAATCAATTTTTAACATTGTTGTATTATTTTTTAGCCAAATTTAAGGTGATTATATCCGTTATCTTTGAGTACTTTTAAATAAAAAGTTAAGCTACATTAGAACGGAAAAATTAACACGACCTCTTTACGTAAATTTTGGGTTCTGGATTTTTTTTTAATATAATTACTAAAAATGTATTATTTTTATAATATCTTCAACCAATTTATAAATAAAGAAGTGCTCTATTTGTGACATTAGTTATGTAGGATCTAGTTTCATTTGGTCTCAAAATGTACCGTAAAACTGACAATTTATGTCAAACTCATAAACGTATCCTTAATGCAATGGGTATACTGGGCAATATTGTTGGTAATATGACAATGAGTATTATTGGCACAGAGGTTAGGGTGAGTCGGGGCACCTTCAACCCCCACTCGAACATACTCATCGCGAGGGGGTTCGGCAAAAGGGAGGAAGGAGGTAAACAGAACACCTGATGGACAGTGTCATTTCTATTACAAAACTCTTTGAGAACTACTTCCTAGTACTTACTTCTACAAGATATAGAATTAAAATACTCTTACGGCCGAATACTGGAACGATAGATTAAGTGACGCTCAAGTCATATGCTGTCCTTGTCATTTCGGCGGACAGCGACAGTCTGTGAATAGGAGGGCTCTCAATTTTGATTAGCGTTTCAGTATTCGGCTGATAATCATTTTGATACATTAAAAATATCAGGTCCTTACATATGAAATTGGCGTTTGGTCGTACTGGCCACTTTGATCTCAAATATATCTTCTTTGGTTAGGAATTCCAATTTCAAATTTATACCGCTATTTACTTAAGCATTTGTGTTTCGAAAACCGTCATTCATTTGTTTTTTCCTCTTTTGGTTTTTTCTTTGCGTCACTCTGTTTACAAAATGGAAAACTTGAAATATAGTATTATTTTCGAGTACGAGTTCCACCGTGGCACCAGTGCTGCAGAAATGGCTCGAAGGATTAATGATATGTATGGCGGCGGTGTCTCAAAAGAAAACACAGTGCGTTTTTGGTTTCAACGTTTTCGTTCTGGAAATTTCGACCTGCAGAACAAGAACCTTGGACAGCCGGAGACCAAAGTTGATAATGAAGATTCGAAAGCTATTGTGGAAGCGGATCCATCGCAAACTACGTCCGAGTTAGCTGCAGGCTGCGGTGTTAGTGAATCGATGCTCGATTGCTGCGTTACATTACTCAACCGGCACAATAATAAAGAGATTTTAAATCACATCCTTACCTGTGATGAAAAGTGGATCCTGTACGATAATCGGAAATGCAGATCGTAATGGCTGAACCCTGGCGAACCAGCCAAAGCCTGCCCCAAGTGAAAATTGACTCAAAAAAGTTAGTCGTGAGCGTTTGGTGTACTAGTGCCGGTGTCGTTCACTACAGATTTCTTAAATCTGGCTAGACAATTATGGCAGATATCTATTGCCAGCAACTGCAAATCATGATGGAAAAGCTAGCTGCTAAACAACCGAGGTTGGTCATTCGCTCTAGGCCACTGCTGCTTCAGGACAACGCTAGACTACACAATCACAACAGACGGCTACCAAATTAGAGGAGCTTCAATTGGAATGTCTAAGACATCCACCGTACTCCCCGGACCTTGCTCCAACAGTTTACCATTTTTTAGAAATTTGGATAACTTCTTGCAAGGGAAAAAATTCAACTCCGCTAAGGCAGTCCAAAGCGCCTTCAAATATTTTATTGATTCCTGTCCGATGGTTTATTTGTAAAGGAATCAATGAACTACCTACGAGATGACAAAAGTGCATAGATAGCAATGGTATATACTTCGATTAAATTAAATATATTATGTTTAAAAAAAATCGACTTTATGTTCCACCTTTACAAAACGCCACTTTCATATGTAATGACCTAATATTATGTTGATTAATAAAAAATATGATATATTGACTTTACTTATACGGCCGAACACTGAAAAGCTAATCAAAATTAAAATCCCTCCTATTCACAGGCTGTCGCTGTCTCTGCTATACGAAATGACAAGGACAAAATATGACTGAGCGTCACTTAATCTTACTATCGTTTCAGTGTTCGGCCTAAAATCTCCAAAATATGATACGTTATATTTAAGAATTTCGATATTAACAAATGCTTACAAAATATGCTTACCTAAGAAATGGTTGATATTTAATATCATATCGAATTCCTTTTTTGTATCATAAAAGCAGTGCCTAATTATTTGTACAATTTTAATAGAGTCAGCTTAGTTTATAATTATATTTAAAACATTATATTATATATTACTTTGATAGCTAACCTCAGACCAAATAAAAAAAATAAGATAAAGCATTGTGAAACAAAAACTGTCGTGTGTAGTGCGCGTGTAGCTACGCTCTACATACATAAATAAAAAACCACACACCGCGACAGCTCGTCTTACAAGGTAAGGCGTAGTTTCGTTATATGTGTGTGCGTGGCACTGTCTAATTACACGACAAGGCGTAGGTTGTGGCCACACACAGTGAGGCCGGTCTGTCTTCACTTTTTTATTTGGTTTGAATTACTATAACCAACTGTTTATGTAAAAGAAATATTATGTATAAAATATAATACATAAAATAAAATCCTAGGGAACCCCAAAAATATGATGCGTGTTGATTTGATATTATGTGCTTATGAGAATGATAAAAGGTTATTAATACCTGAAGTTATGTTCATTGTGTACTGGAGCTTATTACGAACGTGATATTATTAACGAAAGGTTGACTAAACCTGCAATAATTGTGGCGCTTTATGTGGTTAATAAGTGTCTCTCAGGCCAGGGGTTGGTTACTGAGGGTGATTTTATTTATTTTATTCGTAATATTAATGTTGTTGTTATTTTTAGTCGGCATGGACAACTTCTGGGAAAGCCTGGAGAACACACAGGACAAGGACGGCCGGGACAGTGCAGAGAAAACTTTTGATAGGTAATTTCTTTAAATTATGAACTTAGTTTGTTAAGACCATTAACGGTTTAAATATTGGGTAGCTGAAATAAATATAAACTTTACCTTACACTTTAATTTTTCTTTTATTGAATTATAAAATAATATAGGTACTAAATATCTAGCACAATACAACATTATTCCAGGTACGCTCGGTCTATGTCTTACCGATAAGCAGTAAGCACGAGTTTGAACCAACGCTTTGCAATTATTTTTCAATTTACCCTCAAAGTACAATGTACATCTATTGCCAAGCAAAAATAAATAATATTGAAAAGTGATATTTATTTTGAGTTATTGTGTATTTAATTGTTTTAAAAATAATAAAAAATAACTGTTGTGTGTCGCCGCGCCGCTGTCAATAGTTGTAAATATCATAAGTTTTAATAATGTATTCTGTGTTCTCAATGTAAGTGAGTTATTGTATTCGTTTTTGAGGAATAAAATATGATCTTAAACCGGATAAATTAATTGTCTTGAAATAATAAACAGATTTTAGAGTTTGTCCCAATCAGAACGGGTTTGACGTTTATGACAATACCATTTTGCAGTTTTAACATATCGACACTGGATCGTAACTGAATAATTTTAAATTTAATTAGCAAATTCGATCGATTGATCGATCTTCAGATATATAAACACTTTTAAAAAACTTTTGAATAAAGAACATTAAAATACACATTATCAACAAAGAGGTTTAAAATGTTAGTATCCGTCTTTTAACTTAATAATTCATAAACTAGCCAACTTATAATAGCACAGATCTTAGCAAGTTTGTAACACTTTCCTGCTTAGTCCACTTTTAAAGAATATTCGATAGTGGATAAGTTTAAAGATTAAGAACAAAGTATATAAATCTGCGATTCATTTTGTATGCATACATCAGCCAATGGGAGGAGAGACACTTAAGGAGAATAACAAAATGACTTCGAGATGTTTCTTTCATTACAAAATTAACTCTCCGTTCGACGCTTTTCATTTATTCCTTGAGTGTTATATACTTTGTCTCAGGTACAAAATATAATATAATGTTGTATAAAACCAATTACGAATATTTAGGGCATACACTGCTTATATAAAAATGTTTCTGTGAAATAATAATTAAAAATATCGAAAAATAATAAACTGAATTAAATAAAATTATAACATTACTCTCTCCAAGGCGTTGCGGTCATTAACCTCACAGAAACAGGTGACTTAAAGTGGAAGCAAAGACTTTGCCTAAATAACATCAATACAATCATCTGTGTGAAGTCAATTACATTAATATCTCTGTAAAGAGCGTAATGGAAGTTTATTTAGTTTTTTTTTTTGCGATTTTTTTATAATTTTTTTTCTGCCTAAACGTCTTCACTTATATCAAGACAGTAGATCATAACATGCCCAAAATATCCCTAATTCATTTTGATCAACCTTATATACAGCACAGTACTATTAGTAAATTGATTTTCTATTTAAATCCTCGAATCTTGTATTTTATTACTCTATTGAAACTAATTTGAAGTAAGAAAAATTTATTTTAAGATTTTTAAAAATTAGCCTAATATTATTATCTACCAAAATTGCTAGTATTATCTACACAATAAACATAACTTGAAGACTACGAAAATTGCTTAAACTTTAAATTTATTTTTGGTATGTATTTTTTAACCTTCTCAGAATCAGACTGCAATATTATATCGTAGTTACTACATATCTGAGATTGTTTATAAACAATTTCGTCTATATATGTGTTTTCGATATCTAAATATATACTTTGCGTGGGTACCTCTGCATAAATAGAATATCATCTGGTACGTGGCATGGCGCCACTGCTGCGGATTAGACGTGTGTTTGTGTACTCAATTATAAACGTCACATAAGAACTTACTAGACAAAAAAGAATTGAGTTACAATGTGGACACGTAGCAAAAACTTATTTTGGAAATGCAGCAAAAAATGTTGTTAAAATATTTGTCTACAGTTATCCCTCATATCACTGTGGACAATTTTAACAATATTTTTTTCAAAGTAATCTACAAGTCATAGACAAAAATTCAAATGAAAAAAATATCACCTGACAAAGAAAATTCTTTACACGCCAATTTGAAGTGATAATTTCACAGTGTAAATAACTGGTAACAAAGATTTCAAAACTAAAGATAGGGCATTGTATATTATATAAACGATTTACATTTGACAGCACAAATCTTCATATAAGAAAAAGTTACGCCATCTTGATTTCACCATACCTCAAATGTCAAAATGGCCCCAAACAATCCCAAAAGTGGGGTCGTTTTAGTGGGGACAGTTTTTGCCTCGACATGCCTTGTCGTATATTTTATAAATATATACGTCCTAATATTACATATTATGTATATTTTCTTAGTATTCCCCTGGACTGGTTCGTAAACGAGGTAGTGAACAACCCCGACTTCGCCCGATCTGTCGTCCGCAAGTTTGTGGATCTCAACCAGGTACAACTTTAATCCTAGATTTGATTCTTATGAAGTCGTTATAATTGTATCACTCTAAATTCCTTTAAAATTATATACCAGTAAATTAATTATTTTCCTAAGCCTATGACGCAAAGAATCAACTTTAATTGAAGGGATATTAATATTTACTAACGAAAATTATACGGCATTTTATTTAGAAACATAACTACATTTTTTTTAAACTATAACACAACTACGTTATTTATACAGCCTATGTTACCCGGGACATTATTACAAATCTATTGATACTTCATTTATTAAAATCGGACCTGTAGTTTAGGCACTTCAGCGAAACAAACATACATACATAGACTGTCGAAATCATTACACTTCCTTTTGGCTTCGCCATAGTCGGGTAAAAACAGGTTTATTAGGAATTTAACTATTGTATTACCCTAAACCCCTAGGGTTTACCTACATTGCAATATTTTAAATCTCGGGATTTTACGAGTAATGTTCTCCGAATCGATTTCAAGTTTAAGAATAGACTACGAAAAATACCTTCCTTATTTGAATTTAAAACTAATTTATATTTTCAGGACGGAATGCTGTCTTCAGACGAACTGCTCAGAAACCTTTAAACCACTAGTTATTATTCCAAATCGGTTATCCTACGAATATAATATGGTTTATTTATGTTATCTTATTGTACTGTGATATCAAATCTATGTTTCAAACGGCTTCGTACTATATAGTCTATGGTTCGCGAGTGTATATAAAACATTAAGAATTGTTGTCCATAGATTAAATTAGGGCCTGATTGACAATGTAAGGTAATATTGAGTAACTGATAATTTCATAGACAAAAATACTAAAACTGTCTACGAAATTCCTAAAAGCTCTGAATGAACTGTCTACGAAATTATCGGTTGGACAAATTATTATCTAACTGTTTAAATTTAGCCTTAAAGTAGATTAGGTATGTGTTTATCGTCTATTTTACTTTACCGCCTTAATGAAATCAATTTAAGAGACGAAAGACTTAAAATAATTAGATTATTTATTTTTTTCTTTCTGTGTTTAGACGAATTTAGGCGAGTTTTGTTCGTTTAGGCTGGATTATAAAGTGCCGTGTCAATTTACCGACGTTAGATAATTTCGAATACTCTACATACATACATAATTAAGCGATATATATACTTATGTGTCATATATGATGCCCGAATGTTTAATTAGTTAAATTGTTATTGATCATTGTCGAAGTGAATAAATAAATTGGGTATCGAAATGTTTTTTTCTTATTCATTAGTTTTGATCCAGTTATTAAATATACTTATCCTGTTTATATTATGTTAATAAGCATGATTATTTACAGATATAACCGGCTTGAGTGATGATTTGCACACGGTTCCATCTTGTTTCAAACATCTGGATCAAAATATATACCAAATTTTTAAAATTAAATTTAAAAAATAATAATAATAATAATTTTAGAACTGATTGTTTGGTGTAGGCACTTGGTACAGTTTATACTTAAACTAATATCGCATTTAGTGCAAAGTTGTTAATTTGAAATTACAAACAAACACTTCAGTTTTATTTGTATATATAAAAAAGTCCCAAAGAGCTTTCGACCTGCATGCTGTGTGCGAATTTGTGCCACTACTCGCTGTGAAGAAGACTACAATTTGTATGGTATCGAAGTAGTTACCATTGTTTGCCACTAGGGGCGTTGTTTCGTTGCCATACAAATTGTAGATAACTTCTATACGATCCTAGTAGCTAGCATCATCTCAATATTTATTATTAGTATTTTTTTCGAATGGGTCTACGCTAATGGCTTTTGGCCGTATTAGCTTAGTCGGTCTGGTGACTGCCATGTGGCATGTCGTTTGGTGGGGAGACGACGAGGGAGTTTTACTCCCTCCTGCGAACCGGTTTTTTAAAATAGCTAATTATCCGTAGAAAGTTATTATTAGGTCTGGAGAGACCGTAGTCCCTCCTACTGAGGGTCCGACCCCTTCCTCACTCACTGACGAGTGTGGTTGCTCACGCGCGGTAGCACAAACTAACGGCGTATTGGTAGGGATAGAGAAGCTCAGTTTTTAGGATCTGGGAGGGCCGTCCCTCCCCCCTTCCGCGTGCGGTTGGGCGGACTCGCGCGCGAATGTCCTGATGTCGAGTGCTTCCGCAGTATTGATAGAGCTCTCTATAACAATATCGCGGTCGCGGTCATAATTATGTGTGGCTACACTAGTGGGAGTCGAACTCGGATCCGGGTTCGAGTCCGGTGGTCCCGTGTTTGAGTCGGTCCGTATGTCTTTACGTGTGTTCGTGTCTGATGTAAGACTTCGGGGTAGGCGCCGGCGTCTACCCCGGTGCTTTTCTAATTACGCGGGTGCATGTTTTTGTGTTTAGGAGAACTCCTTTATTTTGTTTATCAAGTCCGTGTGACTTGCTAGTGCTGACATGCGGTCCTCGAAGGAACCTCGCAGTTTTGTGACGAAGATGTTTAGCTCCATCGAATCGATGTTGCTTAAAAATTTGGCGGCTAACGCTATGTCGGCGCCGAAATTGGAGGTCGGGGACGGTTTTGCAGGTCCCGTTTCTGTGGCCCTATTGGCCGGGGGAGGGGGGACCTTTGTCGGACTGGCTGGGAGGGCCGACGACCTTTGATAAGAAGGTCCTTGTGGACCCTTTTGGGATAACCCCCAAGCAGGTTTGGAGGGAGGAGGGGCAGGGACGTACCTCTGCTTGGGAGGGGCACCTTTCTTTGGTAGTACTTTGCGCCTTTTTACTTGGGGTGCGCGTTTGCACCCTTTGTAGTTGGCCGGATGGCCAGAAGTATAACATAGGACGCAGCTTGGGGGAGTAGTCTCCTCAGTTGGGTTCCTACGCGGACATTCGGACGTGCCGTGGTCGCCCAGGCATTTGACGCAGCGCGGTCTGGCGAAGCAGTTCCGCGCTGAGTGGCCATACAGTTGGCAGCGATGACACTGCCCCGGCATTCCCCTTTTGTAGGGGGGTTCGATGGATAAGCCTGTGATGTGGCATACATCTTTGATGTTGAAGAAGGCTTTTCCCTCCGGAGTGGGGGGAAGCACGACAAGTACCATGTTGTACTGGTATTTCTTTGCGGGGTGGTACATCCTGTGTAACTCTTTGGCGGGGATCCCCTGTCTACAGAGGTCCTCGAGGACGGATTCCGTGGACAGCTCTTTATCTACACCCTTGATGACGACTCGCAGCATGCGTTCGTCCTCCAGGGCGTATGTGTGGTATCCGATCTGCTTTTCTCTGAGAAAAGCAGTCAGTTTCCTATGGTCGTTTGGGGTTGGGACCTGCATCATGATTCCGTTTGGGGTGTTATGGGCTGACGAGTAGCTGATACGCTGCTCATTTATGGCCCCACTTATTAGGTTCCACTTTGCCTTCTCCTGTACTATAACAGGAGGCGGCAGTTTGGGGGCCTTGGGGCTGTTTGGGGCCGCGGCTTTTGTGCCGTCAATCTGCATGGGTTCCGCACGTGGTGGGGATACCGGTTTAAATCCCTTTCCGTTTTTCGCGCGGTTTTGCCGGTGGCGTCGGCGAGGAGCAGACCGCAGAGGAAGCGCCGTCCGAGCGTTTCCTCTTCTTGGTCTTCCTACCTTTTACGGTTTGAAAACCGTCCTCCCCCTCGGAGGTCTCCTGCTCGGAGCAGGACATCTCCGACTGGGATGTATTTATGTTGTCATCGCTCTCTGGCGATGACGTTGTAGTCGCTGTCGTCGCCGGCGACTCTACGGACGTAGCTGCCGGAGAAGCCGGCGAGCTAGTGGGGATATTTACTTTCTTAAATGACTCCCAGGCCTCTGAGGCTCCTGGGAATTTTTGGTCCATAAAGGACAGGAACAACCTCAACATGTTTTCATCCATGGTGAGGCAGTTTAATCTGTCCCTTTTGGGTCTGCTCTCTATTTAAAATTTTTAATTTAAAGATTCAACCCCTCCCGACATCCGGGGGGGGGGAGGTGTGTGCGTGGAGGAGTCCACTGGTGTGTAACCTAATCGTAAAATTACACTTTACTTACTTTCCTTTGTTCCTCGGACGCAGAAACGCACCGACACTACACTATCGCTATGCGAAGCGATCGCGACGGTGGAAAAGTGTTAAAAACGGTCGCGTCGAAAAATAACGGTCGCGGCGAAAATTAACGGTCGCGGCGAAAATTAACGGTCGCGGTGGGAAACCTAACGGTCGCGGCGGGAAACCTAACGGTCGTGACGGAACGCGCGAAAAACCGGCGTCACGTCGCTGCTTGAAGCCCCGAGAAGAAGGCACTGGCACTTGTGTAATATATTTAAATACTTTACTCATATATATTAACCACCACACTTAATATATATATATACTACTAATAACTTTAACTTTCTAATAACTTTCGCAGCCAAGCGTTACCACTTCTTACTGCCCCCCAAATCGGAATTTGAGAGCAGAATGATCTCATATAAATTGCATGATTTTATGTAATACTAGCTGCCCCGGCGAACTTCGTACCGCCATATTGACATTTCATTCGCACACCCACTTTTCGGGAGATTTTGCTATCTTTTTTTTAAATTTTTTTTTTATTCAAACTTTTTCCTTACAATAACGAGGACATAAAAGAAATATTTATCCAATTTGGTGCAGTCGTTTGGAAATTATGCGCGTACAAGCATTTCGGTAATTCATTAACTATTTATTTATATAGATTGTAACTACCCCTTTGACCTATTACATATTGGTTTTACACCCGTAAAATCTAATTCAGTCATAATTGGCGCGTCATGAGCCTATAATTATTATGACGATGTGTGCGATGGATATTGAAGTAATTGGTTTTGTGGTGTGCGAATGTTAAGGCGTAAGGCGAATGTAATGTGTAATTTGAAAAAATCTATTACGCGTTGATAGCACGGAACCCTCCTTAGACATATCATCCTGACTTTGTTAGATTATTCATGATTAAAATTTATATATTGATCTTTTGAAGAATAGCATGGCATGATTTAGAAGACAGTTATTGTTTTTTTTTTTTAAATCACTCAAATGTATGAGTCTGCTTGGGTACTTCAGAGCTTAGGGACCGCCCTCGTATTATAATAATAATAATAATAATAATAATAAAACACTTTATTGCTCACAAATTACAAAATAATAGTATAGCCATAAAAACGGTTAGACAGTGTGGGCAAAGGCGGTCTTATCGCTTAAAGCGATCTCTTCCAGACAACCTTAGTGTCAAAGGAAAACTTAAATGTAAGTTGTATAATTAATATAACTAAACATAAAATATAAGAAATTAATTACAAATACATACATCTACATACTGTACATAGACATAATATATACTAAACCATGATGCTATAATATACATAGATACATACATAGTATTTATGTGTATAATAAATTAATAAATATTAATATATAGAATACATGAATATAGTTACAATCTAGTCGTTTTGTAGATGTTTGTGCAATTTAGATTTAAAAATTGCAATTGAAGTGGAGTGTCGTATGTCAGGTGGCAGTGAGTTCCAAAGGATTGAGGACTTTACGGTAAAGGAGTTATAGTAGTAGCCAGATCGAGCAAGGGGTATCTCTAAAGTATTGTCCATATCAGAGCGAAGAGAAAGGCTGTGACTAGCACCAAGGAATTTGAAGCGTTCCTTGAGATATATCGGTGCACGAGGATCATACAGAGTTTTGTATAAGGGAGTCAAAATATGCTCCTCGCGACGCAGTCTGATGGGCAACCACTTAAGTTGACGTCTGAAGTCGGTTACATGATCAAACTTGCGCAAACCGAAAATGAATCTTACGCAGAGGTTTTGGATACGTTGGAGTTTATTGATCAATTCATCATTGAGATCTATGAGGCAGACGTCCGCGTAGTCGAGGATCGGCAAGAGTAGCGACTGCGCAAGTTCAGTCTTTGTTTTTTTAGGTAGCAAATTTTTTAGTCTTCTAAGTGACCCAGATGCTGCGTAAACCTTTCGACTAATCTCAGATATGTGAGGTGCCCATGACAAGGAAGAATCAAAGCAGACACCTAGATTTTTAACGACACTAGTTAAATTTAAGGGTACATTATTTAAAAAAATTTGAGGAACTGTAAGTTGTTTGAGCTTATCCATCTGCTTAACGCCACCAATGATAATTGCCTGAGATTTGTTCGGATTAATTGTCAGCCCATGAGATAAACTCCAATTGTAAATTTTAGAGAGGTTATGATTTATTTTGCAGATTAGTGCATCTATTTCTTTAATATCGGCTTGAGAGTAGATTTGGAGGTCATCCGCATATAAATGGTAATGACACGTAAGCAAGGGGGTTATAAAGTTAATAAATATTGTAAAGAGGAGAGGAGAAAGTACACCGCCTTGTGGCAATCCTGCAACCACATCACATAACCTAGAGGACCTACCATCTACGCGGATGCATTGCTGTCGACCGGCGAGATAACTGCTAAACCACGTGATCACTTTGTCAGAGCCGAGCACATTTCGAAGCATAGCCAATAAAATATCGCTGTCAACCGTACAAAAAGCGTTGCTAAAGTCCAGGAGAACCAGCGCAGTCACAAGTCGGTTGGACATCCCCAGACGAATGTTATCTGAAACATTGACTAGAGCAGTAGTGGTACTATGTCCTGGACAGAACCCAGACTGATATATATTTAAGAAATTAATAGAATTAATAAATGAATTGAGCTGGTTTGAAACAAGCCGTTCGAGAACTTTGGATAGGTAAGGGAGAATGGATATGGGTCTAAAATGGGAGGGTAGTGAAGGATCATTAGTTTTTGGAATAGGGACAACCACTGCAGTACGCCAACAACTCGGAAAGGAACCAGTACTGAGCGAAAAGTTGAAAATGTGGCAGAGTATTGGAATGAGGATTTCTGAACCAATTTCAATCATTCTACGGCTTATGCCATCGACACCCTCTGCATTGGATTTAATAGCGTTCATGCTTGTTTGAACTTCTCGCTCAGTTAAAGACCTAAAAGAGAAAATAGATTGCCCAGAATTTTTGTTGGTACTTAAAGCGTGCAGTGTAGCCTGTTTTAGGTTACTGGCGATAGGGTGAACGGTAGTGAAGTGATGGTTAAGTGAGTCAAGATCAACCTTGATCTGTGGAGCAGAACCCGTTTTACCGATTCCTAGTGTTTTCAAAAATGACCAAACCTTGCCAGGATCACCACTTGTAACTGATCGATGTATATGGAGGCGTTGTGCATCTCGGCACATCCTACTACAGCGATTACGCAATTCCTTATACCGATGACAATTTTCTTCCGAGGGATTGTGTTTATATTTAACCTTCGCAGCATTTCGCTTGGTCATCATGACTTTAATGTCACTCGTAAGCCATGGAGCGGGGAGATGTTTAAGGCGAACAGGTCGAAGCGGAGCATGCATGTCAAACAGGTGGATTATAATATTATTGAAGTTCTCCAGCTTCTTGTCTATTGTAGTAGCATTAAGCACCGTGTCCCAGTTAGAACTGATGAGGTCGTTCACAAACTTTTGTCTATCTATACAGTCTAAGCTACGTCTTAAGATTGTTCGGGGCTTAGGCTTAGGACATCTGATCTTATAGGACAGGAAGACAAGGTCATGATAAGAGAAGGCTTCAGCAGAAAACTGACCGTGGGTGGCGACATGATCAAGAGAAGATACCATACCAAGATCCAACAGTGACGGTAGACAGTGAGGTGCATGATGAGTTGCAGCTGAAGGCAGTATATTAAGGTTTGTACTCTCAACGATAGAAAGCAATCTTTTAGAACGAGAATCCGCTTTAAGGAGACAGGTATTAAAGTCACCCAAAATTAAAGTGTGATCAAATACCGGAACCAGTGATTCGAGCATCGTTTTAAAAGAACTGAAGTAGTCGATATATAGGTTAGGGCTGTAGTATACTCCCAACAGAACCTTTGTGTGACCTAGGAGTACCTCCAGAAATAAATGTTCAGATGATTCGGAGTATTGAGATGGAGAGGCATTGACGACACTGTAGGGGATATGGCTTTTAAGGTATATAGCTACTCCACCTCCACCCTTGCCCGTTCTGTCATTACGTATTATGCGAAATCCAGGTAGGGAGTAGGAATAAGAAGAAAGGCAAGGTTTCAAAAAGGATTCAGACACAAGAATAGCATGTAGATGTGAGAATAGCATGTAGATGTGGTATCGTATTATAGTATAGGTTAAAATCATTTCATTGTTTTAGAAAAAAAACGAATGAACCTTCCTGAGAATATTATCTCTACTATATTTTAAACTTTTGAGAGTTATGTCTATTGCACATAATGTTACTTATTTTTTATTCGACTTGAAAACAAGTATATTAATATAGCGTAGCTGTATATTTCCGGAAGAATTTTCATATGAAATAGAATATATAATATGACGTATATTATGTTGGCGTTTGATCACTTCCTGCCTCTGGGCGGGCACTTTTCATTTCAAAACATTTTGTTATATTACATAAATATTTTTTTTCATATTTACCTACTCTCCTTTTCTGAAAGAATACATTCCTAATGCTTCACAGATATCCCATAGAGTTATTATATACATGTTCATTCTCAAAATAACATATGCCTGAATATTATTATTTTAATCATTCTTTTAAAATACAGGTGAGCGCTTTTGAAAGTATTTATAACTTTTAAAAGTATTTTTAAGTTTTTGCCCGCGTAAATACATACGTATTCCACGTATTCCAGTATCCCACGGGAACAATGTGCTTTTTCGACATAAATAGTAGCCCATGCTATGCCCATTAATCCAGAGCTTAAACTATTATTATACCAAACTATATTAGATTCCGTTATTGCGTGAAAGAGTAACAAACATCCATCCATCCATCCTCACAAACTTTCACATTTATAATAGTAAGTAGGATAATATCAATACTGACCAAAACACTTAGGTACTACCCAAGTAAAGTGTCTACATCAACATAAACTGGGATGATGTGTTAAGCAGTGCGCGCACTGACATCAAAATTGTCTCCCTCCTCCACCATTTGCATTCTGATTATCGTCTTTAGCGCACGCGAAATAGAGTTTCTTTAAATAACTTCTCCGCAAAACATGGCCGTATAGGAAACAATCATGTTTTGCGGAAAAAACTAACTCTATTTTGCGTGTGCATAATCGGAAAGTAAAAGTTCATAATCGGAATGCAAATGGTGGGCGACAGAGATAATGTTATTGCCAGTGGTCGCATGTACTAAGAGTCCTCATATCATTTAGCCAAGTTGCCATCGCTAATTACGACGACGAAGTTTGAAAACAAAAATGTAAGGGTGTGACATAAGCATCGCTAAGTGACACTACGATGCTTATATATGTTACCTAATGACATTTTTGTCATATCCCATACATCTTTGTTTTCGAGCATCGTCGTCGTAATTAGCGATGGCTAAAGGCTCTGATTTGATTATGTAGTTAGTACATACGGCGTAAGAACAGTAGTCAACAAGTATTATGTATAGGCTTAGAGCATTAATCCGATGTATAGCAACAAGTGAAGGTGTAACAGCATAACACAAGTATGTATTATCAGGGAATCTAATTCATGAGCAGGCGCGATCCGAAGTCCGATCATGTCCCCATGTGACATCCCCCCCCCCCAAATGTTAGAAGAGAGGCTGACAGGTTTAGCTCTTCGAACTGTTCACCCAGAGATGGCCCCCAGAACTCTCAAATATTCTCAACCCATTTGGCAATAAAAATAGGAGACTAGACGGATATTTTCTGTGCGCAATAAAATCTTATTTACTCGACATATTGTATCTGTTACTGTTCCTGACCGCCTCCAAAACCTGTGTACAGTGTTCTCATAATAATAATTCATTAATTGTATTATGAAGACGGACAGCATGCACACTGCAATCACGACTCTATTGTCAATTACATGTCAGTTCCATATCATATCTTAACATAATACGAACAAATTATGACAACAGTCAACCTGCTCATGAATTAGATTCCCTAATTGTACCTAAGTCTATAGATATGAAATTGTAAGTTTATTCAACAAAATAAAAAAAGCTAAATTATCCTTTATTTATGCTGAAGCATGATGTAGTTAGGCGAAACTCCCGCATGATTTACGGCCGTCAAACTGCGATTAAACATCCATACAACATAACTCTTTGCGCAGATGTACGCCAACTTCATACAATTTCATCCAAAAAACTTATCTAAATGGGTAAATAGTATTGTTTTTAAGGGGATTATAATATTTTGCTACAGTTAATTCGCGTTGGGAAGGCAGTGAATCAAACGTACATATTATATCAAAATTGCTTACTTTAAGGATTAATTCACACTGCAACGAAACGATACGCGCCGCGGCGCTGCAGCCAGCAGTCAGCACATAATATTCTCACAACATAACACAATTAAACATATAATGACCAGATGATGCCCGCGACTTCGTGAGCGCAAAAAGAGATCCCACGGGAACAGCACATTTTTCAGCCATAAAGTAGCATATTATGTCCCTCTCCGTGCGCTACTTCATGTCTGTGACTTTCATGATGATCGGTTAAATAGTTTTTCGTGAAAGAGAAACAACCAAGCAAACTCACATTCACATCCTACTAATATTATTAATGTGAAAGTTTGTCCTCACAAACATCCTCATGGATGGATGGATGGAAGTTTGTGAGTCTTTCACACAAAAACTACTGAACAGATTTCGATGAAATTTGGTATGGTAGTAGTTTAGGCTCTGGATTAAAACAGGCTACTTTTTACACCGAAAAAGTACAGTTTTCCCGAGGGATAGCCGATACTATATTTACGCGGGCGGAGACACAGGAAAAAACTAGTTTATAATATTAGTAAGGATAAACTGAGGTCTTTTTCATCCGTTATTGGATGATTTATACGGTATTCTCCGAGCGAAGTAACCACTCTAGAATCACTGTAGTGCCTGGGACATAAATGTCGTAAGGTCCAGAGACACGTCTGGGGCCAACCATGTGTGGGTTTCCTCACGATATTTTTCTTCACCGTTAGAGCGTCCGTATAATGTGTAGTGATTGATTGATTGATTGATTGATTCTCCTTTATTGGTACATATGATAGAGATGCTTAACACAGATACATCTACACCAGTAATTCCCAAAGTGGTCCAGGTGGACCCCCTCCATGGAGACTCGACGGGGGTCTACTTTGAACGTGACAAAAAATGGGGGTCTACAATCGTAAGCAGGGGTGCATGAAAATTAATTTGGTTGCGATAGTGAAGAACTAAAATGTTGGCTTGTTATTTTAAATAATATGATACCTAAATTAAACCTTCTCAATAAGACAATTTACAAATAAATTGAGAAAAAAATAGATAGTTCCGAACTGGGAGTCAAACCTAGACCATGTCGGTAACGCGCCGAGTGCTCTACCAGTTGAGCTGTCCGGCCCTATGCCACTTTCCTTTTTCAATTTCATTATACGGTAATACAACAACACAAACAATATGATACCTAAATTAAACCTTCTCAATAAGACAATTATCTCCTATCAATATAGGCAGATAATATTTTAAGAAGATCAGCGACTGTTACTTGTAAAAACTTGCATATTCCATATTCAGTACAACGCGTCGAGAGTTGCCGCGCCGGCCGCCGCCGTCCCGTCGGCAACGCGTGTTCAAACGTGCAAATTAATACGACTTGTGGTGTATGTACTTGCAATCTTGTATGAACGTATTTAATTCTTCACCAATATTTCGTATATTCATATTTAACGAATGTCAAGGATAAACGTTACTCATTTGTTTTCGAAATTTTATAAAGAACTTTTCTTTCTTTTTTTTAGAATCGATATTAGTGATTACCAGTGTCGAAAAAGTAAGTAACCTACCTGCCTAGTTGTATCCTACCTACCTGCCTATATAATATAATATCGCGTGCCTAATGCTAAAAGGGCGCATTTTTCAACATTTTGTATTAAAACTTGAATTTTTTTATTTATTATTTACAGGTAGGTAATTGATACGAAACATGACCGAATCTAAGAAGAAGTGTCGTCAGGATAGTGTTGAATATTTAAAATTTGGTTTTCTTCCATCACAGGCAGATAAACGATTGCCCGTCTTTGAAACCATCAAAGCTGGAAGACCACCTGAGAAGGTGTCATCCTGATAAAATAGGTAAAGATTTAAAATATTTTCAAATATAAAAAGAGACCCACCGTGCACAGAATGTTCGCTTCAACGTCTGAAAGCAACGATGGTGGCTTGCGGGCATCTTACAATATCTCATTACTTATAGCAAAATCTGGTAAACCACACACCATTGGAGAACAGTTAATTTTACCTGCTGTTGAAGAGGTTGAAGAGGTACTATTCGCGAAAACTTTGAAGGCGGACGCTAAAGGTGAATCAATACTTAATGTCCTGAGTGATTTTTTTAAAGAAAAATCGATTCCATTTACAAACGTTATCGGTGGCAACAGATGGAGCTTCTGCCATGGTCGAGCGATATAGGCCATCTCAAAAGAATTATACCAGAGGTAACTGCAATTCACTGTGTTATCCACCGACAACATCTAGTAATGAAAAATTTGAGTAATAGATTGCACAAATCGCTTCAATTTGTGATTAATGCAGTTAACAAAATACGAAGCAATACATTGAATACGCGCTTATTTGCACAATTGTGCGATGAAAATGATGAAGCTTCCAACGATTGCTGTTACATACCGAAGTACGCTGGTTGTCGAAAGATGCATGTTTATCAAGATTTTATTCACTTTTTTACTCAGTTTTAGAATTTCTGGAAAGTTTTTTTTCACAGTTTTCAAACTTATCGCAGGTAGAATGCCTTGATGAAGATATTCAGACATACGTTAAACATTTGATTGCCCTGCATGATGATTTTAAAATCCGATTTGAATACATTCTATTGATGGAAATACCACCATGGTTCATAAATCCATTTGATGAAACGGAAGTGGAGAATTTAATATTACAAGAGGAGCTACTCGAGCTTAAAAGAGGGTATCAAAAATTTTGGCTGCAGGCAGAAATACCTGAAAAATATCCTGGACTATGAGGAATCGCGCAAAAGCTTCTGATAGCGTTTCCCTCGTCATACCTCGTCGAAAAAAGTTTTAGTGCCGTTACAAACTTATTAACAAAAAAAGGAACAGATTGAATATCACAGAACGGGGAGATTTGCGGTTATTCCTTACAAAACTCAAGGCAAATATTGATAATTTGCTGTCGATCCATCAAGTACATCCATCTCATTAAAATTATATATTTTTTTGTAATTACCATTATAGAAGTTACATTTTGTTATAAATGAGTGTTTAATTTTGATTATATTACGACTGTTAAAACAATAATAATTATTAGTTTAATAATTTATATATTTGAATATATAATTTATATACCTACAGCACAAGGATATAGACTATATTTTTTTTACCACTCCGAATGGGACGTTTTCTAAATACAATTTGAGAGAATTGATTGGTCCTTGTGCTGAGTCACTGTAGATTTCAAAAAAGTAAAGTTGGATGAATTCACTTTTTCTATTAGCCAACTTTGCTTTTTTGACATCCACTCACAAAACAATGAATTAAAATTTAATTGAAAATTTGTTTAGTCTACCTACTTTACTATCAAATAATTAACCCTATGAAGCAATCAATACTAACCTTTTTTTTCTAAAACTGTTAATTCGTCATTGAAACTCAGCCACAACGCAAGTTTCCATAGATAGATAGATCTAATCTTCACTTTTTTTTCGAGAATTAGAAATTGGTAGTAATGTAGTAATGTAGAATCTAAATGCAGGGGGTCCACCGAATCCAGCATAATTTGTTCTCTATGAAACAAAAGAGTCTGGGAACCACTGGTCTACACTATACATAGCCTTTGACTCACTGAAATAAACTAACTAGATAGGCTGTGCTTGTGACATCTGTCAATAAGACATTGATACTTCTATGTTTTATTACTGCTATATTATTCAAAATAATGTACTTGAGATCTGAAGAAGTCTCATTGTTACACGCCACTACCTGGGAATCGAACCTGCAATCTCTCGAATGCGAATCAACCGGTCTACCCACTAAGCAACGGAGTTCAATATTAGTAAGGATATCGTATGAAGAACTACTTGTCATAAAATTGATTACATGATTTTCCTATTGCATTAAATGCGTACGGACCAAGTTATTATTAGATTGTATACTGAATGTATATTAAATTAAAAGTTGTTTAAACAATAATGAAGTATAATGAAGTTCCGTAAGTGGTTCCGTCGGCGTTGCGTTCTAATACTCGATCTGTGCCATTCACTAATAATTAGCGAATCTTAGCAAATTTGCCTTACATACACAAATTGAATTTACACATGGCATTGACGTACTGTATTTAGGGACGTCGCAAAAGAATATAATTTAAGTAAAGTTTCGCTATATTATAATATTTTTTTTGGTTATAAAAATTCAGCTCCTTTTTCAGGTCAATAGTAATAAGCGCTGGACGGCGTATTTTTATACAATATATTGAAATAACAAGCATAAGGAGTGCGTTATCAGTATTTCACTACATAATGTTTTATACAAATTGAAGAAGGTACTTTCATTAAAAAAAAATTAAAACTGCTCCATCGCGCGGTGTCGGTGTCAAAATAGTTTAAATAATGACAGCTACAGACCATAACCATAAAACTGGACAGATCGGTCAGAGTAGACATATTTAGGTTTAATTTCTGGTGTGTAGAGGGGGCATTAGTATGTGTGTGTGCGCCGATTCGGGCGGTCTTGTATGAAGATGTAATACTGCATACGTCTGTGACCGACCTGAGCAGTTTAATCGTAGTGGCGTGTAGCGGGCATTAGTTAGCGGGCGTGCGCCGATTCAGGCGGTCTTGTATGAAGATGTAGTACTGTATACGTCTACTGCGAGCGACCTGTGCAGTTTTATCGTTGTGGTGTGTAGCGGGCTTTAGTATGTGTGCGTGCGCCGATTCGGGCGGTCTTGTATGATGTTGTACTGTATACGTCTACTGTGCAGTTTTATCGTTGTGGTGTGTAGGGGGCTTTAGTATGTGTACGTGCGCCGATTCAGGCGGTCTTGTATGAAGATGTAGTACTGTATACGTCTACTGTAACCGACCTGTGCAGTTTTATCGTTATGGTGTGTAGGGGGCTTTAGTATGTGTGCGTGCGCCGATTCGGGCGGTCTTGTATGAAGATGTAGTACTGTATACGTCTACTGTGCAGTTTTATGGTTGCGGTGTGTAGGGGGCTTTAGTATGTGTGCGTGCACCGATTCAGGCGGACTTGTATGAAGATGTAGTACTGTATACGTCTACTGTGACCCCCTTTGCAGTTTTATGGTTGTGGTGTGTACGGGGAATTAGTCGATATTTTGCTGTTATAGCCCTTTACTGTGAGTACACTATACGGAAATATGAGCTCCGTAGATAGTACGTCAATGTCTAACGGTAGCCTAGAAATTACTTTACGTGATTGTAATTAGAAAACATCGACAAAGTTTTGGCGTTTACAAAATTAATTCAATCGGAGTAAGTTAATAAACAAATTCATGTAGATTCTTTACACCACGAGTACAGTACAACCACATTCTTTAAGTACTTCGGAAATCATCGTCATTATCATAGAATAACTATATATATTTCTTAAACTATAACCCGACTTTGCAAATTATATAGCCTATGTTACACGGGCTCTTAGCCTATATTACTTACGAATCATTCATTAAAATCAATCAGAAGTTTAGCCGCTATGACGAAACAAACATACATAGACTGCCAAAATCATTACCCCCTTCCTGTAAGCTTTGCCCGTATCGGGTAAAAACGTTGATTGCCGAGGAACATTAAGAAACTAGTTGTGCTGTAAGTAGTTGTAACATCTACTAGCGTTTTATATACTTATTGAAAGAACGTGTAAAAATTAAGATAGTCGTGCTTAAGATAAGCTTAACTAAATACTGAAAGATTTATTTTTTCTCATTTAGTTACATTTTAATGTGAAATGTTGTAGGTTCAAACTACTTTAGGTATTACAAGCGAGAGACGGCCATTTTATATATCTATGGACGCTTTCACACCACGTCAATCTGGTCCGGTGGTAAGTTCTCGAAGAATTTGTGTTACGGGTACCGGAAATATATTTAATACTTTTATATTGTACACATATTTAAGATTTTTATTATATTATACACAAATTATATATATATATATATGCTTCGGCGGGATTCGAATCCGCGATTTCCGGCTTGAGCACCACTACGCTCAACCACTGAGCCACAGAGGTCGTCATTCCATTCCATTCCGAGAGTCCATTACTTACAGACACATGTTATGATACTTTAAGGAGAATAAATCCTGTACATAATTGATTGGAGTTTTAGTAACTGGACATAAATACTGATTGTAGAGAGAACTTTACACTAGTTAGGAGCAAACATACATACATACATACATAGACTGCCAAAATCATTCTCCTTCATTTTGGCTTCGCCGAAGTTGGGTTATTAGTTTGTAATGTTGATAGTTATTTTGCTTGTAGTAGCAATCAGGAGTCTTCTTTAATTACCTTTTTGCTTAATTACAGTCCGTCTGTGCCGCCACAAGATTGTAATAGGTACTTTATTGAATTATATCGCGACCACAGACTGGGAATAGTGTAGATAGGGTGACGGAAAAATGTAGCATTTTTGTTCTCAACTTTTATAAGTACTCTGAACGGACTTGATTGGACGGATTGGACGGATTGTACTATCAGGAAATCTAATTAATTAGCAGGTTGACAGTGGGGTTAGCAGGAACATTTGACAACTACGTATTCGTAACGTTATCGAAAGAGAATTGTACGAAAATTATGACAGCGCCCATACAATTGACATTCGATAGCGTTACGAACACGTAGCTGTCAATGGAGATGATGACTACATATAAAATATTGAGTTAAATTGATGTATTCAAAAATATTGAGGTATTACAACATAATAAATATAATAAAAAAAATATAATATTTTATGTGTAGTTTAGTAATTAGAGACATCTAAAAAGTACAAAAAAGTAAATATTTTTTTTGCTAAATTAGTAAACAAAACCGTCATAATTAAATTATTTACATTATATACAAAAACATTCGTTATGGTAAGTATGAACTGAAACGCACAAATATCGGAGATGTTTACAAATATGTTCCTGCGGCCGTATACTTCATACACTTCAACCTGGGCGTGACGTCACAGCCAGGTACGAATTTAGTACGGAGCGTTTTCACGAGACTTTGTAAACAAATCGCTGTAATTGAAAATATAGACTTTTGATATACCG
Source organism: Phengaris arion (assembly GCA_963565745.1). Lineage (NCBI taxonomy): Eukaryota > Metazoa > Arthropoda > Insecta > Lepidoptera > Lycaenidae > Phengaris > Phengaris arion. Next base: position 1,748,580 of record OY751431.1, read on the forward strand.
ATTCTTCTGAGAAGTTACTCATATTTAAGAGAACTACTCATATAAGCAATAAAAAACTTCAGTCATCTAGCCCATTGTTCCTGCTTGGGCTACAGTTGTTATAATTTGTACGTATTATGTTGTTCTTCTTCTTTTGGCATAGCCTCTCCTGTAATAGAACTCCTATTCAACGTCAGAGTGATATTCGTATTAAGTTATTAATATTATATCAAACTGACATGTCATTGACATTGTTTTATGACCGCATGCCGTATATAAGTATACAAACAAATTAAGAAAATACTCTTATGAATTAGATTCCCAGATAGTACTTGCACGGTTACATACCTATATTTAGCTTCTTGCTTTAATTGAATCATTCGCTAGACGAAACATAACGAACGATAGAAAAGTTAACGCCAGTTTTTAGTAGGGCCGTGGTATCGCTACGGTCAATTCGCTCCATGCGGATACCTCAAAAGTTGGAAGTCTTCTATCTAAAACAAGAACACGAAAATTAAATACAACTATTAAGTGAAGTTGCGAATTAGATCTGTGGTTAATTTTCCTTTGCTTTCTGCAGACAAATTTTCTACTACAATTTAAAAACATTTAAGATAAAATAACACTTTTAAACTTGATTGTATCCTTACTAAGTACAGTAAAACAAATTTGCTAAAGGTTTTGACAATTTTTGTGTTTCCATACCAATTGACAGATGATGTATGAAAAATGACAACTATCGAAAACCATTAGAAACATGGTCGCGCTGTGATTTAATTTAATTCTCACTTTAAAACATAAAAAATTACGTCTTCATTTGGTTGGATGCTGTATAATTTTCTGTGTTATAATAGTAAATAAATAGGTACTCAGTAAGTACCTACTGTACGCCTCGTTAGTCCAGTGGTTTAAAGCTTGGCTTACAACTCCGGAGGTCGTGGGTTCGATCCATGCGTTGAAACAACAAAAAATGTTATGTCTGGTTAGGAGTGTGCAGGTTGATCACCTGATTGTCTGTTTTATTTTTTTTATTTTTTATTATGAAATGAATCAGGAAACGAGCAGACGGATCGCCTGATGGTAAGCGATTACCGCCGCCCATGGACGCTTGCAACACCAAAAGTGTTACACTTCTAACTGCTCTGACGTTGCGACTTGCGTTCCCGGTCCTTAAAGTCCCTAACCCCCCTTGGGCCTCCAAGGTCTGACAAGAAAGATGATCCATGCGTCGTCGGATGGGCGTGTAAAAAGTCGGTCCTGCACTTAAGCCTTTAGCTAAGTTGCCATCGCTAATTACGACCACGAAGTTCGAAGACAAAGAGTGGGATTTCACATAAGCATCCCATTATTTCAAATCCCCATACATTTTTGTTTTCGAACTTCCTCGTCGTAATTAGCGATGGTAACTTGGCTAAAGGCTCTGATCTTTCGCCAGTCGTGTCGGTCATCCGTACGAGAGTGAAAGAAGAGAGAGTGCTCTTGTGTATTGCGCGCACAGTGTGCCAATGAAACCGGCGTGTCACCGTCACCGAAATCGGCGTGGGAAGCTATAGCTAGGTGTCTCGATACTTTATGACCCTTAGGGTGAAAACCTTTTATTTGGGGTTGAATGTTTTTTACCTTCATTTACAAATGAAGCCCTTACAGTACGTCAACAAAAGGAACCTACGAACAATACTAACCCTCAAACGAAACAAGTCAAATGCACTGAATCTACTAATACACGTTTTGTATTGTGATTTGTGAAACGTTTTTCCCTAAGGACGCTTCAACCAAGATGAGAGAGTGAAGGCTTCATTCTTCATAATATTATGCTGCTGAACTGAAACCACAGAATAAATCTACATTTTAAATTTCTTTCGGAAATATTCGAATTAGGTAGATCCTATTGAACAAGTTGCAGCTCGACCAGGCATAAGATGAAAACAGCGCCGTTGAATCGTGCGCACGCACACATACTTACGTGTAAATACGTAGTACCATGTCTGCAGTCGTTGCGGTCACTTCCTTTGTGTTTAAATATTTTTAGGTGTCCTAGTCCTTTGCACTAGCAAAGGAAAACTTGATTAACAATAGGCCAGTTTCATCTATCAAGATCAAATGATATAAATTTGTTATTTACATAGATTCTATCATAAGAACAGCCTCCGTGGTCTAGTGGTTAGAGCTTGGCTCTCGACTCGGAGGTCGTGGGTTCGATTCCCGCATTGGAACAAAAAAATGTTGTTTCCAAGTTTGGTTAGGACAATTCAGGCTGATCACCTGATTGTCTGACAAGAAAGATGATCCATGCGTCGGATGGGCATGTAAAAAGTCGGACCTGCGCCTAATCTCTCGCCAGTCGTGTCGGTTATCTGTCCCACTGGGTTACGAGAGTAAAAGGAGGAGAGAGTGCTCTTGTGTACTGCGCACACACTTGGGCACTATAACATAACTCCTGCGTAGCTGGCCTGGTTTCAATGAAACAGGCCACCGTCACCGAAATCGGTGTGGGAGCTATTATTACTATTATCATAAGAAATACGAATACAACACTATTTTGTTATATAAATATGCGATTTATATATAATTTCTAAAATAAAACTGTAGTTTTATTATCTGTATGTCACGTGACCTAAAACGCCAGCCGCCATATTTTTCTTGTAAGTGACATCATAAGAACGTAATCAAATCGAATAAACAACAGCGAAAGTTAAATCTAAAGTTCATGCACTACACTCGGACGTCTGATATTTATTAGTTTCTGTTCTTATGACGCCATTCAACATTTGTCGTTTAAATTTTAATATTTTTCTCTTTGCATAAAAAAGATGAAAGATATTATTTCTAGGAAATAAAAATACTAGTCGACTGTCGAATCGATACCAACATTTTAAAATATATTTGAAAAAAAATGCAGAATAGCCTATTGCTAAGGTTTTTTCATGCCTTTACCATGCAATCGTTGGATTTTCAAACTATCCTTTTAATAACTCCTTATTAAATACCTATGTGTATTATTTAGCAAGATTTGCGCGAAATACCCTTCTTGGCAGTCGGGTAGAGTCGGTCGAGTCGGTCGGGTAGATCTTAAATATACGTATTAAATACAGTTTTGTGACACAAAGTTCTTCGAGAACTGACCACGGGACGAGATTGACGCCTGTGTGAAAGCGTCAGTATATATTATCATTAAACTACCTACAAAGTACATAATTTTAGGTATCTATTTATACAATTTCATAGACAGAAAGTCGCTTTTAACTAACAAAGCTCTCGGGGCCTCGAAGACACATAGCCGGTATCACTAGACACGAAATGCCACTCCTGTCCAGGGCGGTAATTCAAACAAATTCACATTCACGTATACAATATGTTAGAACGCGTATATTACCTCTATGTATGTATGTACGTATATACCTCTGCTTAGGTACATCCAATTTTTTGTAAACAAAATTACAATATATTAAACTTGATAGCATTATATCAGTAGGTACACTATAATGCTACTAATTTAATATTTACTGTGCAATAAAGAAATACAATGGCACATGAATTTAGTCGAATTTAATATTTTTGTTTACGATTAAGGTCCAATGTTTGTATACAAAAATTGGTCTCAATAGAGAATTTTCTGAGTAAATTCACCCAGACGAGAAAATTCTTTCGTAGGGACAGAAATAACCAAATGGTTCGCTTGAAAGTTGAAACTAAAATATATGGAAAATATATTTTCTGTTATTTATATTCATAAATAACAATTTATTTAGTTTATAATAATATACCAAACACTATCCTAAGGGCCTGATTCATAATTTACATGTAAGTGTCTGACAGCTTCGCCCGCGTGGTAGAGTGTTCGTGGCAAAAAACTTCTTTAGCAAATATACCTGCAATATAGGAATAGCACAGAGTAAAAATATATACTTTATAATAAATTATAATACGTAATTTTTAATAATATCAAATTGTATCCGTCTTAATAGCTTCTGAAAATACCACATTATTGCTGATCTTTTTAATTCTTTGATTTTTTAAAACTTAGAATGGGTATAGTAACCTATCCTTTAAGATAGACATATCTATGCCATTGCGGACTTTTTTGTAGACCTATAAAAGAGAAACAATCTCACCCTACATTGTTTTGTTATATTTTATCTCCAACGGGTTAGGTTAGGCAGCGTTTTCGATGTGTGTTGCCGTTTAGTCGCTATAAAGACCTTGGAAAAAGAATACTACATGGAAAGAAGGAAAAGTCAATAGGTTTTTGTACTTTGGTTGTTATTTTGTTGTTTTTTTTACGGCGTACGAATTACGACTAAATTGCAATGTAAATAAGTGACATCTTAAATTGAAAGAATATAAATGTCATTTGTGTACGCAAAGCTTCAACTAAAGTTGGGCGAGGATGGATTGATTAGACATCTCTTCTCTGTGTCGAAATGAGAATATGGAACGATGTATTGTGTCTTCCTCTCCTGCTAATAGCCGGTTATATATGCTATTAGCTGTCCCGACAAACGTTGTTCTGTCTCAACTATGAACTGGAATAAATAACTACACCTACACCTATAACCTACTCCAACATCTACGCCTACAACCTACACCTACACGTACACCTACATCTACAGTAGTTTCTACGTAATTTTTCCAAAATTTCTCACCGTTTAAACCTTCCCTGAACTTCCACAATTATTTCAAGACCAAAATTAGCCAAATCAGTCCAGCCGTTCGAGTTGTAGCGAGACATTGGAATTGCAATCCATTTTTAGGGTTCCGTAATACTTATGGAACCTTTATAGTTTCGCTCTGTCCGTCCGTCTGTCTGTATATCTGTCTGTCTATTCGATCACCTTGGTCGCGGCATTGTTAATAATAGTGTCGCCACAATAAGTTAATCGAAACTCGAAATAAACACATCAACCGGTCAACTTCAAAATTTCTAATTGTCAAATTTTCAACCATACTTAACCATAGACAACGACAATTGCGTTTTGTTATATCACCATTGTTTGTTATACCACGTGACACGTCCCACGGGAACGGGATAAAAAGTGTTTTTTGTCCATCTCCTGGTTCTAAGCTACCTCTCCACCAATTTTCAGCCAAATCGGTTCTGCCGTTCTTGAGTTATAAATAGTTTACCTAACACGACTTTCTTTTATATATATTATATATGCTATGAACGAGGGCGGCACTGAAAATTTCGGGAATCAAGGAAGTGACACAACATTACTATTTAAAAATGTATTTATTGCTTTTCGAAGTATTCTCCGCGAAATTTGACACATTTTTCCATACGATGGAACCAATCATTGAAGCAACCATTCCATTCGGAAGTTGGGGTCTCCTTAATGGCCGTTTTGTAGGCGTCCACAGCTTCTTCAGGTGATGAAAATCTCTGACCACGCAATTTAGGGAAAGTATAGAAATCATTAGGGCTTAGGTCGGGGCTGTACGGCGGATAGACCATCCGATCCAATAATTCTATGATTTCTTGCTCTAAAAACTCTTTTGTTCTGTGCGCGGTGTGAGAACTCGCATTGTCGTGATGGAGGATGATGCGGCGGTTGCAGTTCTCTTTACGGAGTTCAGAAACGACCTGTGGCAAACAAATGTTAGCATACCATTCTGCATTAACCGTTCTTTGTCCCTCAAGAGGAATAGTCGCAACATGCCCGGTTTTGGAGACAAACGTGGCCACCATTTTTCACACGAACACTCCGTGAACGAACAATTTTTGTTGGCTTTAACTCATTTTCGAACACCCAAACTCGTGACTGGTTTTTTGTTTCGGGTTCGTACGCGTATATCCAGGATTCGTCACCTGATACGATGTTGTATACAGCGTTTGAGGATCCTGCGTGGAATCTTTCGAGAGTTCTGACGCACCAAGTAATGCGAGCCGCTTTTTGCTCTTCACAGAGCAAATGCGGTATCCATCGGGAAAACAACTTTTTTACACCTCATTGTTCATGCAAGATTATTTGTATTTGACTCATGCCAATGTCTAAAGTTGGCTGAATTTCGCGGTATGTCACATGTCGATCTTCCTCAATCAGCTTACGCACAGCATCAACGTTTTCTTGGGTGTCTGCAGTTTTTGGACGACCTTGACGGGGATCATCACTGAGCTTGACACGTCCACGTTGAAATTCAGCAAACCAGTGATAAATTGTGGTTTTGGATGGGGTTTCATCACCAAATGCAGATATCATCCGGTCAACACACTGTTTTTGTGTTAAACCACTTCGAAAGTCATAATAAATCATCGTTCTAGAATTTTCTCGAGTCAATTCCATTTTCTCAACGACTAAACTGTATATATATATATATATATATATATATATATATATATATATACAATAGCCTATTCACACACAGCTTTGTATATATATATACAAAGTTGATTGACTGGCCAAAACCAATATTTCCAACCCTTAGGGCTAGATCGTTTTCTAAAATTCAGCCCCTAGAAGGGTAAAATAGGAGATGAAAGTTTTTATTATAAGGGTAGCGTTTACAAACCAATTTCACGCAGGCGAAGCCGCGGGAAAAATATGCTAGTATCTAATAAAATATGTTCCCCAACAATCTGGATAAGTATGTTCCGAACAAATTCTAAAAGTAACTTTAAAGACTATTCTAGAAGCGTGTTACATTAACTTAAATAGGTACTACAACTTCCTAACGGGTGATTAGGTAGTTGAATGGGAAGCCCATTTGAATCTGTTCTAAATTCAATTCGTATTTTTTAATCTTGTTAAAAACGAGTGATTTTGCCAATTGGTATCCTGTTCGTAACAGCCTCCGTGGTCCAGTGGCTTAGAGCTTGGCTCTCGACTCGGAGGTCGTGGGTTCGATTCCCGCATTGGAACAACAAACAATGTTGTTTCCAAGTTTGGTTAGGACAATGCAGGCTAATTACCTTATTGTCTGACTTTTTAAAAGTCGGACCTGCACCTGATCTCTTCCCAGTCGTGTCGGTATGTCCGTCCCACTGTGTTTCGAGAGTAAAGGAAGAGAGAGTGCCCTTGTGTACTGCGCACACACTTGTGCAGTATAAAATAACTCCTGCGTAGCTGGCTGGCTGGTTTCAATGAAACCGGCCACCGTCACAGAAATCGGTATGGGGAGCTATTATTATTATTATCCAGTTCGTAGATGGAGTATAGCTCAGATTAATAACTATTAATATAGGTAATTTCCTGCTTATTGTGATAACATCAATTATAAATAATTAATTTCACGTTTCAAACATTAAGTCGATGAAGTTTTTAAACGTGAGTGCTAAAAGCCCTATAAACTCTATGCTGTAGCCTTTTAACGTCTTATATTATGTAAGAATAAGACGAGGAAAGGGTTTGAATTTCGAACATTTGTGTTAATGTGCAGTATAATGAGAATTTTATGATAAAAGTTTTTGAAGAGTAAATTAATGGTCTAGATTTTTGAAGATACATTAATTATTAGCAGTTTCATACTATGTCCTAGATGTCTCAGTTTCACTACATTTTAGTAATGAAGTAAAATATTAATATTCTAACACTTGCTGCCTACACGCTCGGTTAACATTTGTGGATTTTCAAGCTTAGACCTTCTCTCTTGCTCCTGTCCCATAATGTGTCTACCTACTTAAAGGTAAGTCGATAGAATAAGTATTATTTAACAAGTCAATATTTTATTGGACATAGAACGACATAGCATTATACATATTTAAGAGTAGCAAATATTTCAAAACTAATGATAGGCTATGACGTACATTTGACAGAACAAATCTTCACACAAGAAAATGTGGAGTTATGCCGGGAATTCAATGGGTGACGTTGTGGATTTTGTATTTCTTTCATAAATTTGTGGTATTTCGGTTCTTAATGTGTAATATTGGTAGAATATTAACCTTTAAATATTCGTTATCGTACACAAGTATGGGTAAGTGGTACAACTTCTGAAAACGTGCTATTTTGACTTTCCCACCAAAACTCCCTAGGAACTTTCAGTAAAGCTTCTACCACTTTACTGAATCGACTGACATGACTCATGGACTGCACGGACTATTTATTTGGACTTTGACTAGATTTGACGATTTAGGAATTTAGGACGGTGTTGAAAATTGAAACGAAAGTTCTATTTCCCGCCTTTTTAACTTGACACTGGCAAATAGTTATAAGCCGATGCCATACATAAATAAATAAAAAAAAACGACGGGTTGCACTCCGGGAGTGCCGGCAGAAGTGAAAACTTTAATATTAACGTTGTGCATTTTTGATATTTTGGAATGGTTACAGAATAATTTTGTACGAATTGCTTTCATTATCAGTATTAAAGTACTATTATTTATGTGGTGGAATACAATATTCATTTATTGCGTTATCGTACACAAATATGACAATATAGATTACATTAAAAATTTAACACTTTAGAACTATTACAATTATTTTACATAATAATAATAAATAATAAAATAAACAAAATAAATTAATAATATTAATCTCATCCATGGATGCGCTTGGCACGCTGTAACATTAACACACACGAACATTCGCGCAAGCGCCCTGCGCCGCCTGTCCTCTCTCCATCCGTCTTACGAATTTTCGATCAGGTCACGTGTCCTGACGCGAGTTTAGAAATTTTTACCCATTCCAAAAAAAGTACACAGCGCCGCTAAAGAAGTTTTCACTTCAAAAAAAGAAAATGTGTGAAGATTTGTTTTTCGCCTTCTTGTGTTCACCAAACCTCAAATGACAGACATCTTGATTTCACCATACCTCAAAACTCAAACTGGCCTCAAACAACTCCAAAAGTGAGGCCATTTAAGTGGGGACAGTTTTTGCCTCAACATGCCTCGTCTATATACATCTATGGCTCTGTCATTATATTTGCATAATACGACATACAATAGTCGTCTTTTTTATAAAATCTGATAGAAATAGGCGTCGCTTTCTTCTTTTAAAATTGTAGGTAAGTCTCCATTATGTTCCCGACGACACGGGTGATAAACATTATTACACTTTAGGGTCAGCTCTCACCAGGACGATATGCGACGCTACACGGCGCGCGGCGCTGCATTTTTAAGTTAGGTAACTATTCAAAATTGAACTTTATTCACAACACAAAAAGATACACGTTTCTTAAGACATCAGTCATACACTGCACACGTGCTCTGCAGGCGATGCAACTAGACATTCGAACTCTTACAATGAAACGTGTATCTTCTTGTGTAATGAATAAAGTTCAATTTTGAAAAGCTATCTTAAAAATGCAGCGCCATGTCGCGTATTGTGTCGTTTCGGTGTGAATTGACCGTTACTCTTTCAGTTGTCATGTAAAAACGTCAAATAAAGTTAGGTAATGAATATTGTAAGCATTAAAAATGATTAAAATAATAAAATAATTTAGTCTTTGTTATCCATTAGTTTTACGGTTCCGTACCCGATGTGTAAAACCCTATTACTGAGACTTCGCTGTCAGTCCGTTTGTCTATCTGCCTGTCACGGCTGTATCTCGCGCACCGTGATATCTTGACAGTTGAAATTTTCACAACGTCTGTTGCCACTGTAACTACAATTAGGTACTAAAAACAGAATAAAATAAATATTTAGAATTTATTTTTTGCCGTTTTTGCTCGATATTAATAACGGCAACCGGTAGACACTTGAAAGTTTCTCACAAAAATTCTCTTACAAAGTAAATACTAAATTTTTACACCACACCACCACCGACTACGCTACCTACGAAATTTTATGGTGGTTTTTAGTATTTTTTTCAACATATCTGACCGTTTAAGCCTTCCCTGAATTTCCACAAAATTTGCGTTTTACCGATTAAAAAGATAAAGATAAACCAGTATAAGCCAGAGAAGTAAACCTAGATTAATTTAAATTACAGTTAAATCTAGATTCAACAGAACCAGATAAACAAGTTTTCATATGGGTGTTATATGAAAAGGTAAATGTCGTAGCAGAGATTTACCTCTTCATATCAACAGTTGTCGTATTTTTGTTACGAAAATATCAGAACTCGGAATAGCTCGTTTCATGAGTATTCATGAATTCATAAGTAGGTATACAAAGACATCAGTAAATTCAGGAGAAATTTAGATACAGAACTTCATATACGTATATAATATAATAAATATCCTTCCTTTTACAGACAATTTGTCAGGACCAATATATTTATAATGTTCGTTTTATTTTGAGATTTGATGCTTGTGAGATTTGCTACTGTTGCTTATAAGATAAAATATGAAAACGGTAACATGAGGGTAAGCTACACCGGACAATATAGTTGCTAGAGCTACAAAAGTTAAGCAACTCCTCTCGCGTAACTCCTCTGGTGTTGCAGATGTCCATTGGCGTCAGAAATCGCTTTCCATCAGGCCATCAGAACCCCAATTCTCGTATTTAACTTACACTTTCAATTTACTTTCAATGAATTCTAAATGAATCGTCTTCGGTCTTGACATCATAAACTGATTTTGGAGTTTGGACCAATCAGAGGCCTGAATCTCGTATATAACTTAGACTTGCAACTTACCATCAATTAATTATAAATTAATCATCATGTTATCATAAATTGGTCGAAAGTCGGTATTCTACTACACTATTATAAATGTACTAACATTTAAAAATTCCAACACAGTCATTTTGAAATTACATTGACTGCAATTCATAAATTCAAGCGAGTACTAAGACAGCTGTTGCTTGACGTTTGTACGATCCAGTGTTGCCAATTATTGTCACTTAAGGTGCGTCTACTGCTCATGTTTTTTGAAACATTACACTAAATCATCGAAATTGGGGCATGTCTATGCACATTTGTGTATCATCCCCACATGTAAAAATTAAAAAAAATCCGTTTGACGGTTCGATTCGAGTCAAATTGGAGTCAAGTTTATAAATTTATGAGAATACCGTTTTCTATGGATAAGTTGTTCGCTCAATCTACAATCAAGTTTCGATACAATAATAATTGCATCGCGGTGAAATTCGTCGTTTGATTGGATCCCGACTGTATCGCACAAGTATCGAAGATGCTTATTTTCGGATTAAAATAGCATCGACCATCGACCTTCAGAACGCATGTGACGTTAGTTTGACGTTTATGAGAATACCATTTTGCTGTTTTACACTTCGAGGCTGCATTGAAACTATATTATTGTAAGACTTAATTGGCAGAATCGACCTACTGGTTGCTCGTTGCCTATTCCAAAAAAAAAACTTTCGACGTCTAAAATAACGACAATCAGGATGTGAGCGAATGTTAGGGATGGCGATTCTTTCCGAAAAAGATCGATTTTTAAATCGATCCGAATCGTGACCTGATGAATCGATCACCGAAAAAATCGAGGTCTAAAATATCGATTTCCAGAAAATCGATCTTTTTTCAAATTTGCTTTATTATAATTATTTATTATATACTATTTATTATAATTAACGATCTTTTAATCAGTGAAATCAGGGAATTCGATAGTAACAATTATTTTTATTATCATATCAAAGTATCAGATCAGGTAGAAAACAAGACATAAATTTAAATGACTTACATACATGGTTAGATTTAATAATCACAACTAACAGAGCAAAGAGCAAACTAAAAATAATAGCATCAAAGAAAAAATAAGGAGCGCTTTACTTACGCACTCTCAATTAGTTATTATTCCACAACAAACACTACATAAAAATCTGTATGGATATATCTGTATGTATATCATATTATGTAATCACAGTATGTTTAATAAACAGTCACTCAATCAAAATTCAAATAACAAACAAACAAATTAATGAATGATGACGCAATGTCAACCACAATGTAATGCATATAATTTCTGTTTTATTCCCTATAAAAAGAACACGTGCGAATACGCGCTTAATTATTATTTTACTAGCATTACGTTTTGTGTTAGTTGTATATTAAAGTTTAGAATTTGGATCCGCTGCGCTTCGGCGCTGAGATATAAGAATTGAGAATTGGTAATTGATAGAGCGAACTGTCGTTGTTGCTTGTGGTCGAGCGCCTAGTCTAAAATCGCGCGTCGCCTTCCGATACACACGACGCGCGACGTGTGATCGCGACCCCAAACCGAAATATGGTCGCGAAGCCACTTCTGATTCGCTGATTTGCTGGTCGCGGTCGTGGTCGCATAGATCGGAAGGCTACCTTAATGTGCACATAATATAATGTCAAATCCTCCTCCTTCGTAATGTAGGAGCCCCTCGTGGGATTAATAAACAAAATATGTCTCTTATACACGTTTATTGACCAACTAGTCGTTAGTGTACACTATGCATTCTAAGGGCGCAACCAGTCGAGTGCACCTTTGCCCGAGAACTGACTCTAAAGGCAGCCACAGACGAGAGGCCGATCGTTTCAGTTAGAACTGACGCCTGAACGGATTCGAGCCCATACACGGAAAAAATCGCATCCGACCCAACTGACGTCAGTTCGGCCTGAACGGATTCGAGCACACACACGACACGATTTTGCATCTGTTCAGGCCGAACTGAAGGCAGACCGAACCATGTATGCCCATTTAAGGGGCCCCCTTAAATGGGCCCATACATGGATGCGATTTTTTCCGTGTATGGGCTCGAATCCGTTCAGGCGTCAGTTCTAACTGAAACGATCGGCCTCTCGTCTGTGGCTGCCTCTATACATATTACAACATATTATGTAACAACGTACATAACTATAGACTACATACCTACAGTAATAACATAATATCTTCATTGGCTGTTATTCAAGCCATTAACGTCATATATACGTGTGAATTAAAGAGTAACGCCGGTTTACGATTAACCGTAACCGTTTATAGGTTAATAAGCGCGGTAATGGCTAACTAACTAACTCTCGAATTACACAACTTTCATTCCAATCTAACTTTTTTTATTAATATATTTGTGTTAAGTTTTTTAATGTCTGCTCACGGCCTATTTTAAACCAAATTTCAAAAAAAGGAGGCGGTTATAACACATGATGACGTCAATATTTCAACTCCAACAGGCATTATAAGCCTACAGTTTCGCAAATTCACTTCAAAGTTGTATGTCCCGTCAAGTTCAGGAACAATTGAATCTAAGGGTAAACAAAAACACAATAGTCGCCTATTACATAATGCTACCAATTTAAATGACACATAATTACCCTGCAATAAATAAATACAATGACAGAATAATTTGATGATATTCAATATTTTTGTTTACGTGCGTTTATATTAGGTCCTTACATATGAAATTGGCGTTTTGTCGTACTGGCCACTTTGATCTCAAATATATCTATCTATCTTCTTTGGTCAGGAATTATAATTACAAATTTATACAGCTATTTACTCATGCATTTGTTTTTAGAAAACCGTAATTCATTTGTTTTTTCCTCTTTTGGTTTTTTCTTTGCGTCACTCTGTTTACAAAATGGAAAACTTGAAATATCGTATTATTTTCGAGTACGAGTTCCACCGTGGCACCAGTGCTACAGAAACGGCTCGAAGGATTAATGATGTGTATGGTAGCGGTGTCGCAAAAGAAAACACAGTGCGTTTTTGGTTCCAACGTTTTCGTTCTGGAAATTTCGACCTGCAGAACAAGCCCCGTGGACGGCCGGAGACCAAAGTTGATAATGAAGAATTGAAGGCTATTGTGGAAGCGGATCCATCGCAAACCACGTCCGAGTTAGCTGCAGGCTGCGATGTTAGTGAATCGATGCTCGATTGCTGCGTTACATTACTCAACCGGCACAATAATGAAGGGATTTTAAATCGAACCAATACCTGTGATGAAAAGTGGATCCTGTACGATAATTGGAAATGCTCATCGCAATGGCTGAACCCTGGCGAACCAGCCAAAGCCTGCCCCAAGCAAAAATTCACTAAAATAAAAGTTACTTGTGAGCGTTTGGTGGACTAGTGCCGGTGTCGTTCACTAGAGCTTTCATAATCTGGCCAGACGACGACGGCAGATGTCTATTGCCAGCAACTGCAAATGATAATGAAAAAGCTAGCTGCTAAACAACCGAGGTTGGTCAACTCCGATGGGGCAGTCCAAAGCGCCTTCAAAGATTTTATTGATTCCTGTCCGAATTTTTTTAGTAAAGGAATCAATGAACTTCCTATGAGATGGCAAAAGTGCATAGATATCAATGGTATTATACTTTGATTAAATAAATATATTACGTTTAAAAATAATCGTTATTTTTTGTTCCTCCTTTACAAAATGCCAATTTCATATGTAATGACCTAATATTAATGGGTTGTGCGCTCGATAGAACTGAAAATTGGAGTTCTTTGAAACCTTTTTTCTCAGTCATAATCTTTTGAAAAATTAAAAAAAAAAATTATATCAATCTACGTTCTATTTAGCCGAGGATTGTCTTTTTTCATTTTTTCAAATATTTATTAAAAAATATGCTAAGTCCACTCATTTTTTAAGTTAAAACCTTTTTCCTCTATACCGTATAGGTCATACGAGTGTGTTAATTATTTCAGTATTTTAAGTAAGACATAACTCAGGGGAACGCCGTTCCAGTTTTTGCAAATTTTGTCTCAAATATTGATAGCTATTTTTTATCTAATTTCAATACCTCCGGTCGACGCGACACGCCCTTGTCGCCTACAAAATCAGTATGGGACTTGACGCTAAAGGTCACTGCCGTTATACACAGCCTTAAACTCGATTGAATAGTGTATTAAAAGTGTTTCACGGATTGAGTAAATACTATCGAGCTGGATCATCCTACTACTATTACAAATCTGACAGTTTGTTTTGTGAGGATAGATGTATGGATGGATGGATGTTTGTTACTCTTTCACGCAAAACTACTGAACGGATTTGGATAAAATTTGGTATGGTAGTAGTTTAGGCTGTGGATTAAAACATAGGGTACTTTTTATCCCGAAAAAAGCAGTGTTCCCGTGTGATACTATTTTAACGCGGGCGGGCACGCGGGAAAAAGCTTGTTAAATATAAATTCAATTAACAACAAGTTCTTGTTTAAATTTAACGTGACGAGCAGATTTCAAATGTTATTAGTAAAATTAAATATTTCGCCAAATTACGTGGATATTATGGATATATATATATCCACTCTTGGAAAAATTGACCTTTTTAATCCGTTTGCTTAGCCTTTTTTATCACTAAATTTATGGTTGTGTCCTTTAAAAAAATTAAAAACGACAAAAAATAATTCGTCGTACAAATTCCAAATTTGAATACTAGCGAATAATCTCTGGAAAATATTACACCTACCCGCTTTCGGGTCAGAGGCTTAACACGCATCGACGCTGCCTTCGATTTCGTCGTCGTTTTTAAAAACATTTCAGGAGATTTTTATTGAAAAAATGTTATTGATAAAGCAGTTTGGATATCAGTACTCAGTAGTACTCAGAATATTAAGGATTTCGAGATTCATAAAGTTGAAAAGGTACCTGAGTGATGACATTGGTTTTTATTTGACAGGTTTTAGGAACACGATGATATTAATAGAGCTCTAATAATAATAATAAAATATAGTATATTAGGTCATTACATAATATGTAATTGGCGTTTTGTAAAGGAGGAACATAAAGTCAATTTTTTTAAACATAATATATTTATTTAATCAAAGTATTTAACATTGCCATCTATGCACTTTTTCCATCTCATAGGTGGTTCATTGATTCCTTTACTAAAAAAACCATTCGGACAGGAATCAATAAAATCTTTGAAGGCGCTTTGGACTGCCCCATCGGAGTTGAATTTTTTCCCTTGCAAGAAAATATCCAAATTTCGAAAAAAATGGTAATCTGTTGAAGCAAGGTCCTAGAAGTACGGTGGATGTCTTAGACAATCCAATTGAACTCCTCTAATTTGGTACTAAGCGTTGTCTTGTAGCAGCAGTGGTCTAGAGCTAATGACCAACCTCGGTTGTTTAGCAGCTAGCTTTTCTGTCATGATTTGCAGTTGCTGGCAATAGATATCTGCCGTTGTCTGGCCAGATTTAAGAAAGCTGTAGTGAACGACACCGGCACTAGTCCACCAAACGCTCACAAGTAACTTTTTTGAGTCAATTTTTGCTTGCAAGCTTTGGCTGGTTCGCCAGGGTTCAGACATTGCGATGAGCGTTTCCGATTATCGTACAGGATCCACTTTTCATCATAGGTAATGATTCGATTTAAAATCCCTTTATTATTGTGCCGGTTGAGTAATGTAACGCAGCAGTCGACGCGCGTTTGTCGGTTTGTTACACTCAATTCATGAGGTGGATATCCACCTTTCAAGCTTTTTCACCTTCCCAATTTGCTTCAAGTTAATTAAAACATTTTTATCTCAACACCGCAGCCTGCAGCTAACTCGGACGTGGTTTGCGATGGATCCGCTTCCACAATCGCCTTTAATTCGTCATTGTCGACCAAAGTCTTCGGACGACCGCGAGGTTCATTTTTCAGGTCGAAATTTCCAGAACGGAAGCGAGCAAACCAATAACAGGTGGTGCGTTGGTTTGTAGTGTTAGCTCCGTAAACGTCGTTGATGTTCCCATCAACAAATCTTCCGTTTCGTAACAATAGGACCAACTCAGAAGTAAACCCTTTACAATAAAAGAAGATTGATCAAAATCAGACTCCTCTGTAAAATTTTATGCGTGATCATACATAAAAAATATACGCATTTTTTCTTCGATTTTAAATATTCTGCCACATAGCAACAGCAAAAATGCTTGATATAAACGGAACATAATATTTCCTGATCCTTATGTTATGTTGATTCTATACAAAAGGAGATGTAATCAATCATAGTATTGACATAGGTTCATAGTACAATATCATGCTTTCAAAGTATTTCGATAATATTACTTTACAGGAAAATTCTAAACGTTTCTGATGAAAAATGTAGCTAATAGCCATTTTTTTAACATGAAGATTTTTCTGTGCAAAAATCTTAGTCCTACAATCCTACTACTATTGTAAATGTGAAAGTTTGTGAGGATAGATGGATGGATGGATATTTGTTACACATTCACGTACAAACTACTGAACGTATTTTGATGAATTTTGGTATGGTAGTAGTTTGAGCACTGGATTAACAAATAGGCTACTTTTTATCCCGAAAGAGTAAAAGTAAACTATGGTCTTTTGGGATACTGTTTTACGCGGGCGGAGCCGCGGACAAAAGCTAGTTCATATCCTTTCGATTCGGATTAAAAAAAGATTACCATATTATTAGTAAAACTATTAATAGTTTTTTAATATAGTTTATTCTACAAAAAGTTCCACCATTGTAGTTAGCAGGCAACTTTATAAAGGAATTAAGCAATTCCATGTAATTTGTGATAGTGGGGTTCGCTAATATCCGTTAGCTTTGTTGATATTTATAGCTCTATTATATTGCTAATGTATATTAGTGACTTTCAGCTCACACATAAGTATATCGTCACTAGCTTTTGCCCGCGGCTCCGCACGCGTAAATACAGGATCCCATGAGAATACTGTACTTTTTCGGGATGAAGAATAGCCTATGTGTTAATCCAGAGCCTAAACTACTACCATACCAAATCTCATTAAAATCTATTCTGTAGTTTTTGTTGGTTTAGTGCTCTAAATTTTTGTGTGAAAAAGTAACAAAAATCCATCCATTCATGCATTCTTCCATCTATCCATCTTCACAAACTTTCACAATATTATAGTAGTAGGATTGTACTGCTGTTGTCCTCTGTTCAGATTTAATTTAATAGTTTTGTAAACAAAAATATTAAATTCGAAAAATTATATTTCGATACTATTTATAGTGTTCTCGAACGGGATTTCCAAAATAAACAAATGATATAAAAATTACAAATGATTTTACATTTAAACTTAACTAAAATGAATCAGATCTATGTTGGATCTAAACTCATGAATTATATTTATATTAAGACTACTGACTTTGACCGATGTAAGATTTGAAGTGTCTAACTAAACACCAAATTCATGGTCCCACGGAGCAGGGACGGAGTCCCACGGCGTCAGCATTTTCAGTATATGATGATTTCTTTTTTATGAAGTATCTGCACGACTTGTATTTTCTTTATAGTCCAAGAGGCAGCTTCAATTATTATATGTTATACTAGCTTTTGCCCGCGGCTTCGCCCGCGTGGAATAGTGTTCTTGGAGAAAAAACTTCTTCAGCAAATAACTCTACTCACTGCAATAAACTTCCGTATACAAAATTGAAAATGTTTTTTGGGGTTTCGTACCCAATGGATAAAAACGGGACCCTATCACCTCAAAGTGACGTGCGAGACCGATTAATAAATTATATTTTTCACGCTTAAATACTACAAAATCTTCTAAATATAAGATATTACTTTAAACTGTATGGTATAAAGGGCTACTATAAGTGTAGAAAATGCTTAAAGTGAGTATCGCGGACTTTTTTGTAGACCTTAGAGTAGGGAATTTTTTAATATATCTCGTAGGTTTCAGCCAGCGTTTGCAATGTAAGCGTAAAAAAATGTGTTTATTTATGACATTAGAAACCTCTAAAATTATCAGTGTTTCTGTACCATATTATGCATGTTATATACATATAAACCTTCCCCTTGAATTACTCTATCTATTAAAAAAACCCGCATCAAAATCCGTTGCGTAGTTTTAAAGATTTATGCATACATATGGACACAGATAAAGCTACTTTGTTTTATACTATGAAGTGATGGGATGTTAATTATAGTCCAAGAGCAGGAGCTGACTGATGATGATGATTCCCATATAATGTTATTCGGCAAGTCCATATTACATAGGGGGTACATATATAACATACTAAGTAAATAAGAGTCGTGTACGTGTGTATTTTTGTTTACAAAAGTATGAAATTTAATCTGAACAGAGAGGAGCAAATATTTTTGATCAAAATCCTATTTCCTTAAGGTAACCGACCAATGACGACTTTACCTCGTTATAATGTGAACAAGTTATGAGGATGATCAAATATGCAAACAATTCATTTTTGTCGATAGGTACACGTAACCTAAATACAGGGTTTTAATTTTTTTAATTATTTTTCGTGTGTGGCACCTTCCTAGTACCTGCTTGATATTTATTTTGTACTTGGTCGCGAACATTAATTTATAGGTACTCCTTTCAGCTGGGCTAAAAATATTATGATAACATACATGATATGATTCACATAATGAGGCCATTTTAGACCAGCTGATCGAATTTCATCTAGTCAAAACGTAAATAAATACACTATGGCCCTCTAAAATGCTACGAATTCAAATATCATTTATTTTCCGTGCAATAAAGGAACACTACGACACATTCATTTGGTCGAAATTAATCTTTTTTTTTTAAATACTTTAGGATTGTGTCGCGGTTCACTTTTCTTTTTCCCGACGTTTTAGCTACTGTTCAGCAGCCGTGGTCACGGGAGGACTGAGGTGGCAGTTGCCCTATTTGTTGAAATTGTCCTAACTACCCGAAGATTCTTCAATTATTATTTGTGTTCCGAGCCAAGCAAAACATACTAACAGTATCTTGAAGCCGCGGTGTTTTTTAATTTAATTTTATTTTATTTTTTATTGGACTCCAACTGGACGGCAGTACCCGGCCATCTTCTCAGTTAAAATTAGGGTACTTTTAAATTTTTATAGCCTCGCGTATCATTCTTGAATCTTGGGCGATAACGGTGTTCCTTTGCCAGTACTTGTGGCTTATCAAATTTTATGTAATGGCGAGGTTGATCCAGTGTGTGTTCGCAAATTGCAGATTGTTTAACATCTACGATGTGTTCCTTTACGCGGGTGTTGATGAATGTTTTAGTTTGCCCTTTATAGGAGAGTCACAGTCGAGCTCGTAGACTCCTGCATCTTGAAAGGGAATGTCCATGGAGGTCGAGGATGTCGTGGACTACATCCGCAAGAAGACGTCCATCGCCTTGAGGGTCGAACGTCTGGAGTCTCGCTATAAAGGCGCGTCTCCTGCTCATGTTTTTCGAAACATTACACAGAAAACATGAAACAAAACATTTGTTTTCATACACAAGCTGTCTCTGCTATACAAAATGTTTTTGATTGAAACAAAACATTTTGTGTAGACAAGATCATGAGTTCCGATAAGGAAGACGTAAGCACTCGCAATTTTAGCGATGCAGAATCTAGGAGAAAACACAGGGGTCTAAAAAGGCCACTTTAGGTGTTTAATTTTTTTTAACTCATATTATGTGCGCCATTTTACACATTTCTATTGAAAACTGACAAAATTGATGTTTTCTAATATGATGAGATCAGATTAATCATGTAGCCATTTTACCATTACACGATTTTTGTATGGAAAAAAATATATGAGATTTTAGCATCAACATCATTGAATAATGAGATTTTAGCACAGCTGTTAGGTTATTGCTCGGGACAAGTAGTAGTCAGTATACCACACTACCTTAGGACCAACCGTGTCATTTTTGGCACAGTTGTTAGGATATACTACTTAGGACCAGTTGCCTCCCTATTGGAGCAGCTGTTAGTTTAAGACAGATTAGGAATAGGACCAACTACATTATTTTTGGTGTAGTTGATAGGTTAAGTACTTAAGTAATTACAAAAAGTTAGATTCGTAGACTCGAGACTCTTATTGGAGTACGGATAGGCTTAGGTAAATAGTTGCGAATAAGATAAGGCTCCTGAATAAAATAAAATAATAAAATAAATAGCAGTAAGAATAGACGTAACGCGTTTCTGATATTAAATAACATTAGGCGAAACAAGAAACCTAGGACAAAAATACTGCTACAAAACATAATATAGTGGAGCATTATACAAAATATATTCTAATTACCTAGACCCAACATTTAGACATATAAAACAACTCTATTATTTACATTTTATAATTATATTTAATATTTTATTATACAATTTTATAACTGACGCGTTCCCCCGAATAATTTAAAATTTTTAAATAATAACTTTACATTTTAACCACTGTATATAATTATTTTAAATATACACACATTCAAATAATCTTACAAACTACATTCTATATACTTACATTTGCATTACACATTCATATTAAATAAAATGGCCACAGTGCATACCCCGCTTAATAAAAACACCAAAAACCCACACCGTCTGTCCATGGAGGGACCGATGACTGAGAGTAGCGGTGGGGGAGGTAGTAGCCGCCGAGAAAGTCCGGTGGTAGACGATCGGGTCCAGTGCGCTGTCGGGGTTCTCGACGCCCTCCTGGCCGAGACATCCAAAATTATACAAAATAGTGTTTATTTGCTAAACCAGACCAGAAACATGAGGGGAGATTTAAGGTCCGGTTTAGCAAAAAACCTCATCAGAATTTCGGATCAGATAGGGAAAGCCGCCTCATTGAGTAGGAAAAGGACGGGAATAGATAGCGTTAGAGAAACTAGGGAAACTAGGGAAGTGGAAGTGCAGTATGATGAGGATTGTGAATCGAACCAGAAATATATGAGAGAACACGAGACTAAGGAAATGATTCTCGAAATATATGGAAGGTTGAAACATTTGATAGTTGAAAAAGAGGAAAGTATGAAAGAGTATGTAAGGGAAGTGAATGAGAAAACAATAGAAAAAATAACAAAAGAAATAAGACTAAACCACGAAGAAGTGGTAAATGAAAATCATGAAAATAGGAAAAACTTAGATAGGGCAATTGAAGAGTGGGGGGCCAGGGCTCCGGCAGGGTTGCAACCAGCGACATACGCGAGTGTGGTCGGTGGCGGTGGAGACACCCAAACCACGCCACCGGAACCGAAGCACATGACCCTCCACTCCTTAGTTGTAACAGACAGGGAAAATTATATGTCGGGGACGGAAATTATAACAGGAATAGGAGAGATAATAGAGGCTAGAAAGGAGGGGATAAAGGTAGATAGGATTCGTAAAGGAAAAGAGAGAAAGGTTATTTTAGGATTTAGCAATAGGAAAGAAAGGGACAGAATTAAAAGCAAAATCGAGAATAGCAAGAGTAACTTTGAGGTAGAAGTAGTACAAAACAAGGACCCACAGGTAGTGCTGTATGGGGTGCCCAAGCCGAATACCGACGAGGAGATCCTCGAGGCGTTTAGGACTCAAAATGGGCACCTCATGCAGCCGCTCCCTGAGGGGGTAGAAGACAGAGTCAAAGTAAAATATAGGAGAAAAGGGAAGGATGAGCAGACAGAACACATAGTACTGAATGTATCGCCGGGACTGTGGCAGCGCTTCATCAAGGCAGGCTACATGTACATAAACATGCAGCGCGTTTGGGTCGCCGACCAGTCCCCCCTGGTGCAGTGCTCGCGCTGCCTAGGGTACGGGCATGGAAGGCGACACTGTACTAGTAGCGCGGGAGAAAAGTGCTGCCACTGCTCCGGGGAGCATCATCAGTCCCAATGTGAAGGCATAAGAGAGGGAAGAAACGCATGCTGTATAAACTGTAAAAATGAGGACCTAAAGAGAACAGACCACAACGCATTTAGTGCGGAGTGTCCGGTACGGCGGAAGTGGGACGCTATAGCACGGGCAGCCGTAGCATACGATGGCCAGGAGGAATAGTAGTAATAGTACCAGTACGGCCAGATAGCTGAAATAAAACTAGTTGGCATTTGTAAAAAATTGTTTTTTGGCGAATCCAATGGTGTAAGCATAAAGTTGGCCATAAAAAACCTTAGCATATATGGTTATAATGCATAACACAGCATATATAGCTTAAGAAATAACAATTGTGTAAACTGGTACTATTGCTGCTATAAACTACCTTGGATTTCCACGGTGTGCATAGCGAACCACAAATGCAGGGAATTATTGTGAAGATAATCTCTCAGCAAACCGCCTGGCCGGGCACTTCGCCCTGGGCGCGGAAAGACTGGAATACAGAGAAGTAGAGAAGTAGAGATAGAACAGATAGAAGGCTTTAGATAAGTAACGAAAGCGAAGTAAAGTAGAAAAGTAGAAATTAAAGAAAATTGATGTTAAAAATCTGGAACTGAAATAAATCATAAATAAAGTAAAAGTAGAAGAAAAATTTAATAGTAGACGAAAACTGTAATAGTGGAATGTGTGGGTTAGGCTGTTAAAATACATAAATCCATAGATAGAGAATATAAGAAACTACAGATAAGTGAAAAATATGGAAATAAAGAAATAAGTAGAAGTGGTAAATAAGTATAATGTAAAATTGTAAAATATGATAGAAATAAGAAATTGAATGAAACATAATATAAAACTAAAACACAAATGTAAAGGTAATGAAAATGAAAGAAAGAGGTAAAAAAGGGGTAAATGTAAAAATATAGTTGTAGACGTAAGCAAGAAAATGTGACAAAGAGAAAGAAATGTGATATAAAGTAGTAAAAATGGTAAATGAATAGATAGTGTAAAATGAAATATTGTTATTGTTAGAATAGAAAAATCAAAATGTAAAAGAAGCGAGATGTAAGGAATTGTACAAATAATATTGTAAGTGTAATTGTAAATGAATAAATAGTGTAAAATGAAATATAGTTAGAATTGAAAAGAAAATGGAAATGTAAAAGAAGCGAGATATAAGGAATTGTACAAATAATAAATATTGAGTGTAAGAAATTAAAAAAGTAAAAAATTGTCCTGGCTAATGGCCGGGGGAACAAGAAAAAAAAAAAAAAAAAAAAAATGTTTCGATGTTTTTTGTAATGTTTCGAAAAAAACACGCGCAGGAGACGCGCCTAAAGGTCTTTCTTTCACCATAAAGGAACTTCAGTTCCTTTATGGTGAAAGTGCCGACGCATCTTTCGTCGACCTTCGAGGTGGAGGAGTTCTGGCCCTCGGGTTTGGTCTACCGGAGGTTCCAGGGGAGACTCCGGAACGAAGCGCGCATCACGTCGCCGACAACACGTGATAAAGTAGTTCAAGTATATAATAATAATAATATGTATGTTAGTAAGGTATTTATAATATGGGCCTATGCCGCCCGAAATAACCGATATTTAATTTAATCTGAATGAATGAATGAATGAATGAAATATTCTTTATTGTGCACACAACATATTATATATATATATATATATATATATATATATATATATATATATATATATATATATATATATATATATATATATATTTAAATCAGTACATACATAAATAAATAAATACATAATATATATAACACGGATACACATTTGATTTAAGTTACATTTCACTGGTGGTAAAAATTGACTTATCTTTTTGGGCGGCTTGAAATATGTTTTTATTGTAGCTTTCCTTAGAATATACAACTTCATCACACACAATAAACTTAAACTCAGGCCTTTTCATCCGTTATTGGATGATTTATACAGCATTCTCCGAGCGACGTAACCACTCTTGAAACACTGTAGTGCCTGGGACAGTCGGTTTTAAATGTCGTATGGTTGCCCAAGCACACACGGCATTTTCACAACACAGCCAGCCTAGTCCAGAGGAATGACTGGTCAATACGTCTGGGGCCAACCATGTGCGGATTTCCTCACGATGTTTTCCTTCACCATTAGAGCGTCCGTATAATATATATGAGATCTGAAATATATTTGAGATCTGAAAAAGTCTCTTTGGTATACGTCATAAACGGTCTACCCACTAGGCCACGGAGCACAAAACAATTAACTATACCTATTCGTGTAAACATAAGAAATCAATATATTTTTGTTAACATTTTGACTAAATTGTAGCTGAACTGAGAATACAATTGTTTGTTAACACTGTCAATTAAGATTAATGATTAATCTCAACTAAACAACCAAAACTTAGATTGGCCAATAACTCGATTACTGGGCCCTAACTATAAACTATAATTCGATAAACATATATTGCGTGGGCCATCATACTCGTGTAACACTCAATAGGACCTTAAAAGGCCTCTTCCTTTCTGGCCAGACTGGGCCTGACTTGAATGAAAAACTGAAATGACGAAACACGGGTTGCAAGTTCTCTCTTAAAATATAAAGTATTATATTCAAGAATTAGATTGTTAAAATATTATGCCATTTTTACAAAGCATTGAAGATTCGTTATTTATTCAAAATACTATTATTGTTTTAGTTAAAATATAAAAAAATGGGGAAAATTCTTAATTGCTTGGTAGGCAGCTGATATACCTATTATGCGATCGCAAATAAAGTAAATATTTCACCGTTTTTTACTAGCAAAATGCAAATGATAGACTAGTGGAAGTTTGACTTATATTAAAGCTGTTGCCCGCGGCTCCGCCCGCGTAAATACAGTATCCCACGAGAACACTACTTTTTCAGGATAAAAAGTATCCTATGTTTTAATCCAGTGCCTTAAGTACTACCATACAAAATTTCATCGAAATCGGTTCAGTAGTTTTAGCGTGAAAAAGTAACAAACCTCCATCCATCCATCCACACAAACTTTCACATAATTATAATAATATTAGTAGAATTCTAGACGATGCTTTAGCAGGAGAACATAATATTAATATATATTATATAATAAGGATTCGGAATTTATTTATAACCAAATACCTTACGAGAAAACGAAATGTCACTAACAAGCAGCCAGGTAAAATATAATATTACAACATTGAATCGCAATTTATTATAACCTTATTCATGTGCCTTGTGCGTAAAAATATAATAACTTTAATCTATACTAATATATTATATTATAATATAATCTATAACGTAATAAAGAACGCATAGCATGACCACCGTAGAAATGCGTTTGGACAAAAATAGACATATTGACGGATCGTAGGGACAAAATGACAGATTTCCTTTAATAACTGTCATTTTGTCTGTTCCTCCGTAGAAAGAAACCATTTCTACGGTGGTCATCAAGGTCATTTGAACAGCACGCGTGCTGTTCAAATCAGGCTACGCTTAAGCTACACCTGGCTTTTTTGGATTTCTCAAAGTATGACGTACGTTTGACAGAAAAAATCTTCATACAAGTAAAAGTTACGCCATCTTGATTACAAAAGACTGCATAAACTGCGGAAAGCAATAATTGCAAGATGACAAATGTCAAACCTAAATGCCCCTAAACAACCCTTTAAAAAAACTTTAGGTGTAGAGACATTTTACCTCGTCATGCCTCGTCTATCTATACTAATATAATAAAACAAAGAGGAAAAGTTTGTTTGTTTGTTTGCATCGATTAGGCTCCGAAATCAGGCTACTGTTCCGATTTTGGTGAAATTTGACACAGATATAGAATAGACCACGGAAAAGGACATAGGCTACTTTTTATTGCGGCAAAATGTACGGTTCTCGCCTGGTTTCCTTTAGCGCACACGAAGTCGCGGGCAACATCTAGTATTATATTATACTTGTATGGGATTTCTATTTTATATATCTTCATTAAAGTTATAATATATATTTTATTCCTCCTCTGCTACCTGTAGAGGCTTTTTAAAGGCATAATATAAACTAGGTGTTGTCCACGACTTTGTGCGCGCAAAAGTAAATCCCATCGGAACCGTACTGTGTCTACTCTATGTCCTGCTACTATTGTAAATGTGAAAGTTTGTGAGGATGGATGGATGGATGGGTGGATGTTTATTACTCTTTCACGCAAAAACTACTGAACAAACTGAACTGAGATTTTGATGAAATTTGAAAGTAGTAAGCTCTGGATTAACACATAGGCTACTTTTTATACCTTCAAATCAATTTATACAGACACACGTGAAAATAGATAGCAACATAGACGTATTATACATTATAGACGAGGCATGTTGAGGCAAAAAGTGTCCCCAGTTAAATGGCCTCACTTTTGAAATTTTTGGGGCCATTTTGACATTTGATGTATGACTAAAACAAGATGGCTGACATTTGAAGTATGGTGAAAACCAAGATGGCGTAACTTTATAATGAATTAAGTTTTGTTCTGATCTGCTGCATCACTCTGACGCTGGCAACTCCTATTACAAGGAAGGCTATGCCAAAAGAAGAAGAAGAAGTTTTGTTCTGTCAAATGTACGTCATAGCCTATCTTGACTTTTGAAATATTTGGATACAAAACAAATATACATAATTATATAATATATATCATGTCAATCCGATTCCATGCTAAGTTAAAATTGTGTTACGGGTGTCAGACAACTGATATATATTTTTATACTATACACACACACAATTTTAAATTATACATAAATGTTATTTTCTATATTATTTACATTCACTCTTACACACACACTGTAGTTTATCACGTATTGTCTTTGTAGGGGACTGTATTATTACACAGGGATTCAACCGCCGGCTCAGATTAGACTCGAAGATAGCAAGGTAAAACACTATTTGAGGAGAACGTTTTTCACTTTTTTGTTTAGCTTACCTGGCTCATGGCAATGCCGTATAGAGAGCCCTGCCCGTACGCCTCTTTCGGGCCGATTCGCTATCTCACTTTTACCTCTCTATACGGCTATTTTCCATAATTTTCCCTATTTTTCATGAGCCAGGTGAAGCAAAACGCGTTGTGTGAAATACTTTATTGTTATGACCATATACATAAACCCTTATATACTAGAAATCTTATTCATTTTTACATTTACATCTTAAAGTTTACCTTATATGAAATGTTATACATTTTTACCATTATTTTCGTAATAATTTCGTAACCATTTATTCTGCAACCTTAATCATTATACTACACGTTAGGTACTATGTTTATTCATGTAAATCAAAAGAAGCTACGTTAAAATTAGCTTTAGTTAAAAATATATAAGCAAAATAACCCGCACTTGATAAAACACCATTTTAACACGACTTTTACACACTGATGCCATATAAATCTATACATATAGTCACTGAGTATTCACTATTATAGTTTTATGTACTGTTTTAAATCACTCGTTTATCGTTCACATTTAAATTCACTCATGTTTTACGTTACGAGGCCGCTGTCCTTAACAGTCTTCTTTCGGCGACGTGATGCGCGCTTCGTTGGGGAGCCATCCCCGAAACCTCCGGTAGACTACGTCCGTCGGCCAGAACTCCTCCACCTCGAATGTCGGTAGAACATGTGTCGGTACTCTCACCACAAAGGAACTGAAGTTGACCTTGTGGCGAAACTCCAGACGCTCGACCCTTAAGGTGAAAGACGTCTTCTTTCGTGGCCCAAGCAGGCGGGACACGTACCAGCGGTGTGGCGTGTACTTCGCACCGCAGACGCTGCTCGGGTTCGCTGGGTGCGATGCCGCTGTGGTTGCGGAAGACATTTCTGCCGTTATTCTGTATATACGCGGGCGGAGCCGCGGGCAAAAGCTAGTCTGTACTAAATTTCATCAAAATCTGTCCAGTAGTAACGGAGCCTATTCGATGCAAACGAACAAACAAGCAAATCGTTTATCTTTATGATATTAGTATAAAAATAACGGAAGAATGTTACTTTCTATTCGTCTCATATTTCTTTGCATAAAATAAGGTACAACAAGTTTATGTGCATCATTATAGTCGTATGTTCCTTCTTACTCCTACGACGTGCTATATAACGATATATCTTTACTCCCTTACTAATAAAAATATTTACACAACAGATAACTTAAACAACGTTGCCATATTTTTCTATCAAATGACATTTCCAACGTATCAGACAAAGACAGCAACGTTGTTTAAGTTATCCGTTGTGTAAATAGTTTTATTAGTAAGGGGGTAAGTGTATAAGACTCACTAACTTAGAAAAAACGTTTCGTAAAATGTGAGTTCTATACGGCCACCACGTGGAGAAATCTCGCAAGAAGTGTAATGTGAGAAATCTCTGCGCGACGGCGAGAAATTAAGAGACATTCACGTTTCTCGAGGCTTCCAATACTTATATCTTAAATACATTTTTACATGGATCCTCAAGTTAACTGCCAATTGATACTCGAGGTGGTACTTGTTATGGTGTCAAGAAACGTATTATCCTTCCAGCCTTCGATCTGTCTTCGTTCGAAATAAAATAACTTCTGTAAGTTATCACTTCACAAACCAAATTTTTTATAATAATATAAATGATATTTCATGATATTATGTACGGAAAATAATTTTATCCCATAGCTAGTCCATTAGCAACTCTGCCATAGACTAACTTTTGGTATCGGCGGCGAATATCGGTCTTTCCGGCCAATACCGATGAAAAAGAAAAATACTTAAATTGCTACTAGCGGAAGTACCCAGAATGGCACAAATGAATATTTAAGGTTCAGGAAATTTTCCGGAACCATACGAAAAAAATGTCAAACTTTAGAATTTTACGACTTAGGCATTCTAGGATCAAAACGGTTCTCGAATTAGACATTTCAAGATGACCTCTTACGATCTAAACACAAATTCGAAACTGGACATTTAGCGACTTGGAAGTTGGACATAACCCTCCGGAGTGCAACTTTGGACTACATATTCGCACAAATGGGCTCAATTTCACAAGGAACGTGAGTAATTTGGGTGGCCAATTGATGTCGCCACCGCGCGTGATGACCAAGCCTTCAACCTTCTCATACAATAAATGTAATTTTTCGCGTTTTTAATGTATAATAATTTCAAAAATAATTTCGTTAATATATAAATTTCATTGAAACTCTTTTTTTTTCAATTTCCACTTATGTTATCAAATAACACTTATAGAACTTGTTTAAACCACTTGCTTGTGAGATCCAAATCATCTATTCCGAGACACATTTTTTTTTTATCAAAACGCTATAAATTGGATGCAATTATAAATGAATGCTCGGCGCGTTAGGCGAATAGAGCATTGATTTTGATAACAAGTTCTAACAATTTCTACGCGACGTTGAAGCGACCAGCTTTACTCTTTAGGTACACAGTAAATTGTAACTAAATATGTATTCATGCCAAATTTAAGAGCTAAAGCTTTACCAAGATAGCTGCTATGCGCTGTCGAATTTCGTGCGTCCCTATTGAAAAATCCTTTAAGTTATATGTTGTCAGTCACGAGATAATTCTATTAACAATTTTTTCGATAGAAATAGTCATTATTGATAAAAATAACAAAAACTCCCACGTGTTTATATTATTTCCTTGTTATTTTCGTAATAATTTAGGCCCATCTTTTGTTTCCAACAATTAATACCCGAACATAAAGAAGTAATCATTGGTTTCAACAATCGATTCTTCGTGCTTACCAGAGGGTAAATAAAGGAAAGTAATGTGTAGTGTTGGGATTTTTTCCAGCTTCTTTTAAAATTAATAAAAATAGTTACATCGTTACCTATTTGCCACAAGCGACCGCGACGCCACAACCTGTTGACTTGCTTTTTAGGGTTCCGTAGTTCACGTCTCGGAACTCTTACGGTTTCGTCATGTCCGTCCGCCCGTCCGTCTTCGGCTTTCCGTTCAAATGATTAGTGCTAGAAAGACAAATCTTTGATGAGATATGTGTATTTACCACGTCGACAAAGTGCTAGAAGAAAATGATGAAAAATATATGTTTTGGGGTAGGTACACATAAAGTGGGGATGTTTTTTTTTTTCGCGTCTACCCCTATATGTATTGGCCGTGTGGTAATCATTAGATAGGTATTTTAAAAACATTACAATTTTACAACATTTTATTGTCTTTTTGGGGTTCCGTACCCAAAGGGTATAACGGGACCCTATTACTAAGACTTCGCTGTCAACAATTTTCAATAAATAACTATTTTCGATTCTTTTTCTGTCACCAGGCGGCGCTTGGGAGACCGACGGTCCTTGTCTTGTCAAAAAGAATGTCGAGTCAGATGTCACGAATTTAAAAACCCTCATTGTTTGATAGGGGTGCAATGGGGATCTGTACGGTGAAATATTATCAAAATTTTACGCAGATAGTTATTAGGGCGACGTAGAAATCCGTTAAAAAAGGATTTTTCGTAATACATACCCCACGGGGGTGCAATGGGGATCCACGCGGACGAAGTCGCACGCAAAAGCTTAGTAACTAAGTAATTAAATAATTCCTCGCACTGTAAGTGACATTTTCGAATCCAATAGTATTTGAAATATCGTTATTTATTAAAGTAATTCCCAGTTGAAATGATTTACGCTGATATTAGCGCGTGAGGGAAAAGAACAATATGGACGAAGTGAATTTATGTGTTACCTCCAGCGCAGGGCTGGCCCCATATCTAAATCTTCTTACCTGTTACCTGTGTTACTGTGTATTATTATACAGGTAAGAAGATTTATGTCCACAGGAATGGTTTCTTATTAACTTCCTTATCAAGTTTACAAGATATAGTGATACTGCTAAGATGGTTACTAAGATTAAGGGTCAGATCACACTGAAACGGGACGACACGCGACGCAGCATTGCATTTTAACCGACTTATAAAAAGGAGCAGGTTCTCAATTAGACTGTATTTTTTTTCATGATTGTTACCTCCCAACTTTCGTCTGGCTGAACCGATTTTGATTATTCTTTTTTCTACTTGAAAGCTGGTACTTTCCGTGTGGTCCTATTTCAATTTGGTCCAGTCATGAAATTGGCATCCATGAGAAAACCATGTAAAGCTTAAAATTTTACGTTGAAAAGCGGTTTAAATTATTGTGAAAAAAATTATAATTAAATAAAGTCATAGTGCATATTAAATAAAAGCAATATCAATTTTCGCTATCTTAAAAATCTCGATGTAAACTGACATTAGGGGTATTACAACCCGAGTATAATAAGAGACTGGGCTTTATTGTCCAACAACACTGACCACTTGACGGATTACTCTCTACACGCAAATGACGTTGTACGTGTTGCTCGGAGTTTTAGCAGAACGATAAAATAAAAAACAAGTGAAGCCGATGGGAGTGGAGTTATAGGAACCCAATGCCACTGGTACGTAGTTGGCAATTGTTGTCCCTGCTTGGGTTACTGGCTAGTTTCGATTATACCGGTCACCCGATCCAGGGGGTAATACAGTTAAAAAGGATAAATAAATTTTAAACCGGCCAAGTGTGAGTCACAATCGCGCACGAAGCCTTCCTACCAAACGGCAAAAAATCACGCTCGTTGTATGGGAGCCCCACTTAAATATTTAGCTTTTATTTAACTTGCAATGTATGTATGTTCGGGTGGAATCTTGTAGGTCAATTTTGAGGTAGATATCATTAACCGATTGAGCTAAAATTTTGTTTACACGTTCCGTTTGAATGACATGCAACTGTTTGACGTCATTCTAAATCCAATATGGTGGCACATCCAAGATGGCAGATTAGTTATGTTTAATGCATTTCTACCATATGGGCATAAAAATAATTATGTTGCTTGTACGATACAATGGGTGTACGCATAATCAGTATGGGATGGAAGGAAGGTGCTTTACCTATGCTGCTTTTCCATCGTGAATAATGATAGACTTACACACTAAGCGAGCCCTGGCAAGAAAGGAAATCCTTTCATCTCCGGTGCCATCACGAATCTAGCCAACCAATCTTTTTGCCTATCGTGTGCAGGTACTATAAGTGTGCACTTTATAAGAAATACTTATGTATTTGTACCTAGTTGCTTGTTTCATAAGTGTTGTCAACCCTAGAGCTGTCTACAAGTCTCAACAAATACGTGTAATGGACTTGCATCTATTGTGGCGAGACAATAACTGGCCGTCTTTGTTCAAAACTTGCGTGTGGGTACCCCGTAGGTACCAAGTTGGGTATTTATAGAACTGAATTAGGTTAATGTAATATCTTGTCATACGTGCAACAGGTATGTATTGTGCGTGTAATTCGAAAGATTTGGTTGCAAAAATGTATACATAAAATGCTATATATTCACGCTAGGCAATCAGCTTGGCAAGTAAATAAATCATTTGATTCTCCGGTGCCTTTTTACCTTCGTAGATTTTTGCTTGCCAAATGCCAAGCTACAAGCTCAAAGCTGCTTAAGACTAGCGTGTGCCGGGCGCTATTAGAATATTAAGTTGTGTAATGTGTACATTTCTATTAACATTTAGCGCTTATCCGTAGTAGCGCTCATGTATGTACTCTATACATAAAATATACTTAACGACCTACTTACTTATTACCAGAAAGAAGATAAAAGGTAGGCGCGTGTGTGTGTGAAGTTGCAAGGCTTTTATTAAAGCCAATATCAAAAATATTTGTTGAATCAATATTAAGTTAACTATATTCGGAAAGTGACGCGACGATAGTTTGGACCACAGAGTAAAGAAAGGCGAACAGATAAACAGCTACATAGTTAGCATTCGATTTGATTGCACGACTACAAGAATAATTACTGTGTGTCCACGATTGTGTGGAAAAATTGAAGGAGACGTCAAAATTTTCAAATTTGGATCGATTTGGATCGTTCTATGAAAGCTGTTTCTCTGTTAGTATATAATTATATTATAATAATATATTCTACTCTGTGGTTTACGATGTGTCGTATTTGAAGTTTGTTGTGTACCCTTTAGAAGTTTCATCTATATTGATATCGCATCGAGAAAGTTGAGTATTATATTTATGGTCGATTCATTGGTGTCGAATGTCGATCCTAATGAGTTTTTGACGTGATAACGTCTTATAAATCGATGGAGCCGGCCACACGCACGAAAAAACATGACTCATGCGTTACCTGTTACCGTTACCAAGTACCAGCGTTACCTCGCATTGCCGTTACATTATTATTATTATTATTATTAGTGTTGTCGTTGTTGTCGTAGTTGTTGTTGTTGTTGTTGTTGTCACGTTCAACTATCGTCAGTACTTCACTTTACAGACAACCGATATTTCAGTTCCGTTGCCCCGTGCAAAACTTGATTCAAAATGTATTTTTCGTAATTTCAATGAAACTAAAAATAACTGGACTGATAAAATTAATAATCAAAGTAAGATTACATTTTCTACGTACGTTTTTGTCTTGTGATGAAGTATTTTTTGTCCACAGTGTGGCGTGAAACGGAACCCGTCCAAACAATCTTTAGATTTTGAATAGGTACCTACAAATAGTTGAAACTTCGTCGTCGTATTAAGAAAAGCGGGTTCAAGATTTTATGCGATGATCCTCTCTCCTTTTCCTGCGGTATTGCCAAATAATTTGTCGGTAAGCAAGATTAACCAGTAGTACAATACTATAGGTCGATTTATAGCAGTAATTTATGGCGGGATTAGCAAAGAAGAGGGCCGATCTCGATGTCTGTTTTGTTACACATTTAGGGCTCTCTCTATCTCGTACAAACTAGTAAGTTAGCATCACCGCTAAATGTGATTTGTATGATAGTGATGCTAATCTTATGAGAATAGATTCTAATTCAGAATAGAATCTTATGAGAATGTCACTTTTTTGCTTGTCACACCGTTGCATCACACGTCTAGTTTTAGAGGCAGCTTCAGATATCTTGCCAGCAAAATCTGGAACAATATTTTACCACCTCTTCGTGCTCTGAAAACAATAGATAGCTTTAAGTCAAAACATAAAGCACATTTACCGCGTAAACAACTTGAAGCGTAGGTACATATATTAGATAACTAGTATATAACATCAGTTGACACATACATACATTTAAATTATATTTTAATACATTTTATTTAATTTCTCATGACTTTAATTTTATAGTAATTTATTTTGTTTATTTAAATGACCCGATTATCACAATATGTTAAATATTATTAAGTCTGCAAGTACTATTTTTATTTACTGAAACACAACTGTTCTTGCTTACCCCCGGTTTTGCAAGCTGAAATGAGGTGGTCCCTGGTTGTTTCGCTACATCATAATAATTAAATTGAATTAATTATAATCATAATGCGCTGCACTGCCCACTAACTACATCCTCATTACATATTATATAGTACAGCTTACCTGGGTATATTTTATATTACGCATTTGGGTGTTTCCATTATAACTGTTTTGGCCGAAAATAAAAATATAAAAATATAACTATGGCAATCTATGGTAATAACTAATTAGTAAAGTAATCATTTATATATTGCAACGTTACCTATCTTTTATACATATGTAGGTATATCCCATATTGTTATTGTGTGTGACATATATGATGCTGCCAGTGTGTATCTGTCAGTCGCCTGACAACAACGAGGATCCACAGAATACCAGGGATTGCGGTATAGTTGAGTACTACGCCGCGATTGTACACCTGAGTGGAGTCCTTTTCGACAGCTGCTCGCATTGCACTGCCTTATACCTGTTCTTTTTTTTATTATTATTTTTTACTATGATATGTTATTTTGCTATGGTTTGTTGTTTGTTAATATTATGTATATGTTTCTTATAATCTATGTTTCTCTTTTTTTTTAATGTTCGTATTATTTCTGTTATTTGTAAACTTTTCGTGATTGTTTGTGCTTAATGTCGATTCTTTGTTGATAATGTAGTGTAGTGTGAGCATGTTTGTTGAATAAATGTTGTTGTTGTTGTTGTTGTTGTTGTATGATTTTATATTATTATTATTATTATTATATATTATTATTATTATTATTATTATTATTATTATTATTATTATTATTATTATTATTATTATTATTATTATTATTATTATTATTATTATTATTATTATTATTATTATTATTATTATGGACAAAACGAAAGCTTTCCTTTATCAATCAGTCATTTTGTCTATTCTTCCGTCAAAAGAAACCATTTCTAATATGGTGCATGTGGATAAAATAAATATTTATGTATCCCATACAACAAATGTGAGTTTTTGGAATTTTCTACGGATCCCTTCGTGCGCGAGTCCTACTCGCGCTTGACAGGTTTATTATTTATGACTTATGGTAGGCGTACAAGCTAACCCGATGATTCGTTTGTTTGTAGTTAGTTTGCAATCAATAGGCTCCAAAACAAGTGGTTTTGTTATCAAGGTAATCGATTTTTATGAAATTTTAAACAAATATAGAGTGGACCACTGTGAAGGACATATGCTATTTTTATTGTGGCAATATGTATGGTCCCTGCGGTATTTCCTTTTGAACGCACGAAGACGCGGGAGACATCTAGTTTTTTAATAAACGGTACACCTGCCATCATTTCAGCGATTTATGAATAGATAGCGAGACCAATGATTTATCTATGATATTATGAATGCAGTTTTAATTGCTCAGCAAAGCTGATCAAATATCCAACGAGTCGCCGAGCTCGCAGCTCAAAGGAGATCGACTTACAAAGAGTTTGTCTTCAGCTCTATGAAAACTTAGTACTAAGTATTAACCTTAAAACAATAAAGCTTCAATAAGTGATTAGAATAATCTACAATATCCACAAGCACTTACAATAACTAATGCTTTAGTAAACATCGTTGGTAACTTATGATGCCTAAGGATCTAGATTCTAGGTATTTTCAACCTTAAATAGTAATGTATCTTTTATTACTGAAAACATGAAGAGGTTTCATTTTATTACGTACCACTTGACGACTACCACCAGGGGTCGCCCTGTGACCGAAATTCGACCGTAATAATTTAAATATTTTAATTTTTATGTTTAAAATTTTTAGGGTTATTTTGTCTCACAAATTTTTATTGCGTATATAACGCAATAAAAAATTGTAGATAAATGTTGTCTATGGAGATTGGAATGTGAAAGAAAGATTGACAATTGTGTCAAAACCAACTGTTATTATCCAAACGCGTGGAAATGTGAGGTAGTATTATTTTTAAGCATTATTAAAAAAAATATTAGCTTTCTGCACACCTTCCTCCACATTTTCCCTTTGATTGTGCCAAATTTCATACTCCTCCGTTCACACGATTATCGTAAAACTGTACTCAAAGTTATCTGCATCATTTTATAATTATGATCTATTATGTTCATAGAAATAATTTAAACAAACATTCTTAGTTTTTACTCTATACTATCGCATATTATTTTATTTAAACATGTCTGTAAACAATAAACCACGCCAGTTTATACCCTGAATTCGGTTATGTACCTCAATACTATAAAGTACTGTGACTCTATAGTCAAGGAAAAACTCTCAAAATCCCAGTTTCGACCATTTGCATTCAAATCTAATGACTCTGATTGTCAGAATATCTTCATTCTTGCTTTCATTGCGCTGTGAATAAAAATATAAACTATATCAACTATTTTCAGACAGCAGTGCAGAGACTTATGCACTGAGATCCCAGCCCCGCTGGACTCCCCTTATATTCTTACTGATAGTATATCATATCAGATGTGTACAATGAACGAAGTGTATACCCGCCAGATTGTGCGGTGGGCCAATTCTCAAATAGAGGGCGCCAAAGGTACAAAATAATTGCACTAACTTTTCTTACAGCCCTTGAAATGATTCTAATGTATAGTTATTTGGTAGTATTCGGTCGGTATATATATAATATATATATATATATATATATATATATATATATATATATATATATATATATATATATATATATATATATATATATATATATATATATATATATATATATATATATATATATATATATATATATATATATATATATATATATATATATATATATATATACATATTACAAAGTTATCAGTGAATTTGTGTTCATACATTTTGTTCCTGTGAATTCGTAAAATAAAAAAATCTAAAATAAATATTTTTTTCAGAACTTTTACTTTTTATATATTTTCTCTTAATATGTAGCTAATACATATCCTGCCAGCAATATTGAAATTTCTAAGACTGCTAGAAGTATACTTTGAATTTTGCTTACTCTCCCTACCTGCATATCTCCTATACTTAACTTACAAAATCGCGTTTTTTGCCGCTTAATTTCTCCTAAACTATGCACTCGATTTTTATGAAATTTAAAACATTAGGTTATGCCACTAACGACTTCACCGCGACAAAAATTCAGACAGAAAAGGCCGTGAAATGCTTCGAGACAAGATAGTTACGGCCGCTTAAAGACTAAGACTTGGCGATAGCGCTGGCCGCGCTATCAGATTTAAATTGTATTTTATAATATTGAAACGCTTTTAGAATATTTTACGTCGTATATTACCGCAAACGTACAGTTTGCAGAGCGTTTAGTATTTTTTATATCCAGACGTTAGTGTGAAGTATAGTATACAGTACTAAAATATATATA
Source organism: Phengaris arion (assembly GCA_963565745.1). Classification (NCBI taxonomy): domain Eukaryota; kingdom Metazoa; phylum Arthropoda; class Insecta; order Lepidoptera; family Lycaenidae; genus Phengaris; species Phengaris arion. The sequence goes on from OY751431.1 coordinate 1,786,474, forward strand.
TTTTTTGTGAAATTTTCGACAATTTTCGTATGCAAATAATAATGTTTTTTATATTTCTGTAAGACAAAAAAATATTAAGGCCACATTTACCGCTCCATAAAATTTGCCGCCTACGCCTTCTGTAAGTCCGCCTGGATATTTACTACTATTTACAGATAACAGATGAAAAGATATAAACAAATTATTAACAGGCTGCTGGATTTGCAGACTGGACCCAGAGTATGGCCCTGAAAATAGGTCCAAAACTGTGAAAAATTGATTATTGCTTCACGTATCAATACGACAGACAGCCTTGAGACAGCTATATTATTTTTCATATTGATACATAATATACCTTCTTATTTATTATTTTGCCTCTTAGTTAGAAAAAGTAAAAAAAAATGTTGTGATAGATTGACAAACGCCAACTTGTAACACAATTATATCAAACGCAGGGTAGGTAGTGTGAGCTAACTGAGGTAGCGATAATAATTATAAACTATAGTTAATGTAATAATTAAAAACTGGACTAATAAATCCAGTCCCATTAAAATTACGAAAAATAAAATTTCACTCATGTGTTTGTTCATGAAAACTAATTGGGATTGAGAATAATGAATCGACCATAAATCGATATAGTTTTGACACTTAATATACTCGTTTTTGTTCGATGGCGATTCGAAAATCGATTTGGTTTCAACTAGTAACTTTCTCGATGGGACAACAATATCGATTAAACCTCTTACGAGTTCAACACTACAAAATTCAAACACAATGTGTCCAACTGTCTTTAGCTTATTAAACTACGTGTGTGTATCTGTGAACCAAATTCATGGTAGTGTGTGTTGCTGATATTTTCATTAATTTCATGTATTTATAAGCATTAACTAATTTAGGAAAATTTAGCTATTCGCACGCCTACCTCAGCATAAACTTTTAAATGTGCCAAATTTCACTCTCGTCCGTACGCACAATTCGCGTAAAACTGTACTTTAAATTTTTAATTTTTTTTTTAATAAAATTTTTGCTTCACGTATTAAAATTTATTACGAGGGCGGCACTGAAAATTTCGGGAATCAAGGAAGTGACACAACATTACTATTTAAAAATGTATTTATTGCTTTTCGAAGTATTCTCCGCGAAATTTGACACATTTTTCCATACGATGGAACCAATCATTGAAGCAACCATTCCATTCGGAAGTTGGGGTCTCCAAAATGGCCGTTTTGTAGGCGTCCACAGCTTCTTCAGGTGATGAAAATCTCTGACCACGCAATTTATTCTTTATTTTAGGGAAAGTATAGAAATCATTAGGGCTTAGGTCGGGGCTGTACGGCGGATGGTCTAATAATTCTATGATTTCTTGCCCTAAAAACTCTTTTGTTCTGTGCGCGGTGTGAGAACTCGCATTGTCGTATGCCATAGCCGATGCATTATGTGTCCACTTAAATGAATTATTGAGAGAAGGAATATCAATAGATGTGATATGCGTAACTGAGCACTTCATAATGTCTGGTCAGGAAAAATTACTTCATTTACCGAACTATAAACTAGCAGCTATTTATTCAAGAAATATAAAAAGAGGTGGTTCTTGTATTTTAATAAAAAAGGGTTATCAATATACAGAATTACAGGATATTATGAAGTGTTCTATATCGGGGATAATTGAATTAAGCGCTATTGAACTTTCTGAGCAAAATTTAGTTCTTCTATGTGTATATAGACCACCACAGTTAACAAACCTTAATGATTTTTATAACAATCTGGATACTGTTTTAAAAAAAATATGTGTCAAAACCAAAAAAATAGTAATTTGTGGAGATTTTAATATTGATATTTTAAAAGATAATAGGCAAACTAAAGAATTCAAAAATATCCTTACAGGGTATGATCTTAATTTACAATTTAATGAAGTGACTAGACATGCTGGTAATACTTGTCTCGACAATTTCGCTCATAACTTCACACAAGGCTGTCATAGTAAAATAAAGGATTTCGGACTGTCAGATCATAATGCACAAATTATGATTATAAAAACGAATAAAACTTCCATAGTACAAACATGGCACACAATTCACAGAGATATCTGTAAAGAAAATCTAAAAATGTTTAAAAAACACATACAGAATATATCATTTAATGACGTCTACGATACAGAAGATCCTGACAAATCATATACTAACTTCATAGACACTTTCCAATTATTACACAATTTATGTTTTCCCTTTAAAAAAATTACTAAAAAATCAACAAATAAAATAAACTGGATCTCTAAAGGTATACGTATCTGTTGTAAGAAAAAACGTCATTTACTGTGGCAACAGAGATTAAAACCAACAAAAGAAAATAAGGAATTATTTATTAATTATTCACGTAAATTGAAGAAAATTATTAAATTAACACAAAAAGCACAAAACATTTACAAAATTAACCAATCAAAAAATAAACCTAGAACAATTTGGCAAATAATAAATAATAATAAGAAAAATTATGAACATGTCTCTAGTTTAAAATATAAAAACTCAATTATAACCGAACCTCAAGAGCTAGCGGAAACCTTTAATAATTTCTTCATAGATCAAGTAGGGACTGTATCAAAAGATGACGCTGCTGCTGATGCTATGAAGAAAAATCCACAATCCATCTTTGTTCGACCGGTGATTCCTCAAGAGGTCATAAATGTTATTAAAAAATTAAAGAATAAAAAAAGTTATGGACATGACGGCATAACCACAAAGGTAATAAAATATGTGAGTAGTTATGTGGCTTCTCCCATGGCACATATAATCAATGCATGTATATCTACTGGGAAATTTCCGGATAAACTTAAAGTAGTAAGAGTAATACCTATACATAAGAAAAACGCTAAAGATGAGATCACCAACTATAGACCCATTTCGTTAATCTCGATTTTCTCAAAAATAATTGAAAAGGTTATCTATAACTCTATATACGACTTTTTAAGTAAATTTAACATTCTTTGTACTGAGCAAAAGGGATTTAGAAAAAACACTAACATTAATATGGCTATATATGACTTTGTGCATCTAATACTGCCGTCAGTTGACAATAAAATTCCAATCTGTGCATTATTTACTGACCTATCCAAAGCTTTTGATTATGTTGATCATGACATACTTCTTAGAAAACTAGAAGCCTATGGCATACGAGGTAATGCTCTTAGTTTAATAAAAACTTACCTACAAGGACGCCAACAATTTACAGAAACTTCAAGAGTATGTTTTAAAACAAAAAAGGAAAAAAAATTTGCATCTTCGTTTAGAACTGTTAAATTTGGTGTACCACAAGGCAGTGTACTCGGTCCATTATTATTCTTATTGTATATAAACGATTTACCGACTCATATGCTTTATCCAATTGTTCTTTTTGCAGATGACAGCACTCTAATAATAAAATGTAGCAATAAAAATAGATATGAGATTGACATTAATAATGCACTCAAAGATTTCATTAATTGGCTAAAGAAAAACAATTTAATTATCAATCTAGATAAAACTAAGGTCATGCACTTTTACCAAAGAATACCAGACAAAGACATGAATGTAACCTATAAAGGACAATCTGTTGACAAAGTAACTACTGCAAAATTTTTGGGAATAATATTTGATAGTCAGCTGAAATGGAAAACTCATTCTGACGAAGTCTGTAAAAAACTCAGCTCCGCTGCCTACGCATTATATAGTTTAGCTAAGAAGGTTAATATTGATACGGTACTGACAGCATACCACAGTTTAGTTGTTTCAATATTAAGGTATGGAGTAATATTCTGGGGCAACTGTAGTGAGAGCGAAAATATATTTAAAGCACAAAAACGTTGCATAAGATGTATTGCTAATATAAAAGCTACCGACAGCTGCATGCCTCTATTTAAAAAATATAAATTCTTAACTTTCCCTTGTCTATATATTCTGGAAGTAGCTATTTTTGTGAAAACAAACATTCACTTATTCCCGACCTTAAAAGAAACCAGAATTAGGAGCACAAAACTACGATCCAATTACGAAGATAAATTGTGCACAACTGGATACAAAACTGCTTTGTTAAAAAAAAGCATTATCTGTATGGCTCCTCACATTTATAATCATATACCAAAAGTTATTAAGGAACAAGCTGTAAACAAATTTAAAAGGAACCTCAAAGAAATGCTTATTGAAAAGTGCTATTATTCTGTATCCGAATTTCTAAATGACAAGACGTTAAATAATTAGTTACGTAAATAAGTAGTACATTGACATTTAATTTATACTTACACTATATTTTATTTTAGTAACTTAATTTTATGTTTTTGTTGTTCTGTAGACATTGATATTAATTTTTTTTTTTTTTTTTTTTGCAATGTTTTTGCAATGTTATTAATTCTATTTTAATGGTTATTAATCTTGTACATGAATTTTGTGTTATATTTTAATTTTTTATACTAATGAATTATGACATTTAACCTGATTATTATTATTATTATTGTTGACTAGGTATTAATTAAACTTAATTCGCATGTTTTATGATGAATTGATTTTAAAATGTTTTAATAGCTATAAATTTGATGTGACTTTTACTTCAATTTTAGACATGGATATTGATTATGAATTATTTAGGTACTAGATATGTTAATTTAAATCGCATGTTTTTCTTCTACACATATACTATCTAATGTTAACATAATATGATTTATAGTCTGAAGTTTTAAATAATATGTAATAGCTTAAACAATTTGACAACGATAAAATTTTGCATGCCGTAAAGGCAGAATGCATAAGGCTCTGAAAAATACTGTAACATCTTACTATTGTACCTGCATTCTAAGCAAATAAACGATCTATCTATCTATCTATCTATCTATCTATCTATCTATCTATCGTGATGGAGGATGATGCGGCGGTTGCAGTTCTCTTTACGGAGTTCAGAAACGACCTGTGGCAAACAAATTTTAGCATACTATTCTGCATTAACCGTTCTTTGTCCCTCAAGAGGAATAGTCTCAACATGGCCGGTTTTGGAGACAAACGTGGCCACCATTTTTTTTTGCAACACTCCGTGAACGAACAATTTTTGTTGGCTTTAACTCATTTTCGAACACCCAAACTCGTGACTGATTTTTTGTTTCGGGTTCGTGCGCGTATATCCAGGATTCGTCACCTGATACGATGTTGTATACAGCATTTGAGGATCCTGCGTGGAATCTTTCGAGAGTTTTGACGCACCAAGTAACGCGAGCCGCTTTTTGCTCTTCACAGAGCAAATGCGGTATCCATCGGGAAAACAACTTTTTTACACCTAATTGTTCATGCAAGATAATTTGTATTTGACTCACGCCAATGTCTAAAGTTGCCTGAATTTCGCGGTATGTCACATGTGAATCTTCCTCAATCAGCTTACGCACAGCATCAACGTTTTCTTGGGTGACTGCAGTTTTTGGACGACCTTGACGGGGATCATCACTGAGCTTGACACGTCCACGTTGAAATTCAGCAAACCAGCGATAAATTGTGGTTTTGGATGGGGCTTCATCACCAAATGCAGAAATCATCCGGTCAACACACTGTTTTTGTGTTAAGCCACTTCGAAAGTCATAATAAATCATCGCTCTAGAATTTTCTCGAGTCAATTCCATTTTCTCAACGACTAAACAAGTTTGACAAGACCTTGTGACAAGACCGAGAATCTTTTTTTAAATAAATAAACGGTATTCGATTTTAAAACCAAGCAGTTTTAAATTAAAAAAGATTTTAATATGACAGGAACAGTGGAAATATTCCATTCCCGATACTTTTAGTGCAGCCTATGTATAGACATAGATGTAAGTATTATATTAAAAATAAGATTACAGATATAAAAACTTTAACTTAACTACGTGAATTATTATCTAGCCTATAATATTATTGTATATATTACCGGGCTATTATTACGAATTAATTGACACTTCATTCATTAAAATCGGATAAGTAGTTTCGGCGTTACGATGGAACATACATACACTTAAAAAAAACATACATAGACTGCCAAATTCATTACCCTTCTTTTTGGTTTCGCCGTAGTCGGGTAAAATATTCCATCCATCAGCCGACGCGCAATGTGTCCGACCAAATCGGCCGAACTGGGCACGTGCGTTAGACGCCAATGATCGATTTGGTCAACTTCGGACTAAGTGCCAAAAAACTGTTACCATATGGATATGGGATCAAGAATATATTATAAGTTTGGCCAGCCACGTAGGAGTGTCCAAGTGTATGTGCAATACAGAACACTCTCTCTTCCTTTACTCTCGTAACACAGGGTGACGGATAACCGACACTGGCGCGAGAGATGCGTAGGACCGATTTTTCACATGCCCATCCGACGCATGGATTATCTCAGCTCTTGTCAGACAATCAGGTGATCAACCTACATTGTCTTAACCAGACTTGAAATCGAACCCACCCACCCCCATTATCCAAGCTCAAAACCACTGGACCACAGTGGCAACAAGAGTTTAGAAGTTCAGACAGTCTGTTCGAAACAAATCCTTTTTCTCGTATCTCGCATCCTAGTACAAAGACAAATTTAGTATGGATTCAAACGCGTTTTTTTTCGTTTTACTTTTTGGCATGTCAAATGGAAAAGTGAAGGTACAGAGAAACAAAATTGTTTGAAATTCTAGAACAGAACAGAGCAGAGCGACCCACGCGCGTGTATCATACAACGCGAATGTGGAAAGTTTTGTCTCTCAGTCAACTGCTCAAACGGGGAACGAGTTGGAACAACAATCTGTGTATTACTAGATATGCCACTTCGCTCGGGATCCTAGTACCTCAAATGGAAATGAATGACCAATGGCGATGGGCATTTAAAAAAATAATCACAAAAATATTAGTCGGGCCGGCAGGCTGATTCTGTATCTTGCAACAGCACTGCGACAGGCGTGAATTGTACAATATCGCTGTCGAACATAATTAAGTATTACATATCAGGCATCAGCAATAGCGACGTGACAGCGAACAATCGAACGGATCGCGCTCTAGCGAACAATTAGGGAACTAAAAATGCAATCGATTCTCCTTGTAACAACAAAAAGAAGAAAACCCATTTAGGTTGTTGTTGAATGAAAGATTGCTGATATCATAAATCAATGTAGGCAGTGTTTTCGACGTTAAGTAAACACCTCATAGACTGCCAAAGTTATTACCCTTCCTACGCCGTAGTCGAGTAAAAACCGCATCAAAACAGAACTAAATAATAACATAGTAGTTTTGGTTTTGCTCAAAAAATCTACTACAGCGCCGCCTGGTGAGCTGTTGTGAGGTGAACACTTATCTAAGAATTGCGTCTATTGAAACCGGAACTCATCACTGAAAACAACGTCAAAATCGGATTTGTAGTTTTGGAACAAACTCTCACTCCAAACGCATATACCGTCACCGTTCCGTCGCGGGTAAAAAAGTGATTTAATGATAATATTTTACTGCGGAAAAATCATTATTCGGCACGAATTGGCCGGCGAACGGACCACCAATGCACTTGTACACTCATCTGGGAATGCGGAGGTGTACAGGCAATGGTTGTCGCTTCCCATTAGACGAACTGACTGCAAGCAGTTGCCACGATTTCCGTCAGAAAACATATCCGGTACAACTGAGGCTGGGACTATATAATATTTTGATCCAGAATCCGGAAAGCCGAAAAAAAATCAGAGCATTGAAAATAAAACTCTGCGCTAATACAATAGAGTTGAAAATCGACCACAAGAGTGTCGAGTCAAATGTCAATTTCATATAATATGCTCAGCTCGACACTAGAAACTTTCATTTTCAACTCTATAGTATTAGCGCAGAGTTCTTTTTTCAGTGCTCTGATTTTTCACCGGCAGCGTTTCGGATTCCGTAGCATATATTATAGTCCCAGCCTTAATTAAATGTTTCTAAACGTGTCTGTTCTAGAACCTCTTTCTATATGATCCGAACTTTGAACATGACAATAACCAACTCAAAAATGTTTCATTTGAAATTAGTTATTGTACTATCAGGGAAACTAATCATAAGCAGGTAGATTGTTCGTGTAATTTATTTGTATTATAATGATGACATGCAGTCAATGATGTGTCAATTTGCTATCCTACTAATATTATAAATGTGAATGTTTGTGAGGATGGATGGATGGATGTTTGTTACTCCTTCACGCCAAAACTACAGAACGGATTTTGAAGAAATTTTGTACCGTACCGCAGGATACCCGATAGTATATTTACGCGGGTGGAGCCGCGGGAATCAGCTAGCTTGTGCTATAATACGAACAAAATATAATGACAACGGTCAACCTGCTTATCAATTAGACTCCTTGATTCCCAGATGACAGTAGATGTTTTTAAAATTGTCTATAATATGGTATATACAGTTGTGTTACGCAGGTTGAAAGGACAAAATTAAAACGGACATTTTGTGGCGGCGCATTAAATAATTTATTACTGAATCCTTAATGCGCATCACACATACAGCAACAGCGGCGAAGCCAAAAGAAAGAATAATGATTCTGGCAGTCTATGTCAAAGTCAAAAATGTTTATTCAAAGTTGGTATTATTATACACTTACCACCGGTTCAGGAACTAGCCCGGCGAGAAGAACCAGCGTAAGAAACTCGCGCGGTGTTATTTTTTACCAAAAAGATGGAAAATTGTTCTTTTAGAATAAAAAGTAGTAAGAAAAGTAAGAAAGTATGTTTCTTCCACCGTACCGTCTAAACTATTTATCCGATTTCAACGAATGAGGTGTCAATAGATTTATTAATTAATTTTTAATTATTAATTAATTATTAATAATAATACAAATATATACTTATATTGACACTTCTAGACGCTCTTACAGATGTTATTAATGCAATGCCCAGTCATGACCACTTAATTTTGACTGTGATTTTTATATAAATCTCTTATGGCCTGATGGATCAAAATCAAATAAACTTATAACTTTTCTGCGGTGCCTGGGCTTAAACCAATTAATTACTTCGCCAACTCCCTTCACACAGTTCAGCCAGACATTGATGGACACAATTAGTTCCAATCTTACAGCTAAAAACATATTTATTGAACATTTTGGTTCCTTATTTGGCCACTGTCTGATTGGCTGCGAATTTAATATAAAAAGAGAAAGAATTAAACCTTACTCTATAACATATAGACCTATACACATAGATTTAGACAGCTTTTACACTGACTTACAGGCTATAAACTGGGATAGCATGCTGTCTTTAAGTGATGTCAATGCAATGGTGAATAGCTTTTATACATTTGTGTATTAAAGCTTGGAACTTTTTGACGTACATGCACAGGTAATAGCAGTCCGTATAAAAACATGCTTTTACCCTTGGATTACAGACACTATCAAATTAATGATGACACTGCGGGACAGAGCATTGCAGGACTATCATAACACAATGTTAGAAAGTAAAAGAGAATATTATAAAAGCCTAAAAACTCTAGTAAATAAGTCACTGTATAATGAAAAAGTTGCATACTTTAAACACAATATTAATAATAAAATCAAAGAACCTAAACAGCAGTGGAAAAATATAAAGAAAACTATTTTAAGTAACATGAAAATCATCTACCTTCAGAATTTAATAACCCAAATCTTATTAATAAACATTTCTTAGAAACACCTACGGTTCCCATCACTCAACTGTCTTATACTACATTTTTTGAATACCATAAATTTTATGACAGTACCTTCCACCTTGAGACAGTATCCACCAATACACTGGTCAAAACTATAAAAATATTAAAATCCAAAGCTGTGGCTGATGGCATCGGTTTAGACATGTTATTATTGACTCTGTCAAATTCCTTAGATGTAATTAAATGTATCATAAATGCTTCTATCCGGACTGGTGTTCGGAAAAGGGGGTTATTTTCTGGAAGCAGTATGTAGTGAGGCCTTTACCTAAAATCACCAACCCTATTGAAACAAAAGATCTCAGGACTATTAGTATCTTGCCTTGCTTCTCAAAAATACTGGAAAAGGTGGTGTGTGAGCAAATTACAGGCTACCTGGAAAATAATAATTTGATACCTGAGACACAATCTGGCTTTAGGAAGGGTCGGAGTACCTTGACTGCATCTTTTCCAGGGCTTTCGACACAACAAATATAAATATCCTATTATCAAAACTAATATACTATGGATTTGATGATGTAATATTGAAATAGTTTAATAGCTACCTCAGTGATCGTCGCCAGCGTGTGCAGCTTTCCCTTAGTGATGGTTCCTTCTTGTTATCTGACTGGTTGGATGTTGAAAATGGAGTACTACAGGGCACATAATAATATTTTGGGACCAATATTATTCATTTTATACATAGCAGATTTAAGAACCCATATTAGACATTGTAAATTTTACTTCTTCGCTGATAATACCTGTAGAATACACATCTAATATTTTGTATGAACTTTGTAGGTTGGTTGATGTGGGTACATTCTTGTTTTTCTTATTGACTTAATAAGATGAACTAAGTGGGTACATAAATATTTTCAGTGTATTTTTGCTACCTAGCTCATTAAAGCTGTTCTTTCGTAATTTAGTGTTTTAATACTTATTCTGGATATAATAGTGGCGACGAAGAGTAAAATTTGTGAAAATGGATCGAAAATACGTAAAATTTAGTGAATACAATCCACAAACAGACAATTGGGACAACTATATTGATAGACTAAAGTTTTGTTTTGAAGCAAATGGAATCATAGTGGATAATGTAAAACGTGCCAATTTTATTACGGTGTGCGGTCCGCAAGTGTACGAAACATTACTGGCGTTAATTACTCCGCGAAAAGCAACCAATGTGTCATTCAACGAAATCAAAATTCAAAATCAAAAAAAAACATTCTAACCAAACATTATAGTCCGAAACCAAATGAGATATCTATGTCGTACAAGTTTTATAAACGCGATAAAAAACGCGGCGAATCCGCTGCCGAGTACATAGCTCAACTTCGACGGATAAATGCTAACTGCAATTTCAGCGACTTAGAACGTATGTTGCGGGACAGACTCGTGTGTGGCATGAAAGACGAGAAATTGCAGTACGAGTTGCTGAAAAAAGACAATCTTACTTACCAGGACGTAGTCGACGCCATGTTATCATCTGATAGTGCCGTAAAAGACATGCGTATGATACATGTAGTGGAGAGCACCAGCTACAGTGGCGCGCAGGCGCCGTCAGGAGCAACCGCGCTGGCTGCTGCACCCGTTGGGTCGCCGTTGCCGCCGCCGGAACCTATGGATTTGGATGTCAACGCGCTGCGCCCCCGCCCTGCTCCGCAAACGTCGGCGCCACCTACTGCAACACTGCGGCCTGCTCCTCGAAATTCTTTTCGACTGTGCTATCGCTGTGGAGACAGGCACGGTGGCAATGCCGTTTCATCAATACGACGTGTCGGTTCTGCAAGAAAGTCAGACACCTGGAAAAAATCTGTATGACCAAGAAA